>OU898280.1:97309794-97739794 GCA_918026665.1 Diabrotica balteata
AATTATAACGATAGCAAAAAAACAAGGTTTTAGGTCAGGAAGATCATGCACCGACGTTATATTTATAATGAGTCAAGTGCAAGAGAAATCATTATATAAATACAACAAACCGGCATATCTATGTTTCGTGGACCTTACAAAGGCATTTGACCGGGTCAAATTAAAAGACGTTATCCACTTACGGTATGCAAGAGAGAGAGAGAGAGAGAGAGCTCTAAGAATAATCAAAACGATCGAAAATATCTACCAAAACAACACAATAAAAGTAAAAGTAGAAGAAAAACTAACCGACCCTATTGAAGCTGGCAATGGAATAAGACAGGGAGATTCCCTGAGTCCTCTATTATTCAACCTGATTATGGATGAAATAATAAAAAAAGTAAGAACTAAAAAAGGATACCAAATGGGAGAAAAACAACTTAAAATAATCTGCTATGCAGACCATGCAATACTACTCGCTTAAAGTGAAGATGATTTACAACATATTCTGCATAAATTTAATATAACCGCCAAAAAATTTAACATGTTAATTTCCCCAACAAAGACAAAATGCATGGTTACAACAGCAAATTTATTAAGATGTAAATTGGAGCTGGAAGGTCAGATAATAGAACAAGTAATGGAGTTTAAATATCTAGGCACCACATATCTAGCTACAGAAAGCTCGAAACCGAAGTATAAGATTAAGTGAATAGAGCAAACAGAGCCGCAGGCTGCTTAAATGAAACAATATGGAGAAATAAAAATATTGGGAAAGAAACGAAAGGCAGAATTTACACAACAGTCATCAGACAAATAGTGACATACGCGGCAGAAACTAGACCTGACACAGAGTGGATAAAAGGATGTTAGAAACAGCAGAAATGAAAACACTTAGAAAAATTGATGTTAAGACAGTATGGGACAGAGCTAGAAGTACAAGATATACGACATAGATGCAAGGTGAAGAATATCAAAAACTGGGTAAGAAATAGAAGAGTAGAATGGCACGATCATATAATCCTATAATCCGAATTTCCATCAAGTAACGGTCGAATCTATCAATTAAAATAATTTCACATTAAACTATATTGAAGCATGGACATTGCCCTATAGTTTTCGTATTTCTTTCTATCTTATTTTATCTACAGGGTCAGTCATGAGGAACTTTACATACTTCTACCATATGTAGAGTCCCTCAGGGAGCATATCATGTGGTCACTAAAAAATGTCAACTCCTCTTCTTTATTAATTAACAGGGTGATTTGTGTAATTGACCATTTATTTTATTTTACTGTAGTGTTTATACGGCTCATTTGATTTTTTTAATTTTTGCATGATACAGTACACTACTATCAAGCATTCGACTGGTATTAGCTAAACTAAAAAATTCCAGGACTGGCTTTGGAAAAATTAATTTAGGGATTCGTATTAAATATTACACCCTGTATATGTTTTTTTTAAAATGCAATAAGTGATTGTCAAACTACATAAATAGCCAATGAAAACGACATATGCGACAATGTTGTCGCACTTTTATTAAATTTTTAGTGAACGATCAAATCTTACCAAAAATAGAACAACCATAATGAAGTATCAAATTATAAGGTATTAATTTAAACAAATGTTATAAATTTCAAACATTTTAATTAAAATGAGTTCCTACAACATAATCTAATACGTAGAAAATTAACATCTTTTCTGTCACTTTGTATTACCTCTACGATAGAATCAATTGTTTTTCAATTTTAAATCTTTACTCATAGATCGTATTGGGGCAATATTTTCGATAAATAATAAATTAAATTGATTAAAAAGTCAAACCTCTTGTATGTGTTAGTTTTTGTTGATTGTAAATGATTAAAATTTTATGTCAAATAATAATACATTGCATCAACTGTACTAAATAAAAATAAATCTAAAAAAGTTTAAAATGAAGGTTGGCGTTGACCGTTTGACGTTTCTTGATATTTTATACCCATTGTCATTATTGTCATTATCAATTATTATATATGTGTACAAGAATACATATTTCTTCTGTCATATCTACGTTAAGTACATTGTGTTAGTTTTGGTAGAGCTTTTGTTACTTTCGTTCAAAATGCTACATCAGTTTTCGACCACAGAATATGCAGACATAATATTTGTTTATGGATTCTGTAATGGGAATGGTAGGGCTCCTAGTAGAGAATATCGCAGGAGATTTCCTTATCGTCGAACTCCCAGTCATCCAACATTTGGGTCAGTTTTTATTTATTTGCGAGGAAATGCCACTTTTCCTAGTGGAACAACAGAGCGACATGTAGATGAAGCGCAGGAAGATGACATTATGGACGCCGTTACTATGAACCCTACAATAAGCACTAGACAAGTAAGTCGAGAACTCAATGTTACTCAATCAAAAGTAAGTAGAGTCTTACAAAAAAATAATCTATACCCATATTCACATTCAAATGGTTCAGCGACTACATGCTGGAGATGAGATCGATAGGTTGGAATAGAACGCTATACAGGACACTATTTACAGATAAAGCCCAATTTACCAGAGACGGGATAAATAATTCACGAAATTCACATATGTGGGCAGAAGAATATCTCCATGCTATTTGAGAACGTCGTTGTCAGTTAAGGTTTTCGGTTAACGTGTGGATTGGTGTCATAAATAACCAACTAGTAGGTCCTTACTTTTTTGATGGTCCTTTAAACAAAAATTTAAATATTTTGCCGAATTTGCTTGCCAACGCGAACGTTAAACACTTTTTACTGGCAGTGAGACAACATCTCAATAATGTTTATGGCAACAGGTGGATAGGACGTGCAGGTCCTATTTCGTGGCCTTCAAGATCCCTGATTTCAATCCCGTTGATTACCATATTTGGGGACGATTGAAGCAACTAGTTTACGCAGTGAATATAAATGACCGACAACAATTTAATTGATAGAATTATACATTGTAATACTATTAGAAAAGATCCCCAGAGTATCCGTAATTCAATACGTCTATTAACAATTCGGCAACGAAAATGTGTACAGGCTGCAGGGTTCCATTTCGAAAATCTATTTTGAATTATTTTTATTTTGTTACCATTATTGTATCTTTTCCAGTTCTAATTTATGGGTTTATCATAACTATGTACATATTTTTAGTTTTTATTTAAATTGTTCTTCGTTATTGTTAGTAGTTACTGTTTTTTGTTGTGCAGTGACTCAGTTTATCATTTCAATTGAAATGTTTGAAATTTATAACATTTGTTTAAATTGAATTACCTTATAATTTGATACTTCATTATGGTTGTTCTATTTTTGGTAAGATTTGATCGTTCACTAAAAATTTAATAAAAGTGCGACAACATTGTCGCATATGTCGTTTTCATTGGCTATTTATGTAGTTTGAAAATCACTTATTGCATTTTAAAAAAAATATATATAGGGTGTAATATTTAATACGAATCCCTAAATTAATTTTTCCAAAGCCAGTCCTGGAATTTTTTAGTTTAACTAATACCAGTCGAATGCTTGATACTAGTGTACTGTATCTTGCAAAAATTAAAAAAATCAAATGAGCCGTATAAACCCTACAGTAAAATGAAATAAATGGTCAATTACACAAATCACCCTGTTAATTATATGTATTCATATAGGACTTTCTTTCGATTTATTGCAGTTTTTAACATTTTTTATATGATTTTGATTAGTTTTTCCGTTTCATGTTTAATTACTTTATTTACTATTCCTTCTGTTTCTGACGATTTATTGTTTTTCAAAGCATTAATGGCTTTCTTTACTTCGTTTAATGTAGTTCAATTTCATCTTCATTTTGATTTTGTTATTGCTGCCTTTCTGTATTTACATTCTTCTCCTGTTATGTATTTGGCTTATTAAATATTTATACTGAATTAAAAACTTTCAACAATACACCATTCTATCAGGATCTGTTGAAAATATGAAACTTTTAATGAAGCTATTAAGTTAACCAAGAAATGGCAACATTGCTGTCACGATTCTAATTCTCATTTCCTTTATATAACTTTGTAAGTATATCTCCACGTCTATAAAGTGATATTAACGTTCATCAAAGCATTTCCACAAATTCAACTAATAGTAAATGTGCATCTCTACTCCCGCATGTTTTTCTACTCACAAAACTTGTTATTCTATATTAGAGTCTTAATTAAAAATACTTAGTCACATCCTGTTTTTTGTAGTAGTATTTGTGCACTGGAGACGTGGATGCATTTTAAAACAAGTTCTCTAGATATAAGTTACATGCAATATACCGGACGGACCAACTCCAGTTTTTCGTTAGCGGTCAAGGTTTTGGTTCTTCTCAATTGCGTGGTGTATTAGGAAACATTGCAAACAAATCGGTAAACAAGATTTTTCGAGGTCTAGGGAAGGTTTATTAACGAATGTTTTCATTATAAGACGTTTCAACAAAAGAAGAAGAGAATTTAACTCAAAAATTCATTCTGATTTATATATTTGAGTAGGTCTTCGACAGGCAGAATAGACCAAAGTATACCATAACAACTTTCTGGTTTTTTTTAAATTAAATAAAACTGAAACCGGTCGTCTATGACAATAAAAATAATAATAAAAAAACAATTATAAGTTTTTTATTTTTCCTCTTTACCCCTTATGAGACAATTTAAAATTCTTAAACAGAAAGAAGAGGCTGGTTATGTCTTTTCATTTTCTTCTTGTTTCTCGCTATCAGCAATTCTGTTTATTTATTTTCGAATTAATACCTCTATGGACGGTTGTTATGCTTTTCATAAATATGAGTTCATAAATATTATGTGTGTTTGGGAACAATTTCTGAACCGGAAGACGAAATTTCATAGTATTTTCATTTTGACGTATTTTCGATTAAAACTGTGGTTTATTCCCATTAAATAAAGTAGACGAAAGAGAAAATATAGACAATTCAACAAAAGATATTAAAATATCTAATCCTGACAAGGAAACGTGTCGGTAGTTTTGAACGGGTAAAAAATCATTTGTGCGGTAAAACCATCGAGTAAAAAGACAAAAGAGGGAATGTAAAAGTAGTGGGGGCAAAAATATTGTTAGACAGGAAGTGCCGTCTTGAGAGGCCACTTTAAACAAGAAAAGAGAGTCTTTTCTTGTTTAAGAAATCAAATTTAGTTGGGTTATGTTATTGTTTGTCCCAACTGTCACATGAAGTCTTATTTATATTGAAGTTTTTTAACAATTTTGTCACATTTTAGACTTTTATCGTTAATATTTATTTAAAGTGTCGGAAAATTTAAATTTTGCGCATTCGCATTTCCGGATATGTCCGCCATCAGAGGCCACTTTTTTGGTCTCCTTTTCATAACGATTAGATTCCCTCTTTTGTCTTTTTGCTCGATGGGTAAAACTAATCTGTTCGAAAGTGGTAGCAGTGGCTGTTCCATAAATTCTGATTGGAAGGAGTTCAGAAATAAATGTCTGCAGGATTTTTAAGTACAAATAGATTATTACTTTCATCAACAGAAGCTTAGTAGTTTGACAATAGAATATCCGGATCAATTTTAGAATTGGAATTAACTAAAAGATAATCGGTTTTATTAAATTTAAATGTGTGCTTCGCAGCTTCAGTTGTCAGGATAGTAATTTATTGATGATATTTATGATTGAGTAGTTTATAAGTGTAAATACATTTTTCAGGGGATTTTTTCATTATATTTAATAATTGTATTGAATACTTTGGCATTTTTTTTATTTCCTTCTTCTCCTGTTGGGTTTATTCAACACTAGAAAACGTATGCAGGTATTTCTAAACGAACATACGAACCCTGAGATAAAATTTAAACATCTAATTTACAATTCCAATTTGACATCCCCTACATATAATATAGAAAGCTTAAAAGAAGATTTAACGAAATTTCTTTACAAATTACGACTGGCCACAAAATTTTAAAATGTGGATCGAGAAAATAATTATATCAGCGGAAGAATTATACCAGCAACTTAGAAACTGCATTCAGGAGGATTCAAGTGAAGCTTTGGGGTATAAAGACAAACATGAAACAAAAAATTAAGAATGGTGGTCGGAGAATATGCAAACGTTAATAAACAAGAAGAAAACTGCTTATCAGAAATAGATTTCAACGAGAAAGGAGGAAGATTACAAGATATATAAAAAATTCAATCGAGATGTAAAAAGAGAAGTAGTGAAATGTAAAAATGAGATGTGGGATCAAAGGTGGGAAAGGAAAAATCTAACTTCCAGTTAATAGGTCTAAAACAATGGAAACACCATTATGAGGTCCTACTGACACAGGATAGATGTAAATTCCAAGATATCGAAATGGAAGAAATATCCGAACATACACCAATAATATTGAGATAACAACCGGAGGGTTAAACGATGCCCTCAAAAGATCAAGTATTATTTCTTCGAACTCTTGACTTAAGTTGATGCCATCTACGTTCGATTGGGTTAAATACACAGTAATATGGCGGAAGTCTTAAAATTGTATGACACATATTTTCGGCATAATTATCACAAAAGTATTAATTTTTCAATGCGAAACTTTTTAAAATATCCAATAAATCCTTCTTAGTATTAGTTATGCAAAAATAAATATCTTTGCCATATAAGTAACTCTGTATTGTTATTTTCGTATCGCTTGAACTGGGAATTTTATTTAATAGCCTGCTATGATATGTTTCAATGACCATAACTATAACACTATTAGGGGGGATGTTGGGTATTAATTTATTTTTAAACCAGTCTTCAAATCTATCTAAAATTGTGTTGTCATGGTAATGAAGACATGAATCACTGATGTTTTTAGATGATAGAGATAAGGTATTTGGAACCAATCCATCGACTGATCCAGCATGGAATATTGTTATTCTCTTTCCTCTATTAGAAGGCGCTTTTGTTGAACAAGATTGACTATTATCTACCAAACATTAAGATGGCGTATCGTGAGTATCAAATCACGTTTCATATAAATATTCCGTTCGCCATATTCATAAACGATAGGATTAAATAAGTACCCGACTTTAATATACTTTTTTTGTATTTAAACCCATACGTTGAAAACACTTCCAAACAGTTGTTCTAACGCACTTAATTTCAGAGTTGTCGACGTGAAGCCTGTCAACTAATATATCTAGTGTAGGTACAATTTATTCTTTATAAAAGGCATACACCTTGCGACGAATAAGATCATCTGCACGATCAAGCTTCCGATACATACTGTTATCCCGTCTTGTTAATCTTGGTATAATAGGATTACTTACAATTTTTTTTTGACTGTGGCTTCGTTTCTGTCCATGTTTTTTTCGACAAGAGTTTGAAAAACATTTACAATAATTTGTTTTGCATCAGTAAATAAATGGATTCGTTGGCGATGTTCTGGTTCTAATACTTGAATGAGATCACCTACTTGATTTGGTTCCGGTTCATTAACTGGCGAAATTGCTCTATTATCCTCTGGACTCCAGGGACGCCACAATGTTTCATACAATAAAGGTAAATTTGACTTACGTGGATTCACTTGCAAGTGCACACACTCTAAATTTAAAGATAAAAACTTTTATAACAAGACAACTAATTTTTTGCACAAACTGAACACTCAAACGACTTTACAACCAATTCCATCGAAAGCAGACTTTTAAGGTAGCCGGTCCTGGCAGCTTAGGTAGGTGTGATAATTATCGAACAATAGAGTATTTACAAGGGATTATTCAGTTTTACAGCGGTTATTAAAATAACTTTTATAATGAGACACTAAATTTCTGGATACAATAAGTATATATGGTATATGATATTTTCTTTACAATTTGATCATATTTTCTTGAGTTTAAGAGTTTAAGCGAAACGAAAAAAGTAGATAGACGTAAAGTTCTTAAACGTAAATTTAAGTTTAAATAAGTATAAATAACTTTTTGTATGGGAAAATAAAACCGTTGCTTCTACTGATTTCCTTATAATTTCATCACATTTTCTCACCTATGAGACCTTCCTAGGACTATATAAATAATTATATCAAAGCCAAAATTACCCAAATCAATTCAGTCGTTCTGGATTTATTATAAAAAAGTTTATTAAATATATTTAGGTAATTTTATCATAGGTATTTTATAACTAAGTACATGGATCAAATTAATGAACTAAAACTGTAGAGGTGAAGTCAGTTGAATTGAGGTGAATATAAAACATTTTGAATTTACAATTAAAAAAAAAAAATAAGTGTCATTCATCGAGATAAAAAAATAATCTATTTCCTAAATTGGAGCAACAAATACACATTCACAAAATTTTATAGTAATCGGTTGAGGGGTTTTTTAATAAAACATCGTGATACGAGATATATATATATATATATATATATATATATATATATATATATATATATACACGTGTACATAAACTGGAATTTCTACCGGTCAGACGTGAGCGTGGTATCCAATTTGTCATTTATATTAATAGAGCTCTGAGATAAAGGATGCCCTTCCGAAATAAAATTGATGATACGCGTGACGCCTTCGTAATGCCGGTTTGATCCTGGGATAAAAAGAAGATAAGTGATATTTGATATCAACACCACAAAAGCTTCAAGTAGAAAGCATCAAATTTACACCTGTATTTTTATAGACAGGCTTAACGCGATGAATAACATCAAGTGTAATTAACGAGCAGTGAAATAGAAAATGGAATCTGACGACGGAAATGTGAAAATATATACACTGGTGCTAAATAATAATGTTTACCATGTTTAGTTGTTGCGATGAAAATGGTAACTTATTTATGAAATTTCCTAGTTTCATCGTTTTTTTTTTCATATCCGCGATTTAAAGACAAAAAGGAGCACCGTATCCAATATAATTTTTAACATAAAACTAAAGTTTCCACTTACACGAATTTTATCAGTAGGTATGTTAATGTTATTTTAGCACAACACATAATTTGCCTAAATGTCATTAAAATTCCTTATTCTGACGTTAAAATTGAGTTTTTATTGAATATTCATCGCAACTGAAATCAGGTTCACTAAAAATAACGAATATAAAACTATTAGATAAAGTATAGGGGAGAAGTAACTACCTAGATAAGAAAAGACAATATAATACATTTTATCAATTAAAAAGATAAAGTGAAGAAAATTGTCCAAATTACTAACATATTACTTTATAATTAACAACAGGTTTGGTTGTTGACAAATAACAATAGGATATTAATATAATAATAACGGAAAACATGCTCAAACTACGACATAAATTCAGATCAAAATTCAGTAGTTGTAACTACGAGAATTAAGCTTCAAAAAATCGAGAAAAAGTCTTAGTCAAGACAGAAAATGACATGGTGCAAAAATGACAATCCTGCTCATGAATCCGTGATTTACGCGTGTGTCACGAACTACGTCAAATAAAACGGATCGGCCCTCAATTCGTCCCCGAGCAGGTACTACAAACTACTACTTGCAAATAAAACATTATGGAATGCTCTAAAGGTTTTACGGAACGTGGAAAACCTAGATTAATAGTAGAATTTTAGAAATTTAGAAGACAAAGAGTTAAGAAGTGTTGAAGTGTGTTCGAGATGTGCGATTCGCTCTTGTAGAGCTAAATTTTATACTGTGGGTGCCGAAAACTTGATTATGCGCAGTAAACTAGAACATACCTATGAAAAAATTTGAAAAAAACTAAATAGGCAAATAGTGAATATTGGTGTAAAACGTAAAGCAACCGATGACATTTGTGAGAAGCCTTGCAAAGTAATATATTCTGTTTTAAGAGAAAGTTAAACAGTCAAAGACATTTACTATATTCGTAAAACGATTTATAAGAAAAGAAGAAAAACTCTACCGCTTTTACCAAAAAATAGAACAGACACTAATGCATCTATAAAACAATAACTATAAAACAATAACAATTAAGATAATAAAAGGTGAAAACTTTGTTTTCATTACCGACGATATTCAAGAAACTATCGTATTTTCGTGTCCAACCAATGTTACCCTTCTTTGCAAAAGTAGCAGGTTTCATTTGGCACAAGCATGGTTTTGTAACATTCAAAATCTGGGCCACGCTCCGGATTACAGGAACTAAAACAGTGAAATTGTAAAATAGCCACGATATATATTTGGTTTACCATTCTTGAATTCTTGCTTATAGGCTGAACTCAGCGATAGTGTAGAAAGGAGCACAATTGCATGTGAATCTTTCCATATTAAATTTAATGACAGTTTCTATTTGACACATCCGTCAATTTTTCATTTTCTTGAAGTTTTAAAACAATTTCACACACACTTATATAAAAAATGCAAATTCTTTGTATGAAAATTCAAGAATACGTTACCCCATGATACTATGAATAACAATATAGGATCTTCCCGTATCCCAAAATCGGTCGTGTTCGCGCATGCCGTCATTGGAGAGTAGAATTTGAATTCTTGTTAAAGTTAAATGGGATTTGTATGCATTCTGTGATAAAATTACTGGAAGAAAATAAGTTAAGAAGTTCAATAATTACAATAATTGTACACATAAGGATATCTCCAAACTATTTATTAAATATTATTTATTGACACATACAAAAAAACTGACATTTCGAACAACTCTCCAATGACGTCACGACTTATGCGCAATATCTTATCTTCTTATCATAGTATCATGCGTTACCCAATCACAGAATAATAAACAAGTGAAATGCCCACTGTTTAAAAAACAAGCATGGTTTTGTAACATTCAAAATCTGGGCCACGCTCCTGATTACAGGAACTAAAACAGTGAAATTGTAAAATAGCCACGATATATATTTGGTTTACCATTCTTGAATTCTTGCTTATAGGCTGAACTCAGCGATAGTGTAGAAAGGAGCACAATTGCATGTGAATCTTTCCATATTAAATTTAATGACAGTTTCTATTTGACACATCCGTCAATTTTTCATTTTCTTGAAGTTTTAAAACAATTTCACACACACTTATATAAAAAATGCAAATTCTTTGTATGAAAATTCAAGAATACGTTACCCCATGATACTATGAATAACAAGATAGGATCTTCCCGTATCCCAAAATCGGTCGTGTTCGCGCATGCCGTCATTGGAGAGTAGAATTTGAATTCTTGTTAAAGTTAAATGGGATTTGTATGCATTCTGTGATAAAATTACTGGACGAAAATAAGTTAAGAAGTTCAATAATTACAATAATTGTACACATAAGGATATCTCCAAACTATTTATTAAATATTATTTATTGACACATACAAAAAAACTGACATTTCGAACAACTCTCCAATGACGTCACGACTTATGCGCAATATCTTATCTTCTTATCATAGTATCATGCGTTACCCAATCACAGAATAATAAACAAGTGAAATGCCCACTGTGCTGTTCATGTGTGCATAGACAAATTAACCCGGTTTAATTTATTTACCGCAACTATAGACATAATATGCATTATTTTATTCACACTTTTAGTTGAAGAATATATTAAATTATTTCAAATGTACTAAATTATTAATCTCTAAAAATTTAAATTACACTTCTGTCGTAGCTTGTCACAAATTTCTTAACTCGAGTCTATGTTTCCGTCTAAAGCATGGCGTTTGTGTGCTGACCAACTTCAAAGGCGGCATCTGAGAGTGGGCATTCTGATTGTTTATTATTCTGTGACCCAACTGTGTGAAGACGTAAACAGTGTATTGTTCAAAATATAGACGAATATAAAAATGGATCTATTTTAAGATTTGATTTTGTAAAATCTATAGCATATTTTTATAAACGCTAAAATATGCGTTGTAAGTATGTACATTAATAGTAATATAGTTCATATTGTTTATATACTGTTGAATATTTTTATTTTCTATATACTATTCAATATAGAATTGATAAGTGTACCTGGTTTTGTAAAATATTGATGAATTAAAAGGTACCTATATAAAAAATATAGACATAATATGCATGTTGCAATTTCGCAACTGTGTCCAAACATTTGTAATATATTAACAGAATTTTTTATTCTCCCCGTATATTTAAACAAGATTGCGTGTACAAAAACACAGTGCTTTTAAAAACTTAATATTACAAGACGAGCCACTTGCGAAATAACACAGACTTGTATTTAAGATAAGAGACGAGTTCCATATGCCATATGAGACAGACGTCTTTTTTAAGTTAAGAGCAGCGCGTCCTAGACACTTCCCTTCGGTCTTGAGAGAGAGACAGTCGTTCCGTGCATTGGAAAGGAGACCGGTCCATTATCAATACTTTGTGGTTCCTGTGTGTCCTTGAAGACGTCTATTTCGATAGCGGTTGGTGCTATCATTTCATTGGAGTAAAGTTAAATACACCATTTATCTTGCTGCTGCAAATTAGAAGGCGAAATTACAATATCTGGTCTTATAAACATTCGAAAAATGCTCTGTAACCCAAAACTATTCACACCAATATAATTAAAAATGCTCAAATGCTATATATAGTCCTTGCTACTAAACGGATGCAAAACATGGACATCACAAGATTAAATAAGCAGGATCACTAAAGAAGATGTATTAAAAGAATGAAAACATGACCATAACTAGTTAACACAATTAAAATTGGGAAAACATCATAGCTTGGGCGTCTAATGCATAATTCAAAGCCTTTTAAAAAAATCCACTATCCATGAGAAAAACAATATTTCGACCCGAAAAGGTATGCTTTGATTACTGGAAGCTAGCGCACAAATACAAGCAAGAAAACTATTTAAAAAAAACCAAATATAAGACTATCTGTTTAGCGTTCTTTAACGATTATACCAGATAATGTTGTTTTTATCTATTCCTATATTTAAATTTATTACAGCCAGTATTGGCAACATCGCAAGACGGCAAATACTTTTCATTAAACTCAATTGAAAGATTGCATTGCATCTACGTAAATGTCATTATTTAATTAAAGTTATTGCAAACACTTATGACAAATAACATTATAGTCATCTGTAGAAACGATCCATTGGGTTAATAAATATATTTAATTCACAGTAAGTGCAGCTAAGCACATATATTTACTTAGATATATTAGTTTTTAATAACGATAGAAGCATAGGGAAACAAAACCACATCAAATGATTGTGAAAATAAAATATAAGAACTAAAAAGAAAATAAAACACAACGGTTAATTTTAAAATTTACACAATTCTATCTTCTAACATCGGAATAGGTATATACGGATTAAACGAGTAATGAGACAGAGCATGCAGATAACACTGTGATAATGGCAAGCTCTGCTGAACAACTACTACTAAACAAGAGAAGCAGTTTTTGTAAAAAATATAGACTAAAAATGAATATAAAAATTATTAAATATATGATAATAACAAAGAAAACAAGCATACAAATAATCATACATTTGGGAGATGTACCGATGAAAAGATTGAAAAATACAAATAGCTGAAAACTGATTAAGGAATATAAATAAGGGCCAGGATAGAAAAATCAAGAAATGCGTTTGTTAAACTGCAAACAATTCTCTGTAATGAAGAATTTAGATTAGAACTGACAGTAACATCTCTGAGATGTTTCTCGTTTTCGATACTACAATGTGGACTTGAAAGCTGGACACTAAAGCAAGAACACATATAGGCTTTTGAAATGTGGTGTAACAGAAGGATGCTTAGAATAGCATAGACAAAAAAGAAAACGAACACGGAAGTATTGCGATAAATGGACAAAAAATACGAAATTCTGAGGGTAAATTCTGATGAGGTGACAGCTTCATGAAATGCTAAGATCGATAATGCAGGGACATATAAGAGGAGGAAGGAGTATAGAAAGAAAGATAATGTCATGGTTGAAAAACTTAAGGGAATAGATTAGATGCAGTTCAATAGAATTCTTCAGAGCAGCGGTAGATACGATTGGGAGACTAGCATGGACAAAAAAGAAAACGAACACGGAAGTATTGCGTTAAATGGACAAAGAATACGAAATTCTGAGGGGAAATTCTGATGAGGGGATAGCTTCATGAAATGCTAAGATCGATAATACAGGGACACATAAGAGGAGGAAGGAGTATAGAAAGAAAGATAATGTCATGGTTGAAAAATTTAAGGGAATGACTTAGATGCAGTTCAATAGAATTCTTCAGAGCAGCGGTACATACGATTGGGAGACGGCACTTGGGAGACAATACGAGGCAAAAGAGACGGGATTGTCCTTTCACAACTAATGGTTAATCTAAAATTATGATTAAAACTAAAGAACCGATGATTAAACTAAAATGATGATTAGTACATCACTTTTGAAGATGTACTCTTTTTGAAATCTTCTTGACATTTTGTGGTCCGATAAATTAGGTATTTTTCTAGTATGCATCTAACAACTTAAGCGAAGGTATGCATTACATCAAGAAAAGCATTACTTATGTGATTCACACCTGCGATAAACGATTTCTGATCTGCGACATATTATAGACTCTTTTCCTCTAGTATTTACTCTTGATTTTTAACTGAAATATCACAACAAACGAAAATAGATAAAGAGAATAGAACTAATAAAGAAGGACGACTTTCTCCAAGAAGTGCAAAAAAGTATGCCCTTTATTCATAAGGGTACACCACAAGAAATGTGGCAGACTACTCCACATTGAGTAACAACACCAATTAATCGTCCAAAGCTAAATAATCCTGTGAAACACAAATACTGGATAACAGATGAAATGTTTAAAATAATTAAGAATAAAAAAAATCTTTGTCAAAGTCGTGTACATAGCAAAAGGGAAAAAGGCTAGTTTAGTAAAAACTCAACAAAAAAAAAACGAAGATCCAAGGCTGCTAAACAACAGTACTATTACAATATAGTAAAGAAATTGGGAGCCATGATCAAAATAACCAGTCGAGAGATCTATTTAGAAAAATACACTACATAACAAGAGATTTTGACGCCAGAACTTGGTATTGAAGATCATACAGGAACCCTGAGAACCAACCGGGAAGATATAGCAGAGACATGAAGATTATATTGCCGGAATCTATATGAAGACGATCAACGCCAGGAATTTTTTGACCAAAGCCCTGAAGAAATTGAAGAAGAACCTAATATACTCGAGCCTATATATATATATATATATATATATATATATATATATATATATATATATATATATATATACCTAATATACTAATATACTATGAAATAAGACTGACAATCAGTTAAGTGTAACAAAGCACGAGGTTCAGGTATGGTATAAAAAAAGGCAGTCCTATCCATTGCCAACCGTTGCCAGTTTGCTGCGTCTATCTTTCTACCATCCTCATCTACACCATCCTTCCATCTGAGTTTTGGCCTACCCCTTTTTCTGCTTCCCACGGGTTGTGACATAAGGATTCTTCTAGGAGGGTGTTTCTGCTGTGATCTTGCTAGATGTCCTGCCCATCTTAATCTTCCTATTCTTATAAGAGATACTATGTCTTTACCACCAAATATTTGTTTATATCTGTGGTATACCTCGTAGTTGTATCTCCTCCTCCAAACACCATTTTCACAGATGCCACCAAATATTCCTCTCAGGATCCTTCGTTCAAATATAAGCAAAAGGTCTTCGTCTGCCTTGGAGATGGTCCATGTCTCCGATCCATATGTCAACACTGGCTGTATAAGGGTTTTGTATATAGTTATAAAAGAGCAGACACAGAAATCATAAAAACACTTATTATCAAAGTATAGGTAGAAGGCAGAAGATCACGAGGAAGATTTTAAGAGATGGATCGACCAAATTATAGCAATATGCAAAAGACCTATGTATGGCAAAAATTGTGTTTATATGGGATTAAGCCACAATTCATTTTAATGAAAATTACATTTTTAACTAAAAATTTGCCGTTTCGGAAAACATTTTCAAAAAAATATTATTTAGGAACTTTGTTAAAAAAGGTGTATGAAACCTTTCATATACCTTTCATACATATAAAACAGTTTGAGAACTTATACAAGAGGTAAAAGAATTGATCACACACAGAAATCTTTAGATATCACGACGACCACTATACCCCCTCCGGGTTGTTTGGTCTGATGATAGATAGATAGATAGATAGATAGATAGATAGATAGATAGATAGATAGAGAGAGAGAGAGAGAGAGAGAGAGAGGGGGAGAGAGAGAGAGAGAGAGAGAGAGAGAGAGAGAGAGAGAGAGATCTCGTCAATTTGATACACATCATTTCCTTCCTGTTACTTCTGGAGTAAGTCGCTCTTCAAAAGAAGATATTGAATAACTTACATAATAAATGAATAAATCAATTAAAACGCAAAACACCGGTAATCCACAGTTTATTAGCTTTTATGTAAACAAAATATAACAAATAATACGTAGAATAGAAACAAACAAGAATTTATATGTTAGTTTTTAGTAACACCATCAGTCTTCATCAAACTCAAACATTATAAACGATCTAACATTTTTATTGCAATTAATTTTCTTTACACTTTCACTCGTCCAAATGCTGTAAAAATAAATGTACAAAATAATGAGGTGCTCGTATATTTTTATAAGCGTTCAGTAGCCTGTAAACAAGATATTACGATGAGATGGGAACTGGGAATTCACTCATAAATAAATATGCACACGCCAGATGTTCAATAGACACCAGACGTTAAAAAAAGTTAAATACTTCAGATGAAGAAAGTGGAAGACAATGTTGACGTCGGTATTTAATAATTAAATATGTTCACTATCGCTTCTCCGAAAGATAATACGATGCCATGTTCATAGAAGAAATAATGTTTAAGGGTGGATTTTATTTTTAAACATTTTCACACTTTGTTTCAGAATTTAGGCATTTTATCTTTCCAAGGAGAGTCTTACACTTCCTCATTTCGATTTGGACTTTAGTATCTGTGTTATTTTATTTTCTCATGTATACAGAAGATATTCAGTTTCTGTCTTAGATATTCATTTCTTTGCCTTTTATTATCTTGTAATGTCTTTCATTCTTCTGAAAAATCTCATTTCGTTATCTCGGATTATGGAGTTATCCATGTTTCTAAGCTTGGAGCTTTCAACAATGTTCTGTGAACTGTTCGATATTCACATATACTGAGACGCATTTTATGTGTGTGTTACGCGTGTTAAAATTTATTGATCAGGCTACTATCTTCTACTAGAGCCTAACTATGTCTTCTATTAGATTTTCCTATATATTGTGTAGTATATTCGTTGACGATCTTGCTGTTGAGTATACTGGACAGTCTATTATTATGTGTTGCACTGAAATTAGTATTTGACAGTTGTGTCAAATCGGCTAAGAGTCTTTGTAGATGATGTATCCATGTGTGAATTGTGTACGACCTAGCCGCCGTCTGTTGAGGAGTTGGAAACGGTAGTAAAACAGAAGTAACATACGGTTTCATAGTTTTTAGTTTTGGTTCTGTTTCTCTCCATTTTTCTTGTCAGGGTTTGTTAATGTAGGTTTTTATGTTTTTTGTTACGAAAGTGGTATGTTTTGCATTATAGGGATGTTTATGTTACTGGCAACTTCAGCTGTTGCTTTATCAGAAGCTTCATTATCCATTATTCCAACATGGGATGGTACCCATAGGAATGTTATATTTTTTCGGGTGTTTGGGAATTGTATAGCATGTTTTTGCATTGCATAGCAAATGACACCCATATGAAAACATTTGAACGTTTTGGGCCTTTTTAATAACCCAGTATTAAATACTTTTTGAGTATTAATTGTGTTCTTCGTGAGGTTTCCTATGACTTTGACAACACAACCACTTTTTCAAGGCTGCCTTCTCAAGAAATATCCTTTGAATTATGCGCCGTAAGTAGCAATTTTTTAACGATCGGGTAGGTTAAGTTATTTCTTAAAGTTGTGTAGTATTGCGTATTTTAGATTTGGTTTCTCCTGTAGTAAAGCTGATGACAATGGTATCGAAACGCGTCGTTAATTTTATTAAATAAAAAAAAATGTTTTGCAATTTGTAGTTTCATTTGGAGATTAGTAATTATTATTATTGTATACCATTTTTTGTATTTGTTCTAAATTGACATACGCAGGATACATCTGTTTGACACCATTTAAGGCACTAAGAGAATCTGATTTAATAAGAAAATTTATATAGTTGCTGGTACATTGGTTCAGTCCTTTGCAAATTATTTGCAGTTTTCCTTGCTATGCCCCAGCAACACTCATTGGCTAGGTGGGTACTGTCGGATGGTACTGTCTGTTACAGAGGCACTGTAACTCTGAAAATGGCTGCAGCAGCTACACCATTGCTGCTTTTAAAAGCAGCAATAAAAATTAGTTTGAAATCAGGATATTTGGGGATGGTAGACTGGAATGAAGGATTTGAAAGGTAAGATCTACTGTTGGTATTTGAATTTTCCAGGATGGAGACTGGCATCTGTTTGTAAAAGTGGCTCTCAATTGATATATTGATGGCTCTCGGTATATCGTATTTAAATCGATTTATGCTTTTATTAAAATGTAAGTTTCTAAGGGAGTAATTTAAGTACAGATTTGGAGAGTTTTTCCTTATCAAGCTTTTTTATTATGAAGAGGTTTTCATTTACGCTGAGATATTTAGTAGCAAAAAACATTGAAAAATATTGCCGTCTAAACATTAATTGCGGTTCTCCTTCTAGTACTTGAAGATTGCCAATTGGCGTAGCTCTGAAAGCTTTGAAAACTATGCGTAATGCTGTGGATTGGATGATGTTCAGTTTATTCAATTGACTTTTAGTAGCAGTTTAGTAGCAGTTTAAGTAGCATATACCCCCGTACTTAGAATGGAATAACCACATAAGCAGAATGGGGGCGACCGGTGTCGTAACAATAGCAAGAGATAAGTCATCAATAGGCATAAGAACTATCGAACGATTGCGCAAAAGATGGAGTGACAACCTTCCATAAAGGTATCAATCCACCAATGAACAAGCTGAATTGCTTATAAAGAGGAAGAAGAAGATTTCTCATATATATTAAAAGATCATTCGTGTAACGATCTGCTTTTACTGGAAGCAAAAAATGGTTATATACGTTGTTTATTGCTATTAAAAACAGCAGTAGGCTTAATACAGATCCTTTTCTCAAGTTTTTGTTGAATTCTAGGAATTTGCCATGTATTTTCTAGATTTTCATGGTTGTTAAGATGCGATAGTGCACGTGATGTCAACTGCTTTCCTGATATTAAAGAAAATTGATACTATTTTTTGTTTATGTATAAAAGCTTCATGTATTTCAGATTATAATGTTGTTATATCATTTATATCATCTATCGTAACCGTTTCTGATCTACTTTTAAGGTATGAAGATTTTTTTTAAGAATTATTTGAATCTTTTGCTTAGAATATTTTCCAATATTTTACAAATGATATTTATTTATTGATACGAGGAAGATAAGTTTTTTGGTTTTCAAGAAAGATGGAAACTTATGAGTAGAGACTGGATTATATGCAAAATGCATGTGCATATATATGCAGCATATTTGTGGGTTTCTTTATAAGTGCATATGCTATTAATATTTACTTGATTAAGAGCATATTGCCACATATTTGAAAATATCACAGAAATAAAATGGTTTTCTATACATATTTAGATAATAGTTTCTTGGAATTACTCATAACAGGTACTAGGTAAGCTAAATACGAAATAATTTTATTACAAACGCATCATTAAAACGCATCTGGGAATTATTTATCAGAAGAATAGGGCCCAACATGCAGGTAGGTATCATACAGTAAATTCGTTTTTAAATTAAATTCTCTTTACCAGCTGGCAAAGCAACTCGTGATTGTGAATATTGTGCTTATAAAATAAACCGAAAGTAGCAAAAAAAAATCAAGTCTATTGCGGAGTTGGGTTAGTGGCAACAGTGAAATGAAGATTATAGACCATGAAAGTGTTTTCTGTACTATTTGTGATAAAAAAGTGAGTCCACTTATATTTTAACCGTCTGAAAAATTTTGCTACGAGTTAGCGATGCCGCTTCCTACATGGTTAAAGCTGTTACTAATCTTAGGATGTTTTTTTCCGAATTTGATTCATTGTACATGCTTAGCGCATGGGTTAAACAGAATGGCAGAGAAAGTTAGATTCGAGTTTCCAAATGTAAACACTTTAATCAACAATTTAAAGAAAATATTTTTAAAAGCACCATTGCGAGTAGAAGTATATATACTATATATAAAGAGATGCTTTACGATATTCCTTTGCCACCTGAACATGTGTTGACTAGATGGGGACGTGGTTGAATAGTGCCATATTTCTTGCAAATAATTATATTGATATCAAAAATGTTATATCAAATTTTGATCCTTGTTGTTGTATTTCTGTTCAGAAATGTCAAAATATTTTAGTGAGAATTCTGTTCAGAATGAACTGTCCTATATAAAAGCAAATTTTGACATAATTGTAAACACTATTACAAAACTAGAGAGTCAAAAATTATCTTCAAATGATAGTATAGTCAAAGAAAGAATAGTAAACCTTTCAGGGACAATTGGAAAAAAATTAAAGATACATTTTTTCATAAATAAAGGCTTTTCTTTATCGCGATCAATAAATAACATAATCAATGGAAGCTTTAACGAAGTTATTAATATGGATCCCTCGCTAGTGTCAAATTTTAGATTTGCGCCAATTACATCCTGTGATGTTGAAACATTGTTTTCCTCATGTAAACACATATTAACTGATAGAAGGCATAACATTACACTTGAAAATATGGAACATTTTATGATTATATACTGTAACAGCAAGAACGAGGACATCTTGTGAATTTTTATTTATATTTTTTTATTAAATATAGTAATAAATAAACACTCTCCAAGTTATACTATACTTTTATTTCTCACCAAATCTCGAGCCCTAAAAATTAAAAAATATTTTTTTTAAGTCCATATATAAATATAAATGCATATTGCATATAATAAAGGCATATTTAGTTACTTTTTAAGTGCATGTTGCATGCATATTTTAACCATTTTTTAGAGCATATAATCCAGTCTCTACTTTTTATTAAAGTCGCATACATTTTATTAAAGATCTCTAGTAGTATCTTTACCTATAAGCGAGAAGTAGATAACCTTCGTGCTAATAGGTAGTCTTTCGATTAAAATTGGTGGTATGTCATCAGGTCTAGGTGAGGCATTTTTGGGGTTATTAAGGCTATAATTGAATTCAATAGGTGTTATGGAAGTGTTTGGTATAAATTGTAGTTTGTTCTTAAGAAACATTAAAAAACTAATGTTACTTTTGATAATAGCACATTTTGTTATTTATTTTAATATTCTCAATCTATCATCATTTAAAATAGCGTCGACAACTTCAATTGGCAAAACGATTATGTTTTCTTATGTCATAGGCTATTTGCAATTTATTAAAACTATAAAACATTCCATTTTTATACACATACACATCGACCTCCAAAATTTTTATTACTAAATTACAAACTTTTTTGGTTGCAGACTAGGTACGATTATATTCTCAACTGATTGTTTGTAAAGGCCACTTTTTATTTGACCTAAAAGTTAATACATTACGTACCTCCTTCACAACGCGTCGGATTCAAATTTTTTATTTATTTTGATCGCGGTTATGTTCGTAAATTGGCAAAATTGTGTCAAGTCAATAGAATAATAAGAAAAGTAAACATGAATTTATTTATTCAGGCAATGTACACGAGCACTGGAAGTTTTAAGTATACGAACTGTTTGTTTTATTTTGAGAAATTAGTTCATTTGGAACTGGAACTTCGAAAATTGGAACGTTAAATGAGGAACTATTAGATTGTACTATACACTATACTATACAAATAACGGGACTGACCTCACGCCTGGGGTAGGTGTGGCAATTAAAAGAAGCACTAGAAGATATACCTTAGGTTGCCGCAATGATATTCTGTAACTTACTGAGGAGCGCAATGGTTTTGTGATCATTTGGAACCACCTTATACATCTTACTATTCTTTTGTGCCTTTGCAGCCTAATGCGGCTCTTGCCTCGCTTAAGAACATTATTTTATTCTTCTCTATTTATAGCATATCATCTCCATATAATAAAGTTTATGTTTTACAAGTTGATGACATTTAGATATACCTAGATATACCTAGTTTTTTGGCTGTCCTTATTTGCTCATTCGCAGTGGCTGCTACAATAATTTCACTCTTGTTGGAGCCGCTTTATCCTTTTGCATTATATAGACTCAAACTGGTCAGGTTAATATATTGTACAATGTTAATGGTATACACAAGAATAACCAAGATGGCAGCAATATGTATGAAAACGCAAAAATAAGAATAGCAACAAATAAATGGCTTAAGCAACAATGTATCGATCTAGAACATTTACAACGACAGCACGATGACTGTAATTTACATAAAAAGCTTAAGGAGACTGTTGAAATATACAGAAAACGAAGACCGACTACCATAGTTAATCAGGATAACCAGATAGTGCTGGGCGAAAAGGAGAAAATTGATATATGGGAAAATTATATCCAGGAGCTCTTCCATGACGAAAGACCCATGAGTGAAGTTTATACAGACGACCAGCTGACTGGCCCTTCAATCACCAAAGAGGAGATAGAAAAGGCAACATTAAATTCAAAAAACAATAAGGCACCTGGACCAGATGAAATCTCGTCAGATATACTCAAATTACTGGATGAAAGGGGAATTACAGCACTACACAAAATATTTAACTTAATTTATGAAACTGGCTGCTATCCTCAACAGTGGTTACGCTCTACCTTTATTCCCCTGCCCAAGAAAGTCAATGCAAAAAGATGTGAGGATCACAGGCTTATTAGCCTGATGAGTCACACTTTAAAGATATTCTTAAAAATACTACATCAAAGATTATACAAAAAATGTGAATGGGACATCAGTGACTCCCAGTTCGGGTTTAGGCAAGGTTTAGGAATACGAGAAGCAATAGTAGCAACACAGGTGCTGGTCCAAAACTCTTACGATCAGAAGAAGGATGTGTTCCTATGCTTTTTGGATTACCAAAAAGCGTTTGATCGTGTCCAACATCACAAGTTAATGCAGATCCTCAAGAAAGTTGATATAGACAAAAGATGCATTGAAACAGACATAAGATGCATTGAAAACTTGTACTGGCATCAAACGGCACAGTTAAAAATAGACAATTCTATGTCCAAACCCATACATATAAGAAGGGGCGTTCGATAGGGATGTGTGCTTTCCCCTCTTTTATTTAACATTTATTCGGAAGCCATATTTCAAGAGTCTTTGGAGGATGCAAAGATGGGAATCAAAGTGAATGGAGTATTGATCAACAACATGCGATATGCTGATGACGGTGTCTTAATTTGTGTCAACATAGTCGATCTTCAATAACTAGTCACTATAATCGGAGAATACAGTAAGCGAATGGGATTAGAGATTAACATCAAAAAAACCAAATTTATGATCATCTCCAGAAACTTGGATGCACTTGAAAACACCACCATAACACTGAATACTAAGTTCATTAAAAGAGTGAGTAAATTTAAATACCTGGGATCTTGGCTTTTTGAAGACTGGGCATCGGACAAGGAAGTAAAATGTCACATTGAGCAAGCTCGACAAGCTTTCGTAAAATTCAAGAAGGTACTGACTTCGTTCTGAAGTTCGATCTTCAACTGAGACTAAGGTTTACTAAGTGCTACGTGTGGTCAGTGCTGCTATATGGCGTAGAGGGCTGGACACTCAAAACGAGGGATATAAACAGATTAGAAGCTTTCGAAAGGTAGCTCTATCGCCGTATCCTAAAAATACCATGGACAGCGAAAATCACAGATATAGATGTCCTTAAAAGAATAAACCAAGAACGCTAACTTTTCGAGACCATCAAGAAAAGGAAAACGGCGTATCTAGGTCACATCATGCGAAATGAAAAATACCAGTTCCTCCAACTTATAATCGAGGGTAAAATTAAAGGCAAGAGAGGAATGGGACGCAAGAAAATGTCCTGGCTCCGAAACATAAGGCAATGGACAGGGATTAACGACATACAATCTCTGATACATATTGCAAGAAATAGAGAATTAATATAAAATGTGATCGCTATGACAATAAGAAATTATTGGACAAGAACCACGTGTTCAAGTCAAGCAAAGAAACATTTATCCAATGTCATCGACCTAGAGCCACATTAGAATTTAAATTTGGAAACAGGTAAAACCACATATTGATGCCACAGCTACGATTTTAGTGTTAACTTCAATTAAAAAAGAAGGCACTAAGAATGATCTGAACTAGATCGAAAACTTCACGTTATGCACCTGTATAAATTTTGACAACACTTTTTACTTCTGTATAAGTGTTTTACTTCTGTATAAGTTTTTTAAACTTTCTTCTCCAGTCACCATCATTTTATCCTACCCAGTAATATAAGCAATACATTTCTTTCATAGAATGGGTTTTATGCTGGTAGTTTTTTTATTTTTACTGATATATTTTTCTCGTGATAGTGATTGGTATTGGACGCTAATAATCTTCTTTTAATTTCAGAGGCATTATCACTATTCCTGTTTACCAGTAAGCCTAAGTAGTTAAACTCTATACACTCTATAGTTAAACTAACAAGCCTATAATCGACTTTCTGGTGAGAGACTATGTGAACTGTCCCGAAGAATTGACGGCGGCTGAACTCACCAGAGCCGCCAATTCCATCAAAATAGGTAAATCCCCAGGAACGGACCGTGTGCCACCAGGGGCGATAAAAATACCAGTGAATGAATGTCCAGAAGCTACTAGAATGGCACTCAATGAGCTGCTAACAAGACGAGAATTTCCAGACCAGCTAAAACTAGCTAAACACACACTGATAAGTACATAAACCCGGTAAAAACCCGGACAAAGCCAATTCGTACAGGCCTTTATGTCTATTAGACTGTTTGAGAAAACTATACGAAAATATTGTCAAAAATCGCCTAGAATATGAATTAAATGAAAGAGAGACTATCTCCAACAGACAATACGGATTTAGAAAAGCTAATTCAGCCATAGACGCGGTAAAAAGTTTAACCGATAGTGTAAAAAACACAAAGAAAAGATGGCCATATTGCTATATTTGATGTGAAGAATGATATATGCCAACTGGGCATATATCATAACAAAACTGGAATCAGCACGAGTGTCTGGATATCTCATCAATATCATTAAAAGGTATTTTACTAATAGATACGTTAGAGTGGCAAAAAATACAGAAGAGAAGTTAACGGCCGGCGTCCCGCAAGGTTCCATATTAGGTCCGACACTCTGGGATATTATATATATATATATATATATATATATATATATATATATATATATATATATATATATATATATTTATATATATATATATAACGGGGTACTACTCTGGTCCGTACACAAGCTCTTCATTATTGGGGTTCCACTGTCACCTATGAAAACTTTGTCGAAGACTTCGAAAAAAAGAAAACAGAAAGCTTCAAAGCCAGTAGTGGAACTGAAAAAAACATACGATGGAACAATCCCTATTAAAAACTCCAAACTCAAAGATCTGCTTCACTTGGAACAATTTTTAGATAACCCTGAAGCGAGACGTTTTATCAAAGCTTGAGGTCGGATGGACTTGCGTCAAAAGACGACGACGGCGATATTTACATCGACGACCCTCCCATTGACGCTGAAAACTCAGAAGATAACCAGTGAATCCGCCAATAATCAACTTCAGTGACTTCCACAAAATTTTTTGGAATATTTAGTATTCCAGTCCATTCCAGAGTATTTTTCGTTGGTAAAAACCTTTTTTTTTCGTAAATGTCGGGTAAATTTGTTTTAAAACCTAGTAGATAAGTACGCAGTTTACAAATTATTGTACTAATTGTACAAAGAAAGTTTTTGTGTAGTTTGCGGATAATAAAATACGTTTTTGCATTCTTCAAAATATTTCATTCTCTCGATTGTTTGGTTTATTAAGGGTAAAAGAGAATATAAAATATAATTGAATAGCTTGAAAAATGGATATCCGGGAAACTTGTTTTGAATCTGAATAGTTATTGGTTCAAAAACAAATGTTTTTATATTTTTTAAATTGTTTTTGAAGGTTCTTTAAGGTTCGTCAACTGTCAAATTTATTTTTCACAAAATCAGCTTTGCATCAATGATGGAGTTTGTCCTCTGGACTCTTCAAATGTAAACATATATTGGAGACGATTCCCAAATACATAATTTGTTTTTAAATCATTTTACTTTATCTTAATATTATTTATTTGTGACTATATTTATCGCTGACAACACTGCAGTTAAAAATAGCGTTAATAATAGAAGCAACTCATTGATAATTATACTATATCAATTTAAAATTTGTTTACATAACATTAGTAAATTGTTTCTCAGACGTAATTATATCATAATTATTCAATGATGAGAAAATGATGTCACAAACAGGAAGGTAATCTCATAAGAATATCGCAACTTACTATAATTTCATTAAAGGATATGTTTTTACAAAGTGCCTAAAATTAAATTGTATACCTATGAAAAAATCGTGCTGAAATGTGCTTTAATAAAGAGAATGGTAGGGCTTTAAAGGGCTTTATGTCTGGGGATTATAAGCCACATAATTATATAACAAAATACACTTTATAACATACAAAAACACAAATTGTTCCATTATATTTTTATAGCTTATTTCATTTAAAGTTCATCCCTTCCTTTTATATTTCTTTTCATTTTCTTCTGTTCTATGCATCATTTTACCAATTTTCTATTTTTTTATTTTTTAGATGATCGTATGTTAATATCAAACCTTATTAACTTTATAGTATTTATACACTATCAAAATGCTTTTGATAAAATAAAATATCAAGAAATAATAGACACACTCAAGAAAATTGGACGTGATATATTTGATTTCTAGAACATTTTAAATCAACGACTCACTATTAAGTTAAGAAATGAAAATAATAAGAGATGTACATCAGGGCTGTATCCCAACTCCTATACTATTTAATGTATATATCTATAAAAAAATATTCCACTTAGCAATTTAAAACCAAGCAAAAGGGATAAAAATAAACCGAACGCATACAAACAAAAAATGTTATGCTGATGCCATACTTGAAGATTAGTTAAGATTTACGACCACTTTATTAACAGACTAGGAAAATAGTTAAAGAAATAATAAATAAGACTTACTCACAATCAATTTAATTTAACTAACAGACGACCGGTTTCGCTTTCTAAGCATCCTCAGGTCTCTATACAAAGTTAAACAAATGCTGAAATAATAAAAACCCATATTAGGGTGTTGTATAATAACCTACTTTGTTTATCGTTATTAGACAACACCCTAATATGGGTTTTTATTATTTCAGCATTTGTTTAACTTTGTATCGAGACCTGAGGATGCTTTGAATATTGTAGAAAGCGAAACCGGTCTTCTGATAGTTAAATTAAATTCATTGTGAGTAAGTTTTATTTATTAGTTCTTTACCTATTTGAAATGGACTCACATAAGCAACACATTCATGATTAGACTAGGAAAAATATTTGGAATAAGTATCAATATTTATAAAACAAATTTTACAATCAGTAGCAAAACACAACATATATAGGCCCAAATATTCTCTTCTTAGAGTGCCGTCCCCCTACGGAGGTTGGCAGTTATAATAGTTATTTTTAATTTTGAACTTGCTGCTCTAAACAAATGAATCGATCTACATTCATAAGAATCACATAGATTGGGCTGCCACAAAGAAGTGTCTTTACCTTTTGTATACTTGTTTTATTATTGTCCTAGAAAATAATACAATTGCAACATTTACCGATGATACTGCTATCATAGCAATATGCAAAACCAGCGAGGAAGCGACAGAGAAATTACACAGATGTTAATCAAATATATACTCCAGGGAAATAAGCAAAAATACACCATGTTCGTGACACTCAATAATCCAGGTAGCTGACAACTTTTTTAGTTATTGTAGACCTATATAAACAAAACCTACTTGTTTCCTGCCTTGAATTTGGAGCTGTTTTTAATTATTAACAATTTAATGCAAAAATCGCGATTTATTTTATGATTATTAATGATACTAGTATGAAAAAAATAGATTTTTGGAAGAAAATTATTTTTTCACGAATTTTTTAAACAAACTAGACTATTTATTAATGAATTAATATATATATAAACAAATTACATATTTGTAATGTACGTAACATACAAATTAAAAAAAGAATGATCAAAATCCATTAAGTAGATCCGAGATATAGACAATTTTATTAGTTAAAAAAACTTTCTAGTCTCTATTTGAACTTCATTTTTGAAAATTCGGTGAGGGACCTGTAAAGGTACAACGTTTATACAATTTTTTTTAACAAAAAATACAAATCCCTTTCTTTAACATGGCGTCAATGAGGTACCTTAATTATTATAATCAAATTAGCTGTGAATTAACAAAAAAACATTTTGCCAATGTATTTGGCTAACTTTGGACCAAATTAACCTAGGCCAAATTTTTTTATTTGAAAATTCGGGTGAAAATACTAGCTTTTCGAATGTAAAAAAGATTTTTTTTAAGGACAATGTTTTTAAAGTTATTCTAAATGTTTATAAACTATAATTTCAAAAATTTGGCATCAGGATTTTTGACTATAATAAATCATTTTTTTAATACATACTTATAGTATAAGTCTTTTGCTTTCATTTTCACTCCCACAGCATTACCCTATCTTTATTATTTTTTGTCTTATGTTATTGTAAAAAAAAAGGTCTCTGAGATAAACAAATACAATAACTTTTAAAAGTGAAACTGGAACAAACCATGAAGTGGAGTTATCCAGGAGTGGCTATAAAAAATGCTTATTAAAAGCTTAAAATTTTTATTTTAAAGAAGATCTTTTCGGAATTGAATCATTCCATCATCAGTTTAATTAAAAGTTGTTAAAAACATTGTATGGCCACATAAAAACATTGGAAGGACATCCGTATTAAAAAACAATCCTCATGGTATTTATAAAGGTAAATGCAATAGACTGTTAACTTGTTGATTAATAAAAACTGAAAATGGGGGCATCTTACATGACACTGTGTAGCTGGTGAGGTTTTATCGACTTACATTACCTCTGATCTGTGCTGGAGTCTAGGGCTAACTGATAGACTAACTGATTTTTCATACCATCTTTCTATCTAAAATCTAAAATTTTAAGCTTTTAATAAGCATTTTTTATACCTTAATACACACGAACACTACGTGTTTTACAATAACTTTTAAACTAATTAATATATCGGTCCCAAATTTTAAGGGGTTTGTTAAGTACCCCAATACCCAACTTTGGGTGGAACTCTAAAGTTTAAGTTTACTAAAAGTTCTTAGCAAATATAAATTGTCACTTATTTTGCAGTTTGCGAAGCAACAAATTGACTTTTCAACTTTCAAAAATCGGCATTATGAAGCTTTGTCAATATTCTAAAAATAAAATTTTGTAATTTTATGTCAAGTATTTAGCTTTCTAATGATGTGCAAAAAATAGAAAAAAATCGCGTTT
This sequence comes from Diabrotica balteata, assembly GCA_918026665.1. NCBI lineage: Eukaryota > Metazoa > Arthropoda > Insecta > Coleoptera > Chrysomelidae > Diabrotica > Diabrotica balteata. The sequence goes on from OU898280.1 coordinate 97,339,255, forward strand.
TTTACATCAAATTGTTAATAATTAAAAAACGGCTCCGAACTTTAGGCAGGAAACAGGTAGGTTTTCTTCTTATAGGTCTACAATAACTAAAAAAGTTGTCAGCTACCTGGATTATTGAGTGTTACGAGAAAATCCTTATTACCCCGGACTAACATGACTAGACAAGCAAGTGACGAAACAAACTTCGCATATTATGTAAACTTTAATAACAAAAACGTTCAAAATAAATATTCCAATAAATAGAAATAATCAAATTCCGTATTCAAATACTGCAAAATATTTGGGTATTGTCCAATAAATATAAATAATCAAATTCCACATTCAAATACTACAACATATTTGGGTATTACTCTTTAATAAGCCCTAATAATGTTATTCAACAATATGACCCTCCTCCGGGAGGGTGAATACTTCTTACCGACGTGTCAGCGAGAATCCAGAAGCTGCCGACAAGAGATTTTGACAAAACTTTATACCAAATAGCTGTTTTGTGTTACACTTTATGTTAAAAATATAAACAGATTCGGAGAGTGGCTTAAATTCTGTATTCCCTATTAAAAAAAAAATAGGTTTTTTATATAAAAATAGGCTATTTACGTTTATTTTAACCAAAAATATTTTGAAAAAAAAATGGTTTATTAATTTACAACCAAATAGTGCACATAACTTTTTAAGACCTTTCATATAAAAAAAGAATCATCTCAATATCTGCCATAGTTTTTGTGTTATTTGATATAAACTTTTGTATTGGAATTTAGCTATGATCAGAATCGCTAGGAACGGTCTTAAAATATTTTATAAGGAAATAAGTAAAAACACAAATTTTTTTAATCCAAATTGCAATAAATAAAATACCAGTTTAATTCATTAATATTTTCATCTTTGACTAAATACAATCCTGACACCTGTCAGATTTGTTTACAATTTTATGCAATAATTCTCGATATGAACAACACAAGATTATGCCACAACAGAAAGAAGACCTTGGTATTATATTATTTTCTTAAATAGTTTGTTTGACAAATTTGTTCAGTTTCAATTTTTATATTAAAATGTCATTATTAATCTGTTTCCATATGATAAGTTTGCGTCAATTATGGTTTTTCTTGATAGTTCTATTTAAAGCATTATCATTTATATGCTTTCTTGTATTTTTTTACTATTCAAAGTTTCCTCACTTTATTCACGAGATGCTTTCGATGATTTCTGTGTCCTATGAGATTTTTTAAAATTTCCTTTGTTCAAATTCATAATTGCTAAAGGTGGGCAGTCGACTTGAGAACTCTTTATACAATCGCATTATAAAAAATTCATTCATGCTATTGTATTTAAACGGTTGCATAATATGTCCGTATATATTCGCCAGGCGGCCCGCCACATAGTATTCTAAAAATGTTCATTCATGGTTATTGCCCACTTAGAAGAAACATTAAGGTGGGATTCATTGGCCGTTATAGTAAACATTGGAAATGTGTACAGTCATTTAACCGTGAGGTAGGAATAGTGCTTAATTTGATGCAGTAAATTTATTGTAGGTGGTTAAATAAAAGTTTTAAATCCCATATGATCAACCTGACGGTATTGGAAGAGACTAATAAATTATACGACCGTATTGGTTAATTTCACTAAGGATGAAGTTATGAAAAATATTAAATAAAATAGTGTATGTATTGAAACAAAATATTTATTTAAATAACCTATAGTAGAGAATCTAATATTATTCAGGAAGTCAAGACGGTTCACTCAGATATGGTGTCGGGATAATATTAAACAAAAACATGGATGAAGCTGTAATAAATTTCACTCCATACTCCAACAGAATTATACTCTTACAATTAAACCAGAACAAACCCAAAACAAACATCTTACAAGTTTATGCTCCAACTGCAGACAAACCATACAGCGATATTGAAACTTTCTACGAAGACATAGATAACATTTTAAAATCCATAAAAACGCAAGATGTAACAATCATAATAGGAGACTTTTAAAAAGAAAAAGAATGTACAGGAATGTAGGAGACATGGTTTTTCCGACTGCTAAAATGCATGTGTCGTATGTAAATGTCGCAATTGTGTTAGGTATAACACTGGCCCCAGGACATATTCTTGTGAAACTGCAGCTTTAACTTGTATTAATTCTGAATATTCTTCCTTATTGTTTTAGTAAATGCTATCTCATTATATGATATAATCCGTCATGTCGACTTTGTCAACAGCCTCCGCTACATCAAGAAAAATTGCGGAACAGACTTTTCCTTCTTCTAGAGTTTTTTCTACTATACCTATCTGTTATTCTATACACTTGATCTACTTATCGTTAAGTGGCTTTCTCTAAACTCAAACTGATGATTAGTAATTAAATTTTGTCCTCCATATTCGGTTTTGGTCTCTTCAAGCGTAATTTTTTTTATATAATTTCGACATGACAGGCAACAGTGAAATAGGCCTATATAAAGAAGCTTCTTGTAGAGGTCTTCTTGGTTTTAGTGCCATTATGATTTGTGCCAACTTCCATATCTTTGGTAGGTATGTACCTTAATCTAAAGGATGCATTTATAAGATGTGTTAATTTTATTATAGGTTTTCTTGGAAGTTACTTTAACATTTCTTCAGTGATGAGATCAAATCCAGGAGCTTTCTTTTTCTTTAATTTCTATAGATAATTTGAAAAATATCTCAGTTATATCAATTGATGTCTTTTCAATAATATGTACTCAGATAGTCTAAATCATGTATCAAAATCACCCTCATGACCCTAAAGCCCCCCTCCCCCACACACGACAAAAAAGACTAGATCTCCACAAATTATAACTGTTGTGAATAACTCATTTGATCCCTTGTCGCATTAAAAAAATTTGTAAACTTTAATTTTTAAAACTGAATTGCTTTTATACGGTTACTTTCTTATTTAATAATCACATTTATTTCAATAAGATAAGAATTTATTTTCCCTTACACTAGTATTACAAACAGTTTAGGAAGTTCCTATGGATCCTAAAAAAACGGAGAAAGATTTAGATAACATCTGGAGCATCTTATCTGGCAGATGTTTTCTTACATTAAAAATTTTTTAGCTACCAAATTTTATGATGACAAACAGCCACCTAATTGATCGACAAAGAACCGGAAATGCATGGCAAGACAAGGTTAGTTTTATTTCTGTATTAATTTTTAACATACAATTTGAATATAATTTACCAAACTTTAATTTCGAGTAAATGTATTAAAAGACATGAAAAACATATTATAAAATGGTATGTACACATCTTATTTTCTTTTTTTTTTATGAAATCAATAATCCATTTTACTAATATGACGATTGAAAATTGAAATACCCATATGGACCTTCATTTTGGACACAGCCCTGTCTGGTTATGCAAAAATCATAGATTTCACGGCAAAATTTTTCGCAGATATCTGAATTTTTTAAGACATAGGTGGGGGTTACTAAATGACGGATACATGAAAAAGTACTCGTATTTTACCATGCGTTTTTTTTTAACAATAATTTACGGTCACAATTTGATTTTTTGTCTATCTCTCTCCGATTGCCGACAAGAAGGTAGAGCGTCAGAATAATTTTAATAATTTTAAACTGTTTGTCCTTTTCTTAATGTAGTGTTATGTACAATTTATGTTCATTTTCATGTGTATTACATTCTACGCTATACTATAGTACATTCTACACTATAAACTTGTGCTCGATATTTGCCTTAATTTTCGAAGTTCATTTATTCGAGCATTCAACCTCATATCAAAAATGTATTAATGACATTTTATTTTGTTAATAAAAAAATTAATAAAATTTATAAATTAGTGCAAAAAAACTGCTTTTTCGCAAATTTCTCCATAAATTATTATTCAATTTTAATTAAAAAAACGGGAAAATAAAGATATTCTTAATATAAAAAAATGATATAAATATTGTTTATGTAAAATATAAGGGCAAAAAGTTATAGACAAAAAATCATATTTGTCATCATAAAATTCGGTAGCTAAAAAATTTTTAATGTAAGAAAAACATCTGCGCAAATAAGTATTAAGTTCAGAAAGATCTACTGGTTTATGGGGAAAATCCCCTGTGTCTATTTACTTACAACAAATTGTTATTGTATAAGCAAGTCGTTAAACTGATATTAATGGCCTTAAACTGATATTCTATGACCAATAGGAACAAAGTTAGGGACTATTTAAAAAAATCATATCTCCATTGTTTATAAACATTAAGGAGTAAAATTTGCACAAATTTTGAATGAAAATTTAAACTTTATATTGAAACTTGTAGCTATAAAATTCATTAAATTTTTCGAAACTTACAGCTTTTTGAAACGACGGTATTTTCGAAAGATTGACATAATAAAGTGGAGGGGATAACTGTTTCAGCTCCATTTTTTTTTTCGAGATCCGAACTTCAAATTGAAACACGTAGGAAAAATTTACATTATCTCGCCTTCCATTGCAGCTAGAAGCCTCTTTTTTTAAATCTAGCGTAGCTCGTCGAAATATGAATAACTACATAGTTTTCACTGGACAGGAAATATGTTAAACCTCGGAAAAGTAGAGTCCATTTGAAATTCCCTGTAAAAACTTACTTTTTTTTTTAATTTGGCTGGAATAGTCTGTCGCAGTATTAATAACGATGACATCATTTTCACCACCCGGAAATCTCGGAAAATTCAGGAAAATCAACAAATACTTTCTTCATTTTATATCAATGATGTAATAATACTTAAATATTTTATAAATTAAATTTCAGGTAATTTTTTACACATTATATTATTATATTCCTTATAATAATTATAATTAGTAATTAATACTTCGACGATCTATATGTTTATATAATATATGTATAGGTAGGTATGTTTACAGTACGAGGACGGTAAACACATTTATTTATGTTTTTAGATCTAAATACTTATCTCCAAAGAACACAGAGTATACCGTCCTCGTCTCCCTACATTTTATATATGTGAATAGGGGAAAGGTCATCTATATAATAGAAAACCGGTACTATGAACGGTAATATAGACGAAGATGAAATGGTTATCCCCTCGACTTTCCTATGTCGATCTTTCGAAAGTACCTTCGTTTCGAAGAGCTGTAAGTTTTGAAAAATTGGATGAATTCTATAGCTATAGTTTTAATATAAAGTTTAGATTTTCGTTCAAAATTTGTGCAAATTTTACTTCTTAATGTTTATAAACAATGGAGATTTTTTTAAATAGTCAGTAACTTATTTTCCCTCGTATTGGTCATAGGTTTTTTTTAATGTGAGTTTTTTTACTAGCTATAAAATGTTTTAAGTAACAAAATACCCCTTTTGCAAACGTTTTTTTTTTGTAAATAATTTCGATGAAAACGCAATATGCATTTAACTTCTGAGATAGTTTCAGTCTTAAAGAATCCTATGAAATTTGCTAAATGGGTCTAGCATCAATAATAGAGCAAGTTCAATAGCTTAAATATTTAGCCTCAGAGATAAATAAATTAAACATTTTTATATAAATATTGGTTATGTAAAATATAAGAAAAAAACTTATAGACAAAAAATTTTGACCATAAATTATTGTTTAATAAAAACGCAAGGTAAAAATAAGAGTACTTTTTTATATATTTGTCATCTACTAACTCCCACCTACAGTATTATGCGAATTAATGGAATCATAGGCTGTTTTAATGAAAAAACAGTTTATTTAGTAAAAAATTATATTTTGACAAAACTATAAAGGTAAACTTACATCATTCAGTAGGAAATATGTCCCCTTTGGCAGCAATTACTGCTTTTACCCGTTTTGGCATAGATTCTATGAGTTTGTGGCAGTTGTCAGATATCCTTTCATCTCGATACCAAACCTGAATGGCCGCTTCTATCATTTTTGTTTTAGAGGTACAGTCGATTTTTCGCAGTCTAGCTTTGCAAATGGCCCATAAATTTTCAATGGGGTTGAGGTCGGGCGAATTACCGGGCCAATCTAAAGCATTAATCTTCTTATTTTTGAAAAATGCCATCATTTCCTTTGATTTGTGACAGGGAGCAGAGTCCTGTTGAAGAATCGCTCCTCCTTGGGGTTGACATTTTTGGAGTTGTTTGTCCAAATACTTTTCCAACATGGATTTGTATTTTTGGCTGTTCATCATGCCTTCAATTGGCACCAAAGATCCAACCCCCATGTATGAAAAACATCCCCAAAACATTTTCTTGACTGGATGTTTTACGGTTTGATCAATATGAGATGGTGTAAGCTTTTCATTGTCAGACTTCCTGACGAATTTCGACCGCTGTCCCTGAACTATAAAGTGGGTTTCATCTGTAAATAGGACTTTTTTCCAGTCGCCTACAGTCCAATTAGAGTATTTTTTGGCCTACAGTAGCCTTTGTTTCTTCACTCGTTCAGTTAGAAGCTGTTTTTTCTGTGGACGAATTGCCCTTCTACCATTCTTCAAAAGTCGTCTACGAACAGTTGAGTTGAGGTCTTGGCTTGATTTTCTTGGGTCCAATTTGCTCTTTCGAAGCAAAAATCTATCATCTGCTGGTGTTGTTTTTCTATTTCTTCCACATTTTCCTAACCTTTTCACATCCACTGATCCCGTTTCTCGTTTACGCTTCAAAATTTTGCTTACTACCCCCTGACTCACTCCACACGTTCTAGCAATTTCTCTTTGTGACATACTAGTGTGTTGAATCAACGTAACAATCTTTTCACGCTTCCTAGGTGTAATATCCATGTTGGAATAAAACCAAAAACAACACAAAATAGTACAAAAACCCCCAAAACAACACAAGCTTGGTAAGAAATGACCTAAAACACACTCAAACACACCAACACACAGTAAGGTTATGTTTTCAATGCTTGGTCAGCTGTCAACTGTGTAGGTAGTGTTGCCAACTGTGAATATTGAAAAAATGAGAAAAAATTCACAGTGATTCCATTAATTCGCACAATACTGTATGTCTTAAAGGCTTCAGATATCTGCGAAAAATGTTTCGACCTTTTTTTAACCAGACTGGGCTAACATAGAAGTTTGAAATTTAGTAAATAATCACATTTTTTAGTGTAGCATACGCATGTAAACTAATTTAAGCCAAATTGCGAGTGGTCACCTGACCAACTTTGCATAGTTGACGTGAAATTTACCATTTCAATATAATAATAGTCTTTAAAATTCATAGTGTGTTTTGTTGAATATAATGTTAAATTATTTCTGTTAAATTATTGACAAAAGTCGTGCGTATGCATATTTATGCGCATAGACTTTACATTTAAGTATGCATATTTGCCAAAGTCTGCTTATCACATTAGTTGTATATTCTCTGCAAAACTTGATAATATTTTGTAGAATATGTTTCTGCCCTGTTAAGGATGAGTGGCGGGGCGTAGTGAGTTGTCTACCAACTACATTAAAGCTATAAGAACGCAACAACAAATTTTCCAACGTGAAAAAAATTCATTCGCTTAGTATGCGAAAAATTGATTATAAATTGAAATATAATAAATATAAAAGTTGATTATAAAATTATAAAATAAAGGAAAACGATGAAATATTATGTTTGACATTTTACAGATTTTTAAATGTTGCTTTGTTTTAACTTTAATGTAGTTCGTAGACTACTCACCACGCACCGCCACTCATCCTTAACAGGTCGAATTTCTGTATTTTTTATTTTCTATATAATGTCATCCATTTCCTAGTTTTAAACATAGACATTTTGTTCATAGATTCAATCAGTGGCGTGCCGTGACATTAGAAGAAAGGGATGCAAATTAAAGGAAATGATAAAAAGACTTACTAACCTTTTTACTTGTAGTGCAGCTCTATTCTTCTATCAACCTTGGCAAACTCGTTTATCACAGACTCATAAAAACTGGGATTTTCAGACATTTCTTTAATAAGTTCTTTTTCAATTGATAAAATTGCTAAGTTAGCTAGCCTCTCCTCACTTGTGGAATTTCTGACAAAGTTTTTAATACGCTTTAGTACAGAAAAACTTCGTTCTACAGACGCACTTGTGGCAGGTATTGTCATCACTAAGTCACATAATTTTGAAACCTCACTATATGCTTCATCCAGTTCAGTTTGTTTAAGAAATGTCAGCATTTTAGAACTAGTATCAGTTTGTATAGAGTGTTGAGAAGCATACAAAACGCACAGTTGGGAATGCAGGGAAAGAAGGTCAAAAAAGTTTGCATAATGTTTTTTTAGACAACTAAAAGCCTCATCCGGGAAACTACAGTCGGCATATTTATTGAAGTTGCATAACTCCACAAATCTTAACTCACAAAGGTTTTTAAATCTTTCTTTAAGCTGCTGGGAAATATTATCTATTATTTCACAAAAAAGTCGATTATAAGATATTTTTGTGTCGCCTACATCGTCAATTCTAATGCGTTTTCTCTTGGGTTCCATCTCTTCTAGATCGCAAGTTTTTTGCCACATGATATCAAATTGCTCCCTCTGTCTGTTGATTTGGACTTCGAATTCGTTAATTTTTTTAATACAAAATCCGATATCATTTGATTTAGTCTGCAATACATCAAATAAAATGTCTGTATAAGGAAATATTTCAGAAAATACTTGAAGCAAAAAATTAAAATCAAAATCTCGTTTGACTAATTCCAAATAACCTCTTGAGGAATTCACAGTTTCAGGGTCCCAATGGTCTTTATGCTCCAAAATGCTTTCAAATAACTCTATTAGGGATTGCCGATATTGGGAAACTGTTTTTACTAACCTCCCATTGTAATTCCATCTGGTGGGAGCTGCTCGAGGGAACCTTTTCTGAAGAATGACATCTAAAGCATGTGTTCTTTTGGAAGATTTAGAAAAAAAAGCAGCCATTCCACTCAAGGTTTGGAAAAATACCTTGCAAGTCTTATTGAGTGCGACTGATTGCGCTAGAACTAAATTTAGCCTGTGTGCAAAGCAGTGCACAAAAATTGCATTTTGAAACCTCTCCTTAACTTTGGTTTGAAGTCCTCCGAGGTGCCCAGCCATTACGGCAGCTCCATCATAACTTTGAGCGACAAGTTTGGAACCACAGTCCAGTTCCTCAACTATATTACAGACATGTCTATATATACCTTCTGCCGATCTATCTGCAGTTATATCCAAAAATCCCCAAAATCGTTCTTGTATTTCACCATTATTTTTGATGTAACGCAGAACAACCGACAATTGACTCAAATTCACGATATCTGTAGTTTCATCTAGAACAATGGAAATAAATTGTGCTTCTTTTATTTCTTCTTTGATTTTTTGCAGAACAATATCTGCCACAGACTTGATCAAATCGTTTTGTATCCTATTCGAGGTACCTCGAAATACAGTAGATTGATCTAAATGACTTTTTAATAGTTCGTCATATTCAGATAAAAAATTTGCTAAATCCACAAAATTTCCCCTATTTACAGATTCATAATTTTCATTATGCCCTCGGAAACTAAGTTCATGTTCTCCAAGGAAACATGTAATATGAATCAGTCTTTTTAATATTTCACGATTTTTTTTTACTTGCTCATTATGCATGCGGTGACTAACTTTAAGCTGATTATCTAGAGCGTGATCAATTCGGGTTTTCCCAAAAGTCTTTTCTTTTATAACTGCTTCTAAATGCGTTTTACTTAAAATGTGTCGTTTTATAGATTTGTGCAAATTATTTAAATCTGAGTAACCCGTACTATTCCACACGTTTTTATCACTTATATTAAATAATATACACGGAAAACAAAATAATCTTGAGAGAGTTTTACAACCTGTCAACCACTTAAAGGAATCGTATATATTTTTGTTAAAATAACGTGTACATTTCGTCGACTTGGTTTGAATTTCCAGTAATGGTTTTGGCCTGCCTACAGATATAATATTACACTTTTCTTGAAAGTTAAATTTTGAAAATCCACATTTTAATAAATCGCACACAATACAACACTGTCCATTACTGTTTTCCTGACAGGATTGAGAACTTGTACACGGTTGGGGTAAATCTGAATTCATTTCGGAAAAACTACTTAAATTATTATATATACATATACGTAAAATGAAATAAAATATATACATATACGTACAATAAAATTAAAACACGTGAAACACAGCAAAAACTACTCGAATTAATATAAATGCAAAACACGCACTGTATTACAATGTCATATGCGAACTACTCCAGTCGCCTTGCCTATGGTAAGCAAATATAATATTGCATCCAGTATTCTTAAAAATGCCGGTCCAAATCTATAAAAATTGGGCCCGGGCCCCGAGAGTCGACGTGTGCTGCCGAATTGAAGTGATGCTAGCGCGATCAGAATGGTATTGGCTGGTATTGGTTCCAGAAAATGCATCCAAAGATATATTACAATCACCGTGCGCTGTTGCCAGTAATTGCATTCGTAAAGTAATTTAATGATTTCTTGAAAAACGTATTTTATCTTTAAATATTTGAATTATTACAAATCAATTTAAAATATGATTATGTAGTTTTAATTACTGATAATAAATTTTAGATTTTAGGGGATGCAATGCATCCCTTGCATCCATGCACCGCACGCCCCTGGATTCAATATTCTCTTAAAATGCTTAAATTTAATTACCACTTTAATAACACAAACACGCGTCTGATTCCTCAAAATAAAACTTTTATGCTCCTATAATTACATCGTAAACATGTAAATTCAACTTTAATTTACTTTTACCTAAATTTCACAAGAGTTAAAAAAACAAACACATCTTTAAGTACCAGCTTCGATGTATATGTAGATCTACAAACTAGCGGCTACATTAAAGTGGAATGGCTTTCGTTAAAAGATATACCGGGTGGTGAATCGTCAAATTATGTTATAAGAAACTCAATGGGAAATTCTTAAATGTTGAATTCCGACTTTTCTAATTATTTATGTCAAAAGTCATGACATATTATTTCTAGAGGACTGAAATCTGTACTGAAAACAAATGTTTAAATTGTTCTACGAATTAGACACATTCCAAAATTTGCAGAAATATATGTAATAATTTGACATTTGTAAAGTACTATTGTAAAAGTTAGACCACACTTAGTGCAGAATGTGTAGTACGGGTTGCGTTTGGTCACAATATTTGAATTTTCAATATTTTTATTTTATGATTTAAGATGTTTTATTCGGACAATAGTGCGCGCACTGTCAGTTCTTTATTTAGTGTAAGATATCCCAGTAGAATAATTCTAAATAGTTCAAAAACTCAGGATTTAAAAAAAAGTTTGAAAATACTGAGGCCGTGATTCCTAATTGTACCTGCATAAACAATATTGCTGAGGTACCAAAAAATTTAGAAAATCAAAACGGCACCAATGTATTAACGGCAGTAGTTGAAAATCCTATAATCAGTTCTCAAACCACTGCAAACTCATAATTGGTTATGAGTTTGCAGTTTGGCACTCATAATTGCACAGACTTAAAAATTTGGAAAAGAAATATATTCCGTTGAAAACAAATGTTTTTTGCTCTGTTTTGCTGTATGGCTGTGAAAGTTAGACAATGGACTCTGAAACAGAAAAAAGCATATATGCCTTTGAAATGTATACAGACGCATGCTGAGAATTCCATGTATACAAAAAGTTACCAATGGTAAGATATTTCGGCACATGAGTAAACAAAAATAATTACTCAGCATAATCAAAGAAAGAAAAATACAATACTTGGACCATGTGTTGAGAGGTGAAAGATATGAATTACTCCAAATCATATTGGAGGCTAAAGTGCATGTTAAAGATCAATTGGAAGATGCCAGAACTCGTGGCTGAAAGACCTGACGAGATGGTTTAACCGCTCATCCACAGAAATCTTTCGTATAGCAGTTTCCAAAGCTACAATTACTGGATCGCCAACCTTCGAAAGGAGACGACGCAATAAGAAGTAGAAGTAAAAAGATAACATTAAAAGACTACAAGCATGTCTATTCAACAGAAACAAATTTCGATTCAGCCGTGTTTCTTTCGAAAATGTGAATGATTATGTTAATCACCTGATCTAATTAGTAATACAATATGTAAAAAATCCATGTCTTTTAGAATGTATATGTTATCATAACTATCTCATGAATCCAAGTGTGATAGGTGGTATATAAATCATTTTTTCATCCTATGTTCTTTGCTCCTTCCCATGCATTGGAAGTTAAGTAACAAATAAATTCGTAGGCCAAACTTCTTAGATTGGACTTAGTTGATATAATTTCATACGATGCCTCAAGATAGCGGTGCATCTATTACCATAGCATCATGTGTCTAAGAGGCAATTACAAAATGATACCAGATTAGTGTGCAGTATTGTTACAAAAAGTATTCTAAAATAAATCTCGTTTCAATTCGTATCAGATGCGTCGTGATTATGAAAGATTCTTCCACGGATCGCATTGCTATTTTTACGCTGTTCTTTAATATGTCCCTATTTTCTGTAGCAAAAAAAGATCCGATTTAGAAACTTCGGGAAAATTGTCACAAACAACAATTTCAGTATAAATGAAGAGAAAAAACTGAAAATTAAGTATCCTTGAAAAATATTTATATTTGTACATAGCCCGGAAAAATCCAGAAAATTATCAGTGTCGCTTAAATGCATTTTAACAATGTAGCTGGCTATTTTCAAGCGTGTAATTGGTTGTTGTACATTAATAGATTCTTTGTCAATGTTATAGTTGTTCAACTGCAATAAAACGCAGCGTTTATTAAAATACCTGTTTATTTTGGAGATGAAAGATATTTTTAGATGAACGGCAAAAATATATTGTTACAGTGTTTAATATTAAACACAGGTTTGCTTAAATACTTATGTAGTTGGTACTTTTCCATATTTGGTTATGATAGTATTTAGTTTCCTGAATACATATATTTCTTGTTAATGTTTACTACGTACAAATGTTAAAAATAAATATACTATGAAATTCTTACAGTCTATTCCAGTAATTTATCATTGTTTGGTTGACAACAAATAAACGAAATTGATAAAACAAAATATGATACCAAGAAAAAGCTATTTTATCAATTTCAAGACTATAGGACTTTTTCTTTAAGGTCGATCCTCGCGATTCTGGGCATAGTTAAACTCCAATGTAAAAGTTTATATCAAATAACGCAAAAACTATGGCAGATATTGAGATGATTCTTTTTTTATATGAAAGGTCTTAAAAAGTTCTAGTGCACTATTTGGTTGTAAATTAATAAATTGTTTAAACGATATTTTTTTTTCAAATATTTTTGGTTAAAATAAACGTAAATTTTTTTTAAATAGGGCACTACAGAATTTGACCCACTTTCCGAATCTGTTTTTATTTTTAAGATAAAGTGTAACACAAAGTAGCTATTTGGTATAAACTTAAAAAATCTCAAAGTTCTGCTAAATGTAATTATCTCTCCGTCAGCACAGGCTGTCCTTGTCGGTAGCTTCTGGATTCTCGCCAAAAGGTAGGTAAGACCCTCGGAGGAGGATAAATAATGTTGAATAACATTATTAGGGCTTATTCCGACTTTTGACAAACCAGTGTGTTTATTGTTTTTAAAATAGGCAGTTCACGGAGACGTTTATGTTCCGGGCAAAAAAGTCGACGACGAAATATTTTCTGTTGATTTGTGACATTTTTCTTCTAAATGTTTATACTGTTTTTATAATAATACTGTTTCAGTATTTGCTGAAACAGTATATTATATAATAATAATAATATATTATGTAGAAACAGCGTAGAATTTTGGTCACAGGATAATTCACAGCTAATTTGATTATACTAATTAAGGAACCTCATTAAATCCCTTCCCATGTTAAGGAATGGGATTTGTATTTTTGTTAAAAAATTTGCACAAACATTGTACCTTTACAGTACCCTCTACGAATTTTCAAAAATGTAGTCCAAATGGTGACTAGGAAGAACCTACAAATCCATACCGAACAAGCAATTTCAAACTAATAAAATTGTCTATATCTCCGGATCTACTCAATGGATTTTGATCATTCTTTTTTTAATTTGTATGTAATTTCTACGTACATTACAAATATGTAATTTGTTTATATATTAATTAATAAATAGTCTAGTTTGTTTAAACCATTCAAGCAAAAATAATTTTCTTCCAAAAATCTATTTTTTTAATACTAGTATTAATATTCATAGAAAAAATCGCGTTTTTGCATTAAATTGTTAATAATTAAAAAAACGGCTCCAAATTCAAGACAGGAAACAAGTAGGTTTTCTTTCTATAGGTCTACAATAACTAAAAAAGTTGTCAGCGACCTGGATTATTGAGTGTCACGAACATGGTCTATTTTTTCCGTATTTCCCTGGAGTATATATTTGATTAACATCTGTGTAATTTCTCTGTCGCTTCTTCGCTGGTTTTGCATATTGCTATGATAGCAGTATCATCGGTAAATGTTGCAATTGTATTATTTTCTAGAACAATAATGTAACACGTATACAAAAGGTAAAGACACTTCTTTGTGGCAGCTCTGCTGTAATTTCTTTCAGTTCCGTATATGTTTCTTCCTGTTTAATTCTGAAATATATTTCCAAGATGCAGGAGTCAATTATTTGAGAGTATCGTTTTGGTAAATGTAGTCTTAGTTTATAATTATGGCGTCTTTGACATACTTTATCATATACCTGAGTCACATCCTAAATTGTCTATCATATTATCCTTCATAATCCATGTTTCACATCCATATAAATAGTAATACAGTATATTTCATCATAATCATCATCATCATCAATGGCGCTACAACTCTTCGTGAGTCTTTGCCGCATTTACTATTGCCTTCCATATTTGTCGGTCCTGTGCCAGTAATTTCCATTGCACTTCCATTTTCTCTACTTAAACATCACAAGAACACATCATACTTATTCTGAAACTATTTCTTGTGTCATGTTACACTTTATTAGATTTTGGTGTAATAAACCACAACCTATCAAATTCAATATCAAAAATCAAAATTGGAAATGATAGCGTGAGTAAATTATTTCTTCCTTCAAGAAATTTTAAAAAGAACTTTTATTTATTATTAAGTTATATTTTATTTGAAAATATTGATAAAGATATGGAACTGTTGGAAAATACCTATGCTACAAAAATTGCAAGATTTTTATTATAATTTTTATTTGAAACACCTTCTAAAGAAACATTAGATATAATTCTATATTTATATAGTTTCATTTTATCAATTTTAATGATCGTGATACTAATAAAATTTTTGTAATATATAATTATAATCTTTTTTTATAATTTTTATTTTCCATAAACTTTAATCTACGTTAAAATTAAGACAGCCAATTTTTCCGTAAAAAAGTAACAAATAAATTATTATGTACCTTTGTTACATTGTAAATTTATGAATAGATTATAATACTTTGATCTGTTATTCTATTTACTCAAAACACCACTAAAGAGAAATTTATGGTTTTATTGTATAACCCCAAACCTGTCACTTCGGGGGTTGTCCCGGTTGTATAATCGGCCGAGTAAAAGATGAACGCATTTTTGATCAGGGTCTGAGAGAGATATCTGAACGAAGTTTAGAATATTACTTCATGAACAGATTTTGTTTTCGTAAAGAAAGAAATTTTTGAAATAGAGACAGCTCACTGAAATTTACCGTTAGGATTTTTGAGAATGAGCCTTAAGATAAAAAAGACATGTACGTCTAAAATGGAGACCTATTGCATCCATCAATCCAATTAAGTTCCGCCTTAGATCAAGAGATGTTTGAATGTACCAAGTTTCAAGGCTCTAGGACTTTTTCTTGAAGAGCCATTTCGTTACCAAAGCCAATACATATTAACCCTAGGGAGAAAAATTTATACACATTTTCTCAGTACACATTATCCACATTACTTCCATCATAATACAAATTACTCTCTAAACAAGACATGGTTAATATCAATATTCATTTAGCTAATTTAGCTAATAAAGCACAGGACAATTAGCTTGTCGATCGACGAATTGCGACGTATTGATATATCTAGTCGACTTCGAAAAAGCTTTCGACAAAGTACAACATCGAAGAATGGCAAAAATACTGCAGAACACAGAATTAGATGACGAAGACGTGAGACTCATTGCCAATCTATACCGATATCAGAAAGCCATAATACGAATAGACCAACAAAAATCGAAAGAAATACCTATAAATCGTGGAGTAAGACAAGGATGTGTGCTTTCCCCTTTACTTGTTAATACGTATTCAGAAGAATTGCTTAAAGAGGTATTAGAAGACGTAAATGAAGGCATATTTATTAACGGAGCACTTCTGAATAATCTTAGATATGCAGATGACACAATACTCCTTACGGACAGCAGAGAAGGACTACAGATCTTGCTTGATCGCATTACCCAATACTGTGACAACATCTTAATACCCACTACAATGTAAAATCGAAATTGATGGGAAAATAATAAAGCAGGAAGCAAGCAGGAGTAGTCACGAGTAACTTACTTACTTAATTTAATATTTTAAATTAACAAATTTAACAAATAAAACTGTTGCAGCCTCGATTCGTAAAACACAACATAGAACCATTAATTGTACAATATCAGCTGCAGCAAATCCTGAAAAAGTTTCTCTTAAAATAGGATTTAATTGAAAAAAGCAAATTGTAAACACTTCAATAAGAATTAAATAAAAAAGTGATAAAATAGTGCCAACGCCAGAAAATTATGAAAACTTTGTAGAACTTGTACAAAAGACATCTAGAAGATATATTCCAAGAGACTGCCGGATGGAATATATCGCAGGTCTTCATAACAAGTCGAAAGCACTACTGCGCAAGTACTAAACAATTCCAACAAACATTTAACAATGATCCGAGAACATGATAAAAACTAATAAAAGCAGTATCTCACTTCCGAACCTAAAGAGGGAGTAACTTTTTGTGCAACTTACTTTATTATCATCATTTGGCTCTTTTTGTTGTTCCGCATAAGACTAAATTTCCTAGCCATCGTGTCCAGCTTGTACTTTTTGGACCAGTTCCTTTTCTGAATAGGCTAATATTAGTGTCACTTGCAAGACAATAAAAAGTCACGACTTATACATGACCCACAGTATTGCACTATTCTAATATTTCCAATTTTTACAAAAGTCTATACACTACAAATTTTTACTCCAGCCATTACTAATTAAAAGGAGAACTATTCTTCTGTGGTTTTCCCTTCACTTTAATATTCAACTTACCTCAAAAGTGAAAAGCATCCAGTTCACATTAAGGCAGCGAGCGTTGGGGTAATTTTCATGTTATAAAAAATGCATCTCCATCCGTGTATTCACCTAGCTGGCTCAGGAATCCATTTACATTTTTCATACAATACCAGAAATGAATGTTTAATATTTAACACGTTGATTTGCCGGAATCTTATCCGTTCGTTAACCGGTGGTAGAATATGATAAATAAAGATAGATGACTGCAAAATGATTTAAGTATTTTTTTTTAATTTTGTGGTGAGAATAACATACTTCTTAATGTTTATTTGTGCAATAAAATAGTCGAGGTAAAACCATAAAACAACTAACGTGATGAATGAATTAATGCAGCTTATACGATAATAAGTAACATACAGTGAAGGCCAAAATTAGGAAATAAATTCATTTTTTCGAAAATAGGCGATTTTGAAGACAAATCACGAAACAAGTCGATTTTTATATTATGATATTTTGGTATATATATAGCGTACTAGTGACGTTATTTATGGTTTTCCATCTCTTACTATTCGGGCAAATTTTTCTCTTCCTATTCTGTTAATATGTTGGTTCCATTCTTGTCTTCTTTGGTGTCCCCATCTGACGATATCTCCTCTCATCTAAAAAGAATTTTAACGACACAGTCGGTGGGAATTAAAAGGATTTCTGTTTCTAAGGCCATGTCCATAAGTCCCCTTTACATGTAGCTCACTTCCGCGATAGTGAGCAGGGAATTGAGCAAGGAAGTTGGCAGCATGGGTATGTAAATACGTCGTTCGCGCTGCAATTACTCACGCCACTGCCGCTGTCGTATGCTCCCTTCGTTGGCGGTTTTTTAAACGGAAATCAATGGACTTGTAGTGCGAGTGGCAGTGACTATTTACATACTGCTCGCTGTCTTGTCGGTGCACGGACTTATTTGTTTACTGCTTGGTAAATTTTTCATTTACTATGGTTGAGTGGAGCAATGACCAGGTGCTTAAGTCTTTAGAGCTCTAATATACTTACTTACTTACTCCGTGGCATTACAACCCTTCGTGAGTTTTAGCCGACTCGACAACATGCCTCCACTGTTTTCTGTCTTGAGCAACCTCCATCCAATTCTCCACACCCATAGTGCTTAGGTCTCCTGCTATATTATCTCGCCACCGGAGACGAAAGCATCCGTGTGGTCTCCTTCCAGTTGGAACTTCCTCCCACACCAGTCTTACTGTTCGTTCATTAGAATGTCTTCTGAGATGTCCTGCCCATTGGTGTCTTCTGGACTTTATTTTTTTTTATGATGTTGGCGTCTGGGTAGAGTTCTCCGAGCTCTTTGTTAGTTCTTATCCTATATTGTCTTGATGATTCATCCAGCACAGGACCAAAGATCTTCCTTACGATTTTTCTTTCCCAAACACATAGTCTCTCTTCGTTTGCCTTTGTTATCGTCCACGTTTCGCTTCCATACATCACAACCGGTCGTATGATTGTTTTATAGACCTGTATCTTCGTACGTCTTGTTAGTTGTTTCGATTTTATAAGGTTTTTGAGGTTTTGTATTACTTGTGATCTGTTATTATCTTCAGTTATTGTTGTTCCAAAATACTTGAATTCTCTAACGCGCTCAAAGTTAAAGTCATCGATGGTGATGTTCTGACCGATTCTGTCTCTGATTTGGTTATTGCGGCTCATATTCATATATTTCGTCTTGTTTTTGTTGATTTGGAGCCCCATCTTCTCTGCTTCCTTTTCGAACCTCACGAAAGTCTCCTTCATCCTTAATCGTGTGTTTGCTATTAGAGCGATATCGTCTGTAAATGCCAGTAATAAGTTTGGTCCTTCTCGATGAAATACTGTATTCGGTTTTTCGATTCTTGCACTTCTGATAATGTACTCCAGAGCTAAGTTGAAGAGTTGGGGTGAAAGTGCATCTTCTGTTTTAGTCCATTGTTTATTTCAAATGTCTCCGAGTATTGTTGTCCAACTCTCACCTTACATCGTAACCGTTCCATATACATCCGTATCAACCTGACTAGTGTTTTTTTAAAGCCAAGTCCCTGCATCGCTGTCCACAGTCTGACCCTGCATACTCTATCAAATGCTTGTTTAAAATATATGAACATCTGATGAAGCTCATGATCAAACTCCCAGCATTTTTCCAATAAGTATCTGTTTTATTGTGAATATCTGGTCAATAGTAGAGCGGCTCGGTCTAAATCCGCTTTGATAATCTCCAACGATTTTTTCTGTGTTTTGGTTCTTTCTAGCAGGATGTTTGCAAGGATTTTGTAGGTGGTGTTTAGGAATGTTATTCCCCGGTAGTTAATACATTGCTTTTTGTTTCCTTTTTTGTGTATTTGTACAATAACCTCTTCGTTCCATTCATCTGACATTGTTTCTTCTAGCCAAATGTCTCGAATTAACTTGTACATAGAACTGTACAACGCTTCTTCTCCATGTTTTAAGCACTCTACGGATATACCATCGCTACCTGGTGTCTTATTATTTTTAAGTTTTTTAATTGCCTGTATTACTTTTTCGTATTTCAAGTATTGATCTTCTATAAAAAGATAATATGCTAGTAAAATATTGTTGTGGGAATCTTCACATAAAGACCACAAAAAAGCACATTGTATCCGATGCGGTTTGTCCTTTAAATTTTGCTTTTAAAACAATATTAATTGCTTTACAAACTTTCGGCACAATCAGCGAAATTACTGGTGATAATACTTTAAATAAATAGTACAAACTCTGGTAACTGTTATTTGTGCCAAGCGTATTTTGGTGGTATTGGCATTCGTACTTAAGTGTGTTTTTTATCATGGGCTCAATTTTCTGAAGCCAAAATTCAAAATTTATAAGTGACATTCTGCAAAAGTTAAAAAATTCTCCAAATTCCTCACAAGTCAGTTTTTCAGACATCGACGTTTTTTTTAACCTAATTTTGTAAACCTAAGATAATTTTGTAAACTTAAAACACACAGAGCTGTCGCCGCAGTAATTTCTATGCCCTTCATTGCTAATGGTACACTGATGCAGCACTGTGGCAGCTGTGTGTAAATAGTCATTTGCCTTAACTGCTACCGTGGAATTATTACGGGCAGGACAGTGGGCAACGCGAATAGCAGCAGCAAAGGCTGCATGTAAAGGTGATAAGTTAATATGGAAGGAGTCCCCGACAGGGGGAAGGCCATTAGGACGCGCTCAAATGCAATTTAGCAATAACGTGTGGTCAAATTTAAAAACAATGCAGCTAGCAATATATTATTATTGTACCCACCGACCCAACTATCATGGATGAACTTGTGATATGTCAGCAAGTTGTGCTTGTTGTAGTGCTATGAAAAGATTTCGTTTACATTTTTCAGTATCATTTATAACGTAAAATATTACAAAAAATTACGCATCAAAAAATTAATTCTGCTCAATCTTTCACCAATTTTAATGAACTTCTCATCGCATCGTCAATATTTACCTTTGAAATACAATGGGGATAAATACATAGTAATATATTCTTATTTGTTTTTGGTGAATTTAAATTACTTAAATGAATTTTAGTAAGCAAACATTTTATGTAAAATGTAAATTTTAGAAAGAATTAATTGATAAATATTGCATTAAAATTTTTTCATAATAGTCAGGTATATTATAATACTAGGGAATTTTTTCGTTTACTCGGTTAATATTAACACGTTAAATGCCATGGGTACATCGATAAAAAATTTAATATATTTAACATTTTTTGTATATATATATATATATATATATATATATATATATATATATATATATATATATCTGATATTATGTTTTGTAAATACAAAAAAAAAAACACGTGGAGGTCACTGGTGCCCTCCGCGGCGCCATTGATTAGAAATTAACTCTTCCGTTGTACCACGCCGCGTCCATCGAGCAAAAAGACAAAAGAGGGAATCTAAGCGTTATGAAAAGGAGACCAAAAAAGTGGCCTCTGATGACAGACATATCCGGAAATGCGAATGCGCTAAATTTAAATTTTTCGACACTTATTAACGGCAGCTATAAAATAGTTTTCAGAATGTGTCTTAGACTCGAAACTTTAAATAAATATAAACGATAATAGTCTAAAATGTGACATAATTGTTAATAAACTTCTATATAAATAAGATTTCATGTGACAGTTGGGACAAATAATAACATAACCCAACTAAATTTGATTTCTTAAACAAGGAAAGACTCTCTTTCCTTGTTTAATATGGCCTCTCAAGATGGCACTTCCTGTCTAACAATATTTTTGCTCCCACTACCTTTACATTCCCTCTTTTGTCTTTTTGCTCGATGGCCGCGTCGGACAAAATGCCGGTCATCCCGATGCTCGGCACAATGCCGATCTATATTTTTCAGAAAATTATTTTTTTTTCAATTTTAATGTTTTATTGTTAATTCCTAGTTAGTTAGAGTTGGTTTGTTTTAGTTATGTCATTATTTTCCATAAATGTTTATAATAGCCAACATTTTCAATAACATTATATATAAATTCAAAATTCATTCTATATATTTTTTACTTATGTAGGTAGATTAGTCCCATTCAAAAGATTTATTCTACAGCGCCTTGACGGTCATTTCTATATATAATATTAACGAAACGAGTGAGCGTCGGCACAGAAAACAACTTTGTATAATGCTATGTTGCGGTGGTCACCGGTGACCCACATGGCATCGAACGTGTTAAGTATTTATATGTCTGTCAATTTTCAACTAATGTGCTCATTATGTCATCTAGTGTAATTATATTAAAGAAGTTTTTAAGGACGTTAGTATAAGTCGATAAATTAGGAGATACATTTGATATAAGCAGACAGAAGGTAAAACATGCAACATACGTTGCAAAAGTGATAAGGCATCAGGTCCAAATACATTTCTGACTGCTAAAACAACTTCTACAACGTTTCTTCTTAGCCTACGGCAAATTTATTGGTACAGTTAGAGATATAATGCAACTAGCTCTGACTAATGTTACAGAAAGGACTTTAGATGTAGGGCTTCACATAAGCCACCAGAAGTCCAAATCAGAATGGTACAAATGTAAATCTGGTGAGTGAAGTTAATTATATTGGTATAATATTTGACTTAAGGCTTATAGACCAGGGAAATAAGAAAAAAATTACCCTGTTTGTGACAGTCGTCCGGCCAGGCAACCGACAGTTGGTTTGAGTAGTATATAGACCTCTTGTTATAGACCTCTATAAAAAGAACCTATACGTTTCCTGCAGTCGATTTTTTGGACTTCAAAAAGGTTCAGGAAAAAAGTGGCATCCTCAAACTAAGTTCCCAAAGGTTCACAGAATAGCTTAAATCTTAAATCTAACTAACTATTTAAGACTTTTCCATTAGTCCATTAAAATTGTCCGTAAAATAACGTCATAAAATGGTGTTTTTTTTTCACCTTTAGATTTCTGTGAAGGTAGTTATTCGAAAAAACCACGGTGCACCTACCTGTTTTGGATCACTTTTGTGTTATGTTAATATGTATTACTTCTAGCTGTACAAACCCATAGTTGTATGCTATAAATCCAGCCTGACTTTGGAATTTGTTCATAAATTTTAGTGATTAATTAAAAGTTTACTATATATTGTCAAGTATGTCAAGTACTATTTATTTTTTTATGTATTCTTTCCATTGTTCTTTTCGTCGTATTCCTTCCAACAAAAAATGGAAAGGAAAATCAAAGGAAAAAAACATAAATATAGAAAGGAGTATGACCCTCAAAGGAAAAGCAAGTCAGCCTTTAGAAACTGAGAAAAGATAAGTGGATAACATAAATGGGTAACAAACATTTAAGGAGATTGGAGGAGATTGGATCAAAGAGGAAATGAGCTGAAAATACAACAAGATCTACCTGTAAAACTAAATGTTTTAAGAGACAGAAAGAGATATAACGTGACCTTACTTAAGGATCAACAAGTAGCAAGAAACAGCAACAGTAGCAACAAGATGTTAGAAAATGAGACTAATGCTTAATATTAGAGGAAGACAACTTAATGGCTGATACATTGGAAGAAGAATGGAGTAAAATCGAAACATCAAGGACAGAAGCAGCTAATATTTACTTAAGCAATACAGGAGCGAAGAGAGAACCATACTGGTTTAACGAGGAATGTAAAAGAGCACTAATATTAAGAAAAAAAAAGTTTAAAAAAGACAGAAACAGATGAGGCAATGAGGATAATGAGGAGTACGTAAAGGAAAATAGAACAGAAAATAAAGAAAACAATAAAATGGCTTAAAAACGGTAAAAGCGCACGGGAGAATGGAATCCAGTAAATCCCGAGAGTGCGAAGAGGGAAGAAAATGTCAAAGAGATGGAGTAATGCCGTAGATTGCCCAATACATAAGAAAGGTGACAGAACCCTTTGTAAAAATTACAGAATGATAGCGCTACTGGATGTTGTGAACAAAATATTAGCAAATATCATACGTAATAGATTGAAAATATTCATATAGAATGTAATGATATGCCGTAATAGAATGGCATAGTAGGTGAATACCAAGGAGGGTTTAAAGCAGGAAGATCGACAGTGGATCAAATACTTACCTTAAAATTGATAAAAAATAACAGTTACGAACAAACCCTAGAACTATACATGCTCTTCATTGATTTTAAACAGGCGTATGCTTGTTTAAAATCAATGAAGTTTTATCGATAGATCGGGATAAGTTGTATAACGCTCTACAAAATTTAAGAATATCAAAAAAGTTGATAAAATTATTAAAAATGTCCCAAATACAAACAATAGAGTGGTCATAGAAGGAAATATGTCAAATCTGTTTTCGGTTACAAGAGGATTAAGGCAAGGGGTACCTCTTTCTACTGATCTCTTTAAATTTGTCTTGGTCGCAATGATGAGAGAAAGTAAGATCCAAACTATGGGTACCATTTTAAACTATAAACAGCAATGTATAACGTACGCAGATGATGTAGTCCTCTTAACAAGAACAAAAAAAAAGAACTTAACACATGTTTAAGAACTTTGTAGATGAAGCAAGAAAATTTGGATTGTATATAAATGAAGCGAAAACAAAGTATATGGAAATGGTGGTGAGATAACAGAACACAACAAATTCGTCACACTTAAAACGAGAGGAAAGGATTACAAAACTGACAATGTCAGCCAGTTTGAGTATTTGCGTGTAACAAGTAGAGCAATGGACTCTATATTCTTGGATTAAATAATATTCTAAAAGCAAAAACTGTATGTAGGGCAGCAAAAATTCGAATATATCAAACATTCATTCGACCAGCGGCAGTGTATGCCTGTAAGACCTGGACTATGAATAAAAACGATGAAATGAAAATCGAGATCTGGGAAAGGAAGGTGTTGCGGAAGATTTTTGGTGGTATTAGAACGGCAGAGGTAAACTGGCAAAGAAGAACAAATAAAAATGTAGTGGGAGATGTATGGAAAACCCCTAATTGTATAAAAAGTCAAAGCACAGAGAGTCAGGTGGTTTGGTCACATAACTCGAATGCCAGAAAAACGTTGTGTAAAAACACAACGTTTTTTTTTTAAGGAGGCGGGTGTAAAAAAAGAGAGGAAGACCACGGAAAAAGTGGTTAGAAGCAGTTAAAGGTGATTTAAATTATTCCCATTTCCGTCGAAAGTCAAAGTTCATATCCAGACATTTCTCGAAGTTTATTTGATATTCCCATTCATCTTTTATTTAATTTGTTTTATCTTCCATCTATTTTTCACTGGTTCATTTGGTGCAATCTTCTAAAAGTTTTGATAAAGTCTCATTGACGGCTTACAGCTGGATAGGAGGACGATCTGTAGTCATATAGTCACCTGAACAGAACCCTTTAAATTTTAGAGCATAAGGATACTTAAAAAACCAATGTATACAATCTCTTGTAAGGCTATGTGTTATACTTACAATAATTTCGAACAAAATGGAATAAAAATGGCTTATAAGGATTGACTTTCTAAAACCCTATACACCGGTAAAATGTTTATAAAAATAGAAGAAATCTTGTTAAAAATATCGATAGCTCCTGCACTTCTATAAATGATTATAAAGCTAAATTGGAGAGTTGATGTAATGTAAAACAACCGCTCGTTAAATAAACATAAAAGGTTATATAAAAATTGGAAGCTTCAAGAAACAGTTTTCCGAAGCGGAAAATTGAAAATGATTGCGCATCCCAAAGACCTCTCAAACATAGATAAACACAGTTAGTTCCTCACCTTTGTAGAATACATTTACCTTTGTAAAAATATGAGCGAGTTATCTTTAATATACATATTTATTTTTGCAAATTTACATTTTTTAACAAACATGTTCTTTATGTTAATTCTTGTATATATGCATTACTCGTATTGGGTATAATTATTAACGTTTGGTTAATCGTACTCGAAAAAGTAAAAAAATGTTACAATAAAGAAAAAATGTTAACGTTAAAAACATACAGAGGATATTTTTATTTAATAGCTGCAACAAGATCGAGATAAAATGTACTAAACATGGACTGCCTCAGTAACAGACGTTATGTTCTCTTTTCACTTCTCTGACCCTTAACCTTCGTGAGGATGTGCTACCTCAGGAGTAGGGTAATCTGTGGTGCTCTTTATTTGGTCTAACTATCGAAGTTACGATATTCTTGTAGTTTTTTTAGCATCTTTTTTATATTTTTGGTAAGCCTAGTGCT
Source organism: Diabrotica balteata (assembly GCA_918026665.1). Lineage (NCBI taxonomy): Eukaryota > Metazoa > Arthropoda > Insecta > Coleoptera > Chrysomelidae > Diabrotica > Diabrotica balteata. Next base: position 97,365,106 of record OU898280.1, read on the forward strand.
AATGTCGAGTTCTGGTAATATGTGCAGTGTGCTTTCCCTGTGTAGGGTATGATAGCATTCTATGATAGACCCACATTCTAAAGGCCATTTTACGTTGTGAGTCAGACTTTTTGATGATCCAAGCTGTCCGGCTGATTATTACAATAACATGAATAACGTATTAGAAATAATAGTTTTGAATAATACCCCATTAAGTTCCTGGACAGTACATAAAATAAAAGAATTGTTAGCGAATGAAAATATTTCATTTCCTCATTATTCTTTTAAGCCGGAATTACTACAGTTAGCCAACAAAAAAATGAAAAGCCAAAAATATTTATAATAGACGAGATTATACATAGTTTTGCACATAATATGTTAAGATTGCCCCCTTACTGTTGTGACTTCAATCTCATTGCATTCAATTCGTAAAACTTACTGCGATATCGATGTGACGTGACGGTTACAGTGGCACAGCAGTTTTGGAAACAAGGTAAGAAGCATTGAATATATAGACGAAAGTGATTATGATTATGGATCTAATTTTTGATTACATTGTGGTAGTATAAAGATTATTGTTTAGTGCTTGATGGACCTCATGTAGTACAGGAAACATAGCATCGCTGGTACATTTATTAGATAAAAAGCCGAACTGACTTAGTGATAAAATGTTGTCTTCAACGAGAAAGGAAATAAGTCGGGCTTTTATAAGTGACTCAATAATTTTGGATAGGGCCGGTAGTAAGGCAATAGTTCTATAGTTACAGACTTTCTGTCTCAAAGTTGTATTTTGACATCGAAATTTCGGTTAATCTATGTAACACACTGAATTAAATATAATTAAGCAAATAGCAGTAAAACACTGAATACAACGAACAAATAATTAATAAAATGTTAAATCAAAAACTACACAAGAAAGCACTGAAATTAGTATTTCCACCACCAGAGAAAAAAACCCAGTACCTTCTGCTCGATTACATATACAGGCAAAATAACAACAAAAATTGCCAAACACATAAAAAAGAAAGGAATAACACCAGCTTTCCGAACAAATAACAACCTAGGCAAATATATTAAAAATAACAAGAGCCAAAATAAAAAACACTTAAATAGTGGCGTGTACAAACTTCGATGCGGCGACTGCCCAAAAACTTACATCGGTCAAACTGGTAGAAACTTTGATAAACAAATAGCAGAACATAAAAGGGCTTTCAAGAATAGAAAAACAGATTCGACATACGCACTTCACCTTATAGATCATAATCATTCTTTTAATGACAAATTTAAAATTCTTCACATTCAAAATAAAGGCCTTAAGCTATCTTTGTTAGAATCTATGGAAATCAACAAATTAAAAAACACAGATATAATTCTGAATGACCAACTTGAGACAAACAGTTCTCCCCTCCTCAACCTATTTCATTAGAGACTATAAATTTGTAAACCCAAGCCAAAAATAGATCACTTGAGAAAGGCAAGCAGCCGAAACAGCTGTAGTGATAAGATTTAAAATAAATTTTGTGGAAGTTTGAAAATAAAGTTTTCAGTGTTTTATTGTTACATAAAATGAATTTCCATCAAGTAACGGTCAAATCCATCAATTAATTATGGTAGATGTTTTGTGTAGATGTATAGTAAGAAACATTTTGAGTGTTGTTGTTATTATTTTATCAGTAAATTTTTATTTAGCACTACAACTTAGAAACAATAGAATTTTTAATTTTCTTCTATTGTTGCACTAATAATTATATGTTTTCCTAAATTACTGTAAAATACATTATCAGTTAAAAGCGTATTTTTGCTTGTTTTCGACAGTGCTTCATAGATTGAGAGAATTTGCTATTATGGTAAACCTACCAGTTATTGACACTTAAAAAGTTTCCTTAAATATTAAACAACCCAATGGATGTAGCAACCCTACACATAGTTTGAATGCCATAAATAACACTATTGCCCTTTTTGTACAGTGTATTATTTTGTGGTGTAGAATTTAAACATTATTTAGGGTAAGTGTGATAAAAAATATTTTATAGCTGTCATAATATCAACGTTATAAATCTTTTCCTGATGTTCTTGTAATCACAAAATGTACGAACAAATTATATTTTTAGGAAGTGACAGAGGATTTTTTTCATTACAGTATTTACAAAGTGGCAATGGCTCTGAAAAAAATATACTTCTGATAAAATGGCCACAGCGCTTCTAGCCGTTCGAAGAGGAAGCTCTATTGCTGGTTCGTCAAATCAATTTAAATATAACTTTGCTAGACAAAGTAGAAGAAAAATATCCCGAGATTTATACTATGTGTTCTACTCCAACCTTAACCAATGAAGAAGAATAAATTTTGGTTCAGTGGATGATAGAATTTTCTAAAATTCATTCACAAAACCCTGGAATCTAACAAACCTATAAACATATTTAGTCCAGCAGATGAAATAATATGCAAAGTTTGTGACTCACAGAAAAAACTGGAACTTCAAGAGATCCAGATTAAGAGTTTGGTAGTCGCAAAAACTAATAACTACTGAAATTAATGCTGAATAAGATGTTTCAATCAGTATCTTTCCTTTAGATGTACTATCGCCCTTTAAAAGTGTTATTCTGCCCAAATCCGATGTCCAGAGGAAACAAAAAAAGAAAAAGTAATGAGAAACTACCATCAGTTGTTACTTCAGAAGAGTGGCAAAAATGTCACTTGTCAAAATGCAAAAAATAAAAAAAAACAAGATGAGAAAACCAGAAAACTTGTAAAAAAAGAGAGCAAACGAATTCAGATCAAATTAAGAAAAGGAAAAAAAGATCCCCTGATTCAGAAACTTCTGAAAACTAAATAGAAAGTGGTGATAGCTTAGATGACATAGAAATCAATAAGCACGAAGAAACTGAATTATCAGAAGAAGACGCTATTGGTGGGGTTGCTGTACTTACTATCTACTTATTAAGTTTCAAGTAACATATACATGTTATGCTTATATAAAGATATATAAATTTATTTCGCGAAGATGGTGACAAAACTCTCAATTTACAACTGACGAAAATTACGTTTCCTCCACAAAATCAGTAAATTATACAATCCTGAGATTTTAACTTTAGAATATAGACTAAAATATACCCTTTCAAAGCCTATCTGTGTATTTGAAGCAGCTTAAATACCTAATATTAAGTGTATTTTTTATTTAATATTTTCTCATTTAAGTTTGTTTTATTTTTTAATACACAATATTTACACAATAATACACATTATTTTCTACCAAAGCATGATTTTGTGTATTATTGACCTGTAGCATTTGGGAACTCAAAGGTCCAGCTTCATTTGTTGTTCTGAGATTATCGATTAACTTCTGGTGGTGATTGGAACCCAGCTGCAGGTATGGTTTAAGAGAGCTTGCATTTGGGTGACCCGATAATTTAATTAACTTCTGTTCAGAAACACCTTGCTTGAAAAAGGCTAAAACTGAAGATGGATGAGAATGGTTTATTTTATGTTTTTTTGTGTCTATTTCAATTTTTTCAGCTGACATTTTGTTCACTTAGATACGGTGTTGATTCCAAGTGGACAGATTTTGAACCAAGATCCATCCTTCCAGTTGGGATGAACGGTAAGAAAGAGTCTGATAAAATCTTTGGTCCCATTTTTTCATTAATGTCAAAAATAATCTACCTGGGCATAAATTTTCGTTTGATGAATGTTTGCTGCTTGCCAAACTTTTCGAACCGCCTTGATTTGTTTTAGAAAAAATGCTGCTGTATTCAATTCGCCCCGTAAATTCTCCCATAACATCGAATTACTTATGGAATAAGTGAATCTTGCAGTTTATGGCCTCATTGCCTCTTCAAACAAATTCAAATGAACAAAGGTGAAAAAACTTTTTTGGTACTCCATCGGGGGTTCCTCGTCGTAGCTTTGGATGATTTTTAATAGTTCTTCGGTGGATAATGCTTTTGAAGTGAGTTTTATTTTTTCTGGAACACTTTGAAGAACACTCCGCTTGGTATCTCTGGCCAACCTTGCACATTTAAAAGATAATATCTGTGAAAGGGTTGATTTTTATACCGTACCTCGTAAAATAATTTTCTTGTACCATTTTTGCTGTAGTATTCCACATTGACTTTACAGACGACTCTTTATGGTCTTCGCCATTACATTTTTTCATGCTAAGGGCATAATTCTTGAGAATTTTTGCTAGTTCCGTGCAGTACTAGTACATCTTTCAAGCGTAAATTTCTCACCCGCAGGAATTCCGAAAATTGGGTCCAAATAGAGCTTCTGGACCTCTGCGTGTTCAATGTGACATTTTCCGAAACTAATTTCTTCACCTGACTGGCATCCAAATCTTGATTTTTCGTCTGGATTCATTATATCTGTCCATAACGCCTCAATGACGTTTGTCAAATTAACAACAATAAAATTACCAGGCACCTTCGTGACGTTTCTTTCATAGTTTTGTCGCTGAAAAATCACGGACAGGAAGGAGTTTCGTCAGTATCAAACGTGGTGCTGCTATGACGTTTTATCAGTTAAAAATAGTCTAGTGAAATAGTCATGTCAATAACTAAGATGTCAAAAATTTTTTTTTTGTGTGTGTGTTTTGGCTTGGACAATTGTCATTCAGCCAGTCTCAATCAAGATAAGTTTATTAATGTAGTGTGTGTGTGTGTGTTTGTGTGTGTATAGTAATTGTCTTGTTACTTAGCAAAGTCGACGTCATTGTCTTTGCTAAGAGACGCTAATTGTATCCGAACGTCTGCGGTCCCTCCGGTGTGTACCGATCACACAAGGATAGAAATTATTTTCATTTATTAATTTTTTTAATAAACGAAAATTTCCACCCAGGTGAGATTCGAACTCACGACCTTTAGTTTTAAAGGCAGGCGCTCTCACCACTGAGCCACAGAGGGGGTTAAATGTCAAAAAATGGATTTTCCAAAATTAATATGTCAATTACTAGGTAAAAAAATTGTCCTCACTAAAATAAAACTGAAAACATGTATCTTTTTATTATTTAAATATTCGAGTTCATTAACATTACAAAGTAATCCCTAAACAAATTTTAATTTCAGTAATTACAAATTAGAACTGAAGAGCAGGAATATTTAAATGAATTTTTTCCGTTTGTGTCAGTAAATGGTAGATTTACTTAACTTTTTCAGCTCCGCGAACCGTTTTGCTAAAATTGTGAGAAAACCCGTTTGGATTAGGGATGAAAGCCTTGACTTGACAAAATAGTCGTAAATTTGTGAAATATACTGTATCTTAATAGCTTTTAGTAACTTGTCATATTTAAGTATTGACATTACTTAGCTGTATTAATAACGTACTTTTATGTAATAGGGTTTCTGGTTAAAAAAAAAACAAACAAAAAAATCGTAGGACAGCAATTAAAAAAATAATCTTCTGAATACTACGCTTTATCTGTTTTAAGTAATTCATATTCCGCAAAAATAGCAAAAGCTATTGCTGGACACCGTGCATCTACGATTTCCATTTATTCTTTGCGTAGACTTAAAAAAATGAAAAAAATGCAAAAATTAAACAAGTGACAAGAACAGTAAACGAAGTATATGCCTTTCACACAAACACAAGACGACAACAGTCAGAAAAGTTACAAAGCCTATGGAAAGTTGAATGAAAATTTGCAGGCTACCATTAAAAAAAGACGACAGATGAAATAACTAGATATCTGTGAACCTGTGAATACAAGACAGGAAAAGAAATACCATGAACGAGATGAAGGGACTATATTAAACAAGCACGAGAAAGGTGACTGCTATTCGCACTAGATATAGACCTGCTGAAAAGGCAAGGAAAACCTTTGAAAAAAAAAATGGATATAATGAAAAATATATTACAGAAACCTACAAAGGATTGTAACCCTAACAGAACAAAGCAAAGAAGTTTATATACGTATATTTCTGAATTAAATACTTGATTTTTTTTCGTATCATTTCAAAGTATGTCGTGTTGAATAAATAAGTATGTGTACCTAACTAAAACATTGCTCTCTCTTTGACAATTTATTTTTTCCGCTTTCTTTATAACACTTTTGACAGCGCAGTGCCTAGTTTGCAAAATGATACAAGAAGGCTATACATATTCCGTATTTGGATCACATTGCTAAACATTTTATATGACATCCTTAGCATTTTGTAGATCTATCTTATCATCAAAACAATAGAAGAACTACAAAAATTAACAAGGAGTAGGATTCTTTAAATTTTCAATAAAAAAAAATTCAATGGTAACAACCCTATCGGTATTCTCATTTATTTATGTTTTCTCCTTTGTTTTGTTTAGTCAAACTTCAGATGATTTAACTTTTCACAATATAAAACATTTAAAGTGTTTTGCTTTATAAAATAACTTACGTTGAATGCATCTTATTCTTGGCCATGGTTGTAGAATAAAGTATCCAAATAAAATTCGAAGAAGAAACAAAAGAGACGAAACGTCGTAAACTCCAAACTACACTTCACTCGATAAGTCGGAAAAGTAACAGGTTGTTGTAGTCCGCTCAGTGTAACTAAAAACTGACGCGACTTCAGAGGCGGTCACCAATGAGACTAAATGAGTTAAATTCACTTAACGCTCAGCCACGAAAATGGACAGCGGGCGGCGTTGCCGCGTGAGTGAGTGGTTTCTTTAGAGCTACAACTTTTAGAAAGTACTATACTATAAAACTATACTTTAGATAGTGTACTATTTATAGATATATGTAATATTTGTTTATGAGCAAGAATATTATTATAAGACAATTAAATTACGACAAATAAAAATACTTTTCAATATTTATGGGTCTTAGCTTGTTATATGTTCCGTATTTGGATCTGTTTCTTGTTTGTATTTTTTTAGTTGGCAATCTTTATAGTTTTCAGATCCTGTTCCACCTATTCCATGTCATCTAAGTTTTCAAAGGTTCAATCCTTATAAATGTTATGGTGTCAGGTTATTTGTATACTGTGTATAATTCAAAATTATATCTCCTACAAATAATTATATTTAACACAGTGGCTTAAAAAATGGAATTTTAAATTACAATATTTGAGTGATAATTTAAATATTTTTTGGAGGGTTGGTTTTCTGTAGATTTTGGTTACATATCACGCGTCCTCTTTTGTGTTTAACGTAATGTTGTTTTCTTTCTCCATGGAAAATTCGAACGAAGTATTAAATATAAGTTTTGGAGTTTTTGAAACTAAGTTATTTTACTCGATTACATTTATAATTTCTGTTGGCAATCACCAGTAACAATATCGAAATAATAATTTTAGGAAGTTCACTTGACTTATAATTATATTCGGCACAATGGTAAATTATATAAAAAGCACGTAAAACCTTATCTGGTATTCGTAACAAATACTTTGTATTTTTTAAATCAGGTATTTGAGTACAGTTTTTTTTTGATATACATAGAAAATGAGGCAGAATCTTCAATTGTCTTTAAAAGAAAGTCAAAACGTTCCGCTGATGTTATATTATCGGTTATATTTTTAGACAATAATTTTTCTATAAGTTTGCTGAAGACTCTTTCCATTTAGGGGAAGGAATTATTGTGCATGGGTAATACTTCAAGTCAACAGTGATTACTATAGTTAAGTAAGTTAAACTCAAAATATCGGGAACAGGATCTCATGAAGTGTATCGGATTATATTGATGGAAGTTCAACATTAAGTCTTGTCACTTTGGTCGGTCTACGGTTGTTTAGCAAAACTAAATTACTGTTATATATAGCGCGTAGACTATACACTTACCCTGAGCGAAATCTATCACGGAACCACACTTACTGTGGTACCCATAAAAGTTTTTCCCAATCTCTACAAGTAGCTGTTACTTTGGGTGTTTTATAAATGCAAACAATTACCAATTGAGTTGTTCTATAAAAACTGCACAAGTTTCAATACCTTTAATAAAGTTTTTAGTTACTTTTTTCAGTAAAACAAAGGTTATTTGATATGAAGATGGCTACATCACCGTAACCATCACGTTTTTGGTAACGTAGTAACCTGTTAAAGCAACATTTTTATTTTGAGAAAGCCAGTCAGCTTCATTCAGCAAAATGACATCAACAATATTGTTGTAGTACGTTAAAAATGTCCTGTTGTTCTCCATCGCTTTCAATATCTATTAGGTTGATCAACATTATTTAAATTTCTTCCTTTATATTTTTTTGTAAGTTAGGTAAAATGTTTTACGGTTAATTTTCTTGATAATACTTTCTAACAAGGCTGTTACATTATATTTTTTCTTTATAAGCCATAAACTCGTCCCGTTATGGATTAGGCATTTTTTGGAAATTTTTTGAAATTTAAATCTCTAAACATTGGCAGAAGAGGTGTAAAAACTGTAGGAAATCTAACTCTTTGGAATTTCAAAATCAAATTCAATGCGCCCTTCCGTTTTAAATCCAAAAAAACTCTTAATCTCTCAAGACTTCTAAGACATATTCGTATCTCCAATTTAGCAGAACTATTACAGGCACATTGGTATTGTGGGAAATATGAGCATAGACAGTACTGCAATAGATGAGACAGAACATTTGGACGATTTTAGCGACGTTGAGCTGGAAAACCATATATATTCAGGTATTCTACAGTATTCACTACCTTCTCCCGCTCAACCATTTCCGTCTCTCTGTGTTGTCGCATTCTCCATCGATTGGGCCTCTCTTACTCGTGGCGTCGTCTACTTCATTCCTCCAGGATCTTCGGGGTCGTTCTCTTTTCCTCCTTCCTATGGGGCTCCATTAGGTTATTTTCTTTATCCATCTGCTGTCGCTAGTTCTTCTTACCTGCCCATACCACTTTAGACTTTTTTGTTTTTATATATGTTAGTATGTCTGTTTGTCGGTCAGATAGCTCAGCGGGCTGTGCGGCTGCCTCTCATTCACTTCACTGTCGAATGGTTCAGTGGATGTGGGATCGAGCCCCAGCTCGGTGTACAGAAAACAAAAAAGTCTAACGCAGCAGTTTAAAATTCTAGATGAATCTGCGGCTTACACTAGAATATGCTGGGATCTGATCGGCCTATGGTGGAGCAGTACGGCAAGAGATAAGGGCTTGCGGCTCGGTGATACTCCTCCATAGATCCCTACCGGACGGGCGTAACGCCTAAAAAAAAACCGGATATATATATATATATATATATATATATATATATATATATATATATATAGTATGTCTGTTTCTATTGATGTTCTTTGCTTTATTTCCTCGTTACTTCTCCTATCCATTCTTTTTACTCTGCAGCATCTTCGCAAGTATTCCATCTCTGTTGCTACTATCTTACTGCTGTTTTTCTTGTTTATAATTCAATTTTCAACCCCATATGTCATAATACTTCGCACTAATGTTTTATAAATCTCTCTTTTTGTCTTCATATTAAGGTGTCTATCCCATACTGAGTTAAGTTGTCGGATTGATGTTCTTGTTCGTCCTAATATTTGCTTAATTTCTTCCTCTGTTGTTGCCTTTTCGTGATTATAAACCCCAAGTATTTGAATTTCCTTTGATTGTTACGTTCTCATCAATCTGTAGATCTTCTATGTCTTCGTCACTTGTGGATAATAAGGAAAACCAAATTTCCTTAAATGGAGGACAAACCATTTTTCTAATAAAGATTTTTTGTTCATATTTTTTTGGAGTTTTTGATTATATATTATTCGTTTAATATGTGAATATATCGTGAATATAATTTTACAATTTTTTATGTTAAAATTTTTTTATGTTGCATTTTTTGGGTATATGTTGTTTTTGTGTTGTGGAAAAAATTAGTTTTAATTTAAACATTCTAAGAAAAGAAAAATATATTTCTTAATAGTCCGATTGATATTATTTTTATACATATTTGGTATTTCAGGATTTGATTAAAATGTTTAAAGCTGATTTTCTCAAAAACTTAGGTTTGTGGTATGCATCGTTCTAATCGCTCTCTTCACATATTGAATTGGTGCTAAACTTGACAACAGCGCGAGTCAGCTTAAGTTATCTTCCATGGGAGAGTTTAATGATTGTGAAACGTGAATACATAATCTTTGGTATACATAACCTGCGGCCCTTAAGACAGGTACTTCAGGATTGGGCTGGTACGTTATACGCATTCAAAGAAGCAATTGTTCCATTAAAAAAATGAGGAGGCAATATAGGCAATTAAAAAGTAGTTACGATTTTTCATTTTTTTTAGTTCTTTAAGGTGCTGATCGCAAATGAAAAATGGCACTAACAAAATCAAAAACATTAATAGTAAACGAGGAAAGAGATAGATCGAGATAGATAGGAAATACTGGTATCGGAAAATACATGAGATGCTGACGCGAATAGTGTAATACTATATAACTACATATAGTACTAATAATAGGTAAATTTTAAAAAATTCTTAATTAAAGACGGTATAAAAAATTATTTGGATAGTAAATCAATTATATCAAGGATAAATTATAATTTTAAGAAAAACTATTGAACGACCAAAACTACTGCAAGTAATTGAGGCAGACTAAGTGAGAAGGGCACATAGGACAAAAGTGGGTTTTGAGAAAAACCGCTTTGAAATTTTAACTTGTTGCTATAGATACTAATTTGTTGTTTAAAAATTGAGAAGCTTACTACGCATTACAACTATTTATCTAGAAAGCCATTTTCTAAGTATAACATCGATAAAAATAAAGCTTATATTTAAAAATAAGGAAATACAAAAAGCTGTTATGTGCCCTTTTTAGATAGAACAGGGGATTTTTCATTGAAATTAATTTGCATGTGCAGAAAAAGAAGCATTAAATAATTATATACTTTTTTAATAGGTTACATATTACATTTTTAATTTTAATAAACTATCAATTCAACAGTTCATATTTAATGAAATTTACATCTTCATTTAGGAATCTGAAAAGGCTTGTAACATCTTCAACTTCCTTCTGGTTAACCTCTGGTCTGGGACATTTAGTTGTAGTGACAGTGTAAAACTGTTGTACTCTTTGTTTCCAAAATCTGTACAGGTCAAAATTTTCTGTATAACTTCGGGAACATGAAATACCACCTGAAAGAGTACGAATCTTGAAGAAGGTCACTGTTCATTTTTACTTAAAATGGCGCAGAATTTTTCCTGCATGTTATCATAGCAGTAAGGTATGGCTTAGGACTTCCTATTACTTCAGCTTTGTTAATAGTCTTGTTGATCAAACCAAAAGATCTTGTACTAGTTAAATTTCTGTTTTGTCCTCCTGCGGTATCAGATAACAACACAATAGTTTTAATGGTACAAAAGTTACTTATCTTTAATACAATCAAATAAAAAAGATACCACAGAAATAGGATTCTTCTTTCCATCACACTCAGTATATGTATAGCAATAACTAGAGTCGTCGTTAAGAACATGAATGTTAAAACAGTACAACCAAAACATTCTTTTGTAAACTTGGGTATTGACATTTAGCTTTGTAATTGGGAAATTTTGAGAATAATCGAACTCCAAAAAAAGGTGCAAGGAATTTTCTTCTTTAGATTTAGCAATATACATATCACGCAGTTTTTTTCTTTTGTTTGCTCTTCTTTTGTCGATTTCAAAAAAAGGCATATATGGGTCTTATTCATTGATATTTAGATTGATCTTACATTCTTCGCAATAATCGCATACATCTGTTTTAGGTTTGCGAACAGAACAGGAAATCTTAGTTTTAAAGTACTGATAATATGTTTTATAAGACATCTTGAGAGTTTTCTTTTTTCTTTCTTTGAAAAAGGCCTGGAACAACCCATACAATGATTTTATATTTAACAAAGTGTTATCAAAGTATTGCAAATTACTCTTGTTTCTACAGTAATGACTTTCATCATGGGGTATACTAGCCAAGTGATCCTCCATTAACACAACATCGTCATCAGAAATGTTTCTGTCCAAAACAAACTGTCTGAAAACAAGTCCAAAATAAACCTGTGACACACTAAAACAGTGTATCCTCCTACAGATATACGAAGGCAGATTTTCATGGAATTTGTTCTGGCAGCAGTCAGTAACTAAATGACTTACAAGCCTTAATTTATTGGTTTCTTGTTTCTTATTTTTTCTGTTTATGGATCAGTTTCCTTTTCCCCTTCCCATCAGAACTATTAACTTCTTGAACATCTTCGTAATCACTATATTTTTTATTACGTATCATAGTTCTTATCAGAATAAAACTCGATTTAATAATATATTAGAATAAAACGTATCAGAATAACAACACCGATAGTTTAACCTTACTGTAATATATTAATATTATATGAACATGACATGTGATCGAAACAAATAAGAAGCAATAAATAGCCCTCCTATACAAAACACCTTCAGAAATCGTTTATAAACAATCACATATCTGAAAAAACATCCTGCACACTACTATTCAAACAGTTCCACCAACCTCATTTTTAAAGATGAATAAATGAAAATTATATCATTGTAAAGGGGAAAATATGGTGGATCTAGATAGCCATTCTGCGTAAAAATTGCACATAAGCCTATGTGCCCTTCTCACGTCGACCGCCTCAATTGAACTAATTGTTCAATGTGTTGAGAATAGGACAACCTACAAACGAAGTAATGTGTGACTTAACAAAGGCTTTTGATTGAGTGAATATTCAAATATGATTGATAAAATTGGAGTAGGTACTGTAGAATAACGGGTGCTCTATATGATTTCTTAATCTCTATGGGAGTACCATAAGGATCAGTTTTTGAACCTCTACTATTCTTGATATTCAGAAATGATTTACGAAAATTCGTTAGACAACACCAACTGTATCATTTTTTCAGATGCCACAACCTTCTTGTGTACAGGTAAAACAGACCGCAGTTATGAAATTCTAGAAACCTGGTTTAATTCTAACAAATTAATTTAATTGTAAACAAACAATTTAAATGTAAACAAAAAACTCAGACAATAGTATTTAGTTATGTGTACGGTTAGTACGCTTACTAGTGTAGTTACAGAGGATATAAGGTGAATTGGTCTACTGCTTCTTTGTGGGGAGCACGACCACATCGAGCGTCATAAACGGGAGATGGTTCTTGATAATTGGTCCTCATAAGATAACTAACCCTCACTTATGGCTCCACGTGCCACACCCCGGGCAAATGCATTGGTCTGCAGGCTAAACTAAGTGAGGGTCGCCAGATATGGCGAAAATGCCACCGAGCGATTGCCGGTATAAGCAATCCCACACTTACTACAAAACGACTTCGGTCCCGGATATGTCCTGGCGCTAAAAAATTGGCACCAAAGGCGAATGAATCAAGTAAATGGTCATCGGCATAAGGATGAAGAAGGCAAGGAGAAACCACTGCATTAACGATCAAATTGGATATCTCTAATGCAATCATCATGGCAATGAGTACTAAAAGAAAAAAAACTGATCATGAGAGTCGAAGCCCAAGATCCGGCAGGGGAGGAACAGACAAGGACCCCCAGATCGTTAACCGGCAAAACCCTTGTCAAACATCGAAACAAGACAAAGTAACATTATTAAAAGCAAAAATAGGTACGTGGAACGTCAAAAGCATGTATTAACTTGGTAAAAAGCATAACATCCTTCAAGAAATGAGAAAAATGAATATAAATATATAAGGTATAAGCAAAACATGTTGACCTAACTAGGATACCTTTCGACAGAAACCGGTACCTTATATTTCTCGGGAAACATTAACAGCTAGCATAGATGTGTAGTAGCAATTATTGTCGATACAGAGGTCAACAAGTCAATAGAGGGTTTTGTCCCAATCTCAGAAAGACTGATGCTACTACAAATAAGGACATCACACACAAAACTAAATTTGATCCACTATGCGTCATCGACGGATGCAACAAAAGATGAAGTAGAAACATTCTATCAACAAATTGAAAATGCACTAAAAATGACAAAGAATGGGGAAATCACTGCTGGAATAATAATGGGAGATTAAGGACTAGGGGAACGTAACGATAGAAGAGGTCATCTAATACAATTTTGTTAAGAACAAAGTCTAATAATCACAACAATTACCTATGAGACGGTTATATACATGGCGCTTAAAAGCAGATAAACCGAAAAAAAGTGGTAAGAAACCAAATCGAATATACAAATAATGATTAAAGAGAGATATGGTAACACCATCAAATCAGTTAAAACATATCCAGGAGCAGATGTCACATCAGACCATAACCTACTAATCGCTAATGTTACGCTTAAGCTTAAACGTATTAGAAAACTCCAAGGAACTCCAAAATTAAATGTTAGAAAACTAAAAGAAGCTGATATAAAAACAATCTCCAACAAAGAATATACGAAAACTTTGATAAATTAGATACTAACATCTACGAGATAACCAACAATCGAAAACATTAGAAAACTGCCTCCTCGTTCCATGCAAAGAGATTAAAAGAACCGATAAAAAGAGAGACAACTGGATGACCGGCGAAATACTCGGCAGGATAGATCAAAGAAGACAAGCTAAGAACAAAGACAGTCACAATTACAAAATCATTAACAATGAAATCAGAAAAATGATAAGAGAGGCAAAACAAACTTAATATGAGGAAAAATGTAAAGAGATAGAAAGAAGAATCCTGAAGATATCATGGACCGAGCATGTAACAAACAACAAAGTTATGAGAAGAGTCAACAAAAGGACGGAGATATTGTATTGGAAACCATCAAGACACGAAAACTGATTATACATACCTGGGGCATGTTATGCGTAATGAAAGATACGATATACTTCAATTCAATAGAATTATATATACAAAAGAAGTGTATCAAGGGGAAGAATCTCATGGGTGCGTAACTTGAGGGATGCACATCAATCGAACTATTCAGAGCGGCAGCATCTAAGATCAGAATAGATTGCCAACATTTGTCGCGTAGATGGCACGTAAGGAAGAAGACTTAGCAAGTCACTTGTCTTGATCAACACAAACTGTTCTTGACGACTCACTATCTGGCAAAGGAGCCCACACCTAAAGTTTAGAGAGCCTAAACGAGGTATAAACAACGTTACACAAAAACCATGAACAAAGCCTACTTAGTCATGTGAATATGAGTGTTTACAATTATTATATGACGCAGAATTATTAGGAACATTTAATAAGCTAAAGAAATCAGTGTCAGATTGTTATTAGAGAGATCACGAGAGGTGTTTTATTATTAAGAAAAAAAGTAAAAAATGAATCAAAAAAGTTTCGTGCTTTCGATTAAAATATAAAAAATACTCTCCATCGAATACGGCTCTGTACACCAACTGAAGACATTAGAAAATAAAGCAGATGGAAATTTATATAAAAGAAATAGAACGAGATAAATATATACTGGATAGAGATATAGGGAAGATATGCTGGTGAAGACAAAGGGTGTCAAGCAAAGGCATTTTGATTATTGGTATATAGGGGTCAGACATTCTTTTAATAATAGTGACTTTGTTATTGTTATTGGGATAGTAAATTTGATCAAGATCAGTGTCGTGCATTAAAATAATGGCACGGGAAGTGTTTTTAGTACAAAATAAATTAAATATTATTTTATATGTGATTAAAACTACCATTGATTTTAATGAAAACCAAATTTTTACATTTATTTAGACGTTTTGATTTGTTTTCTCCGCCTGCATGACGGCTAGGCGAATTGAGTAGTTTAGCTGCCATGTTGCCGGTCCCAAGCGCGGATAAAGGAGGAAGGGGGAGGAGTAACAACCTCGTAAAAAAAACCAGGGTTCATCTGGCCCGGATGATAGCACCCTGTAAGGGCCCCTGCCTAGGGTAGAGGCGAAGCTGCTGCCTTGTAGTTAGATGCTGAACCATCAAAGGCTAGAGGAAGAAAACCTTGACGACAAATCACCCGGTCCTCCAGGTTGGGGGTTGAGGCATTGGGCTAACTTCTCAATACTCAGAAAAATGTACAAATGTTAAAAAGCCAAATCTACAGCCTCGGAACGGATGGAATAAAACACGACGACTTAAGCTACGAAAATGGATCAAGAATATAGGAACATGGAATGTACAGGTTCTCTCTACAAAACTCAATGAAGTAATGCATGAAATAAAGAAGCTCAATATGGACATCGTGGTGTTAACAGAAACCAAGAAAAAAGGTACAGGGTCAGAAAACTTAGGGCATTTCGACCATTTCTATAGCGGCATATCAAAAGAAAAAAGAGCACAACAAGGAGTCTCAATAATTATTCGTAAAAGCCTAAGAAGATATATCACCACTTGGGAAGCCATAGATGAAAGACTAATTAAAATAAACCTAAATATACATGGTCATAAACTAACAATAATAGGTGTATATGCAGTTAACGATGATGCACTGGTTAACAAGAAAGAAGAATTCTACGAGAAACTAAATTGAGAAATAACATCGATAGGAAATACGAGGGAATTAATCCTGCTTGGAGATTTTAATGGCAGGGTCGGAAAAAAACAAAACTATAAAATAGTTGGTCCTTACGGAGAAAGCATAACAAATGACAATGGGACCAGACTTATCACAATATGCGAACAAAACCAGCTCCGTATTACAAATGGATTCTATCAGCATCGAGAAGTACACAAATACACCTGGGGACAGAGAACAAGGAATCTAAAATCTATAATAGATTACTTGATTGTACGCCAAAGATCAAATCTTAAAATCTACGACGTAAGAGCTTATAGAGGCGCAGTTTGTGGAAGCGATCACCATTTCTTAAAAGCAAAAATAATGTTTTCAAGAAGAAGCCAGAATGAACAACCAGTAGTTCGCTCAGAGATGGCAGAAGATGTAAGATATAATCTTATCAGCCTAGATCAAGATAGTGTAAAAATATTGTATCAAAACAGACTGAACGAGAAACTTGAAAACATAAATTTCAATAACATCGAAGACCACTACAATTACATTAAAGAAAGTATTCACTCTGCAGCAAAAGAAGCGCTTGGATATTACGAAAAGAAAAACAAAAATACTCCATACTGGTGGGATGAAGAAATAGACACAGCGATAAAACAAAAGAAACAAAAGTATGAACAATATTTAAGTGCAAAAACAGATACAAATTGGTCTGATTACAAAAACCATCAAGCTAAGGTGAGACAAATGATAAGACAGAAAAAAAAATGAATCCTGGGATCAAAACTGTCAAAAATTAAATACGTACATAGGAGGAACTAGAAGTACAGAAAGCTGGAAACTTATTAAATCTCTTAGGACCAACGACAAGAAAAAAGATTTAATCTCACCAATTTCGTTAGAAACATGGGACATGTACTTCAGTAAACTGTTACAAGAAGACCGAATGGAATTCAAAATAAAAGAAAGTAACCAAAACATACGCGTTGAAGCATCTCCTATAAGAATCACGAAAAAGGAAGTAAGGGATATCTGTATTTCACTCAAAAACAAAAAAGCGCCCGGACCTGGCAATATACCCTCAGAACTGATAAAATATGGAACTGAAAAACTATATGAGCATTTGACAATACTCTTTCAAAACTGCATAAACAAAGTAGAGGTTCCAGCCGAATTTAAAACCTCAACCATTTCAACTGTACATAAAAAGGGAAACAAACAAAATTGCGACAATTACCGTGGAATAGCAGTTACTAGTACCATTAGTAAAATCTATGGGAAAATGATCAAAAATAGAATAGAAAGAGAATACACTGATATGGAGGCAGAAGAACAGGCGGGTTTTAGAGCTGGTAGATCGACCATAGACCACCTTTTTTGTATCACCCAACTTATAGAAAAAAAGGTTGCTGTAGATCAAGAAGTCCACTTTTTGTTTGTTGATCTAAAAAAGGCCTACGATAGCATCCCTCAAAATAAGTTATGGAACACTCTCAGACAAACGAACATCAACTCAAATCTCATAACAGCAGTGGAAAAACTATATGAGAACGCCAACGCCAAAGTTAAAATAGGAACGAATGTTTCCAAAGGTTTTGTAGTAGACAAAGGACTGAAGCAGGGATGCTGCTTAGCGCCGACACTTTTCAAAATATATCTGGAACAAGCATTAAAACTCTGGAAGCGGAAATGCAGCGGCATGGGTATACAATTAAACAATAACAACCTGTACACTCTATGTTTTGCTGATGATCAAATTGTGATTGCTAACGAATATGACGACCTAGAATACATGACTCGAAAATTAATCGAAGAATACAAAAAATGGGGATTAGAAGTCAACATAGATAAAACAATGTACATGAACATCGGTGGTAAAGAACAAAATCTAGTTTTAAACGACGGACAACACATTAAGTACAACAATAAATATTCCTATTTAGGAGTAGAAATCACAGACGACGGCAAATCAGATCAGGCTATAAAAAAACGAAACACTCAGGGTAGAAGGGCCATATCTCAACTAAATAGTATTATCTGGGATCAACATATATCCAAAAAAAATAAACATCGAATATACAACACTATTATAAAGAGCATAGTAATGTATGGAAGTGACGTGTGGCAGTTAAAGGCAACTACTGAAAGAACACTACAAGCCACGGAGATGGACTACTGGAGACGGGCCGCAGGAAAATCAAAACTCGAAAGAATTAATAACGAACGTATACGAGAGGTTATGGGAGTCACACATACGATTGTCGAAGATATAAGAGTACAACAACTAAAGTGGTATGGACATGTGCAGAGAATGCCAGAACATCGTCTGCCCAAACAGATTATAGATTGGTCACCACATGGAAAGAGAAAAAGAGGCCGACCCAGAAAGAGCTGGAGAGAAGGAATAGACAGAGAGATCCGAGAGAGAGGTTTAGACGAAGATCTTTGGGAAGATAGAGATGCATGGAGATTGGGCATCGGAAGACGTCGGAGGACGTTTTAAACCGATTATATATATATATATATATATATATAATATATATATATATATATATATATATATATTTGATTTGTTTTCAATTCATTTGTGTTTTTTGTATATGATTCTCACTCTCATAATAAATGACACTTCTGTCATATAACAGATGTATTATATGATGTATTATAGGTTTAAATGGATATACTTTATACTGAAAACCACACAGAAAGCTACTATGTTCTTGGTAAGATGCAGAAGGATGTGTGATAAAAATTGGGGGTTCAGCTCCAAAATAACACTTTGGTTATACACAAGGGTTATTAGAACAATTATAACCTATGAGTCTGTGACGTGGTGGATAAAGACGTAGCAAGCGGAACCAATAAGGCTGCTAAGTAAACACAAAGGCCTAGAATGTATGTGTGTATTACGGGGTCCATAAAAACAACTCCTCCAGCGGCTTGGAAGTCCTGCCGATTCTTCCACCAATTCATTTCTTTATATACGGCGAAACCAGATCTGTTATGGACAGATTAATACATAGTCAGCAACATACAAGCCAGGCACATGATAAAAGCAGATATCAAAATGGGACAAACCATCGATGCAACAGCTATGAGATATGACACTTGAAAATAAATTCAAAACTAATCTTCCAGGCAGGGAAGACGGGAAGAAATATGTACCCATACAAGTAGAAGCTACCTGGTACACTGATAGCTTAAAATCATCTGAGGGTGTAGAAGCCGGTATAGCAGGAACAAAGCAATGGATATATTTCCCGGTAAGTCTATCTAAGGACGTCACAATTTTACAGGTGGAAATAACGGCAATCGGCATGGAAGAAATAGAAAGGCAGAAAAGAATTAAGAGAGAATGTTGTTTTGCCAATGTGTCTTAGCAGCTGAGTAAATAGTGTCTGATATTGACGTTAACAAGTACTCTATATAATTGGTTATTAGATGATCATGAGCGAGCAAGAGAGTGTCAATAGCTTTTGAATACTATGACCAGTTAGCTTTATTACTCTGGTTAGTTAGCTTTATTAAGTTGCCAGTACAATCGTTGGAAATTATTATAGGATAATGATTGCTGTCAAAGAGATCGTCTGCTGTTTGTCAGGTTAAAAAGGTGTACATTTTGGATCACTAATTGTTGAAGTTGAAGTCTCCTGTGAGTATAAACGGCTGTGGAAGTTGCAATATAAGATCTAGGAACTCTTCTTCTTTTAGATGATGATTTGGGGGAATATATATGGAGCAGACCGCAAGTTTGTTATGACAATATGTAGTTATGGCAATTGCTTCAAAATTCGTTGGTAAAGGTAGCATTTTTGGGAAAATTTTACTGGATGTAAGTATTTATACACCTACATTAGCTCTGAAGCAGTTCGTCCTAATGAAGTGGTGTCCTTCAAAGGATTTAGGATGAGTAATACTAGTTGTATTAAAATCAGTCTCTTGGAGACAAGTAAATCTGGATGGTAAATTGATGTAAGATATTGTATGTTGTAACCGTTTCAAAAGTTAACCCTTTATATTTCATTCAAATTATAATTCCTAATAAATATTTAAGTTAATATTAATCCCGCCATTTGTCCACCAAGTACGAAAACATCTAAATTGCCTCTCAAGAATCCAACTGCAGATCATACTAAAATCCGATTTTGGTCTCACAAAATCCAAGCGGTGGTGATCTCCACGTTATCGCCATCTTATTTTTTCTTTTCTTGACGTCTAGCATAAAGGACGCATATTTTGAGTGGTCTCAAGTATTTAAGTTATGAGCAAAATGATGAATTTGATTATTTATTTCAAAATAGTTTCAATAAAAAAATTGATGAATCCCTAGATGAGAGTATTTTTGTAATATCTAATACTACACATTTTAACTGTCAAACCCGTTTATATAGTTGTGTCGAGTAAAAAATTTCACTTAAGGTCGATTCAGACACATCAGTCACGTCTCGTCACAGTGATTGCGCCGAACAGAACAATCCGTCATACAAAATATTCTTTAATACAAATATGTTGCCGGCATTCACACTCATCAGTTGACAAACAGTTTCCCAGCTGTCAGATAGTTGATAGTTCTGTGACCAAACAGGACCGGTTCGGCGCCGAGACTATGACGGGACTGATGTGTCTGAATTGACCTTCAATTAGCGTATTATCTTTAACATCTGATTTTGAATTTAATCTGTTGTCATATTTTGCGTGTTTGGTAAAATATTTTTTGATCCTTTTTTAAAGCAGATGAAATTTATATTTTCCTGTGGAGTTAATCAGTGATTCTTCTTTTATTAAAGTTCTCTACATTTTTGGAGATATTTGCGAAAATATTTCACGAAAAATCAGTTCTATTCTTAAATTAATAAAATGATTTGATTTTCTATTTTCTTCGATTTATCAAGTAAAATATAGTTTAAAATCCGTTTGTCCCAACATTTTATTACCGAAATCTTAAGTTAGTTTAGTCAATTGAACATTGAAGTAAATTCAATTTAAACCTTATTGAAACGAACGGAATTGCACATTTCACCCTGATGTCGAATAACTGATGACCCGAGAAATTGACAAAATGGTATTTTAAAATGACAAGAAATGAAAACGGGTAGGATTGAAAAGATTTAACGGTTCACGAACTCGATTTAAAGCTTAGAATCAGATTTTCAGAACTCGTATTTGCGTAAATAAAGGGAATCCGTCAGGCTATGTGCAATATTTACACTTCAGCATCTTTCTAGGGGAATTCCATGCTATTTGAAAACTTTTATTAACTAATGTAAGGTCAGCTGGGGTAAGTGCAAAATGGACATAAAAGCAATCAGAACGTATTATACAGAAGTTGTTGAGAACGCCTATTTTTTATGAAGCATAAAAATTTCCGTTTTACACTCTTATACCCACTGGTTTATGGTAAGTATTTATACCAACAGATATATTCATAATTTGTTTGTTTAGTAGAGCCCTCGCAAAAAGTCGTAATTAGAGCAGGTCTTGGAAGATTTTCTTCTTTTGGGTAGTTAGTGACTTAAATACAAGGAATTCCAAACATAACCTCCCCTTCTACTTCTTTAATCCTTATGGAGTATTAAGCGCCCTTGCGTTTCTTAGCCAAAAGTGAAAAATGTTTTATTTCTTCGAAATTTCTTATACAAGTACTTTACTTCTTCTTCTTCAGTGCCTTATCCGGTCCGGATGTTGGCGATCATCAAGGCTATCATGGTTTTGTTGACTGCTCTGCGAAACAGCTCCGCTGAGGTCATCCCAAACGATTGTTGGAGATTTTTCAACCACGAGATACGACGGAATACTTTACTCTTTACCCTGCATAACGGATATACTTTACCCTGCATAACGAGTTGAAGAATTCGATATTTTTCTTCGTTCCACATTACGTGGCCGAGGTACTCAAGCTTACGTTGTTTAATTAAATTCAGCACTTCTTTTTTTTGTCATGCGCTGTAGGACCTCAACGTTGGTCCACATAAGATATTTTTAGTATCCTTCTGTATATCCACATCTCGAAGGCTTCGATTCGTTTTTCAGTGGCTTGCGTCAGTGTCCAGGCTTCAACTCCATATAGTAACACTGGAAGAACGTAGTACCTCACTATCCGCATCTTGGTTCCCAAACTGAGATCACTGCAGCACAGCAAGGATCTCAACTTAAAAAATGTAGACCGTGCCACTTCGATTCTGGATCTAATCTCTTGAGCGTAGTCCCATTGTACGTTGAGGGTAGTTTCGAGGTAAGTGAATCTGTCGACTCTCTGGATCTCTTCGCTACCTGCCATTAGTGTTCCGGGATCTAAATTTGTACGACTGACAACCATGAATTTAGTTGTCTTAATATTGAGGTTCAGTCCGTATGGTACGCTCATAGTTCACACTCGGTCTAGTAAGGTCTGCAAATCGTTTAGGCTGGTTGCTAGTAACACAGTGTCATCGGCGTAGCGGATATTATTGATGTATTCACCGTTCACTCGGATTTTCATGTCTAGGTTTGTGAGGGCTTCATTAAAAATCTCCTCAGAGTATATATTGAAAAGAGTCGGCGATAGCACACATCCTTGCCTTACTCCTCGCATGATCTTCATTTGGTCGGTCAGCTGGTCTTCGAACTTGACTTGAGCACGCTGGTTCCAGTATAAATTCATGATGATCCGAATGTCCTTCTCATCCAATCCTACTCTTTGTAGTGCGGTGACCATCTTCTGGTGCTGACAACGGTCAAATGCCTTGGCGTAGTCAATAAAACAAGTATTGGCGTAGTCAATAAAGTATTTTACATTTGTTTCTATTTCTCTCTCTCTCTCCGTTTGAACTCTCTCCATCTCCGTCCAATTATTTCATGATCTCTTGTTACAGTTCTTCTCCAGCTATTATCTGGTCTTCCTCCTCTTCTTCATCTATTTGGATGGTATTCGAGCGTCTCTCTAGTTATATTATTTTGGTTTTCCTTTGGTGTGTTTCCATTTTCTGTTTTTAATGGTTACTGTTACTTCACCTGTTTTGTTCTTGCCTATAGTTCTGCATTTGGTGTTCTATTAACCAGTACATTTTTAGGATTTTTCACAACAATTTACTTTTTAGTAGTTATTTCTTCCTGACTTTAAGATTCTTACTGTTAAATATTTTAATTTTAGTTAATTCTGATATATCTATGTTCTAGATTATCTTTAAGGAATTATATGCATGTTGTGCCTTTACTATATTTTTTCTACATGTGATCTACTACCACTTCTTTCCATGATTGATCCCAGAAGAATAGAAGAAAATGTAACGTACAGTGTATAAATGAATGGACACAAAATAGAAAAAAAGAATGGAATAAACACACAAGCAAAATTATGGAGACCCGTGCCGTCAAAAAAAGCAATAGGTAAGTCATCAATTGGCAAAAGAAGTATTAGAAGACCGTACGAACGACAGAGTTACAACCTTCGATAATAGAGGAATTAATCCACAAATAAACATGCAGAATTGCTTATAAAGAGAAAGAAGAAGAAGAAAAGATCCTAGATATGTAAAGTTATTTACTTCCTCTATTTGTCTTCCATTTATTTAAATTTTAGATTCTTGGCTGTTATTTTTTAAGAGCTTGTTTTTTTCTGTATTTATCTTAAGGTCCATTACATTGGAATATTGTGGAAGCTTGTAAATCTTCTTCTGTGTATGCTTATTATGTTCATTAGGGAGACAAATGTCATCTGCGAACTCCAAGGCCTTCAACTGGATATGTAAGCTCCTCTTTTATTGCTTACTTTATGCTTGAACCAATTAGTTATGATTAGAAATAGTGTTGGGGATAGTCAGCATCCTTGTTTAACTCCGCTTTGTATAGCTATATCTTCTACCCTTTCTCCCGCATGTTCCAGTGGATCTGTTTATTCCTTGTAGAATAATCAGATCAGGTTAATGTATTAATTGTTAGTCAACATATATTCCACATTTGCAGTGTGTTTATACTATCTAATGTCTTTTTGAAGTCAATAAACATTAGTGAGAGCGCCCACCAAAGTGGCGAGGCACGTAGCAAGTGGCAAGTAGCACGCGTCTAGCATGTTTCTTAAAATGTAACCAATGAAAACATTGAAACATGAATCATTGATGAATGATTCAGCGCACACCAAAATGACAGTGACGTCATTCATTCTAATAATTCCTTTTTGATTGGTTACATTTTAAGAAACATGCTAGACGCGTGCTACTTGCTACGTGCTACTTGCCACGCCAGTTTGGTGGGCGCTCTCCCTTATATTTATACTTCTTTGCCATTCTCTAGCTTGTTTCAACATAATTCTTGTTCTTGGTTACTTATTTCTTGCTATTTTCACGACAAGGGTCTCTTCCATTCTGCTTATGTGGTTATTTTATTTTTTTCTATTTTGTGTCTATTCATTTATACATTGTACGTTACATTTTCTTCTAACGTTTTTACTCCTCTTTTGATCTCTCAGCGTATTTCCTGTAATTCGTTTCAGTACTCTCATGTCTTACTTCTTTGTCCTGGTCTCTTTAGCTAGATGGTGTAATTTCCAGGTATTTCCATTACTTGTTCAATACTGATGCCGTGAATTTCTGTTTTACATCTGGTTGGTTCTTTTCTGACTATTGTTTTAGTTTTCCGAAATGAGATTGTCATATTCTTTTGCTCTTATGTTGAATCTGTGGACCAGTCTTTGCAGGCTATCTTCATCTTGGGCTATCAATATTGTGTCGTCTGCGTAACAGATTACTTTTATTTCTTTGTTTCCCATTGTGTATCCTCTTACTTTATTAACGCTTTTGATGATTTTATTCATAATCAAATTGAAGAGTAAGGCGCTCAATAAACACCCTTTTCTTACTCCGCTACCTATTTCTATAAGTTCTGTAAGATGTCCATCTATTCTGACTTCCATTTTGTTATTTTCGATAGTTTTTATAATATTTAGGGGAATTTCTCTATTATACAGAATATGGATTACATATTTGAGTCTTACTCTGTCAAATGCTCTCTTTAGGTCAATAAGACACAGAAATGCTGGTCTATTATACTCTAATGATTTATAGAATTTTTGTCTTTTTTAGCTACCGAATTTAATTGTAGTGGGTTTAGCATCGCTCTTTTCTAGAAAAACCAGAGTTGTAGAATTTTTAAAAAATATAAAATTGTGTAATTAATGTTTCTTATTTTCATATAATGCTATGATGTAAGAGTCAAATGAAGCGGTGGACAGCTTTCATGGTTGGTTAGACTAGATAAAGTGAATGACTGTTCGTAGCAAAACGAAAGTAAATAGTGAAATTTTTTACGGTTGTTATTAACATGCTTTCTGGTTTCCTGTAATAATCTAATAATAGGGCCGACAGGTCGTCAACTTAAAAAATAATTCCTTTGTACGTCAAAGCAGATATTATTACGGAAACAGTGAAGTTTTATACTTAGTTGGTATTTTATACTTGGATAAAAGCCAGGAGAGAAACTTATTTTTATTCAAATGGCGTTTTTATAGCGAAATACGAGTGTAAAGTTTTTGCTTCTAATACCAAAGCAAATTGCAGGAACGTAATAAAAATGTTATATTATATAATAGAATACAATTGTTTTTGTATTTAAACTGTAAGTTACAATTGATTAAATTGATCTAAGGTAAGAACCCCTGATGGTACACAAGAAAAGTTTAAGAAAAAATAAAAGGAAACACTATATGAATATAGGACAAAAAACCAGAGGTTTTGAAAACTGATTTATTGTGGCATGTCTAAATTAAATATTATATTTTTAAGAGATTATGCCACAATTATTGATTGAAACAAAAATTTTATAGAAGAACTAAATAAATTGCATACTAAAGATACAAGCATCCAGTTTCTCTGGGTCCCATCACATTTTTCAATAACAGGTAACGAAGCAGCAGATAAAAGTTCCAAAGAAACTATAAATGATAACAGGATCCCAATATCACCCCAATCTGTAAGTATGGATCTATAAAGCTATTTCATAAAGCACCAGTTCGAGAACTGGAGCAATAAATGGAAATCCACACCATCAGCTTCATTATTGAGTTTATTAAGGCTATATACTGGAACCAGAAAGCAGTAGTAAAGGTGAACAATATAGAAACAAATAATGTACCGATTGAGAGAGGGGTCATGCAAGGATACGTCTTGTCTCCGACGCTTTTCAACGTGTACTCACAGGTCATATTCAGAAAAGCCTTATGGGAAAGAAAAGAGGGAATAAGAATTGGTGGAGAAATCGTAAACACCATGAGATTTGCAGATAACACGGTAATTATGGCTGAGAGTATAGAAGAACTACAAAATTTATGATAGTATCAAGGAGTCCAATAAATAATAAACAACTAACCCTTGGTGGGCAGCAAATAGAGAGAGTGACAAAATATAAATATCTGGGAGCTTACATCTACACATAATTAGATCCAGACCAAGAGATCAGGGTACGAATAGAAATGGCAAGAGCAGCGTTCTTAAAGTACAAGCAATTGTTTTGTGACAAAAATCTGAATATTGCGCTGAGACTGAGGTTTATAGAATGTTACGTCTGGTCCCAATTATTGTACGGGGTAGAAACATAAACGTTAAAAGCGTAAATAGTTAAAAAGCTTGAAGTCTTTGAACTTTGGATATACCGGAGAATGTTGAGAATATCATGGACTGCCAGGGTCACGAATGAGGAAGTGCTGAGAAGGATGGGTCGAGACAAAAAACTGTTGAGAATAATAAAAGTACGCAAGACTGCATACCTTGGACACATACTGAGGAATGATAAATATAGTCTTGTGCAGGTCATCATGCAGGGTAAAGTCGATGGCAAAAAGGAATAGGTAGAAAGAGGAAGTCATGGCTGCGAAATATCCGAGACTGGGCAAACATGACTGTAGACGAATTATTCCACGTTGCAAAAGACAGAGAAACTTTTAGTAATGTGGTCGCCAACCTCCGTTAACGGGGATAGTATAGAAAGAAGAAGAAACTTCAAGAGATCAAAAATAAGATTGGATCATGGCAACCACCCAAGGTATCCAGACGAAAGCAAATAATTATTTCCCGTTTACGACTTAGACATACCCAGTTTTCTCATGAACATTTGTTCAAGAAAAAAGAACGCCCAATTTGAGATTATTGTGGTTCACCCCTTACAGTAAAACATGTGCTAGTGGAAAAGTGCGAAAAGTTCAATTGTCACAGAATTAAATACCATGTACCAAACAATCTTAAAGACATTTTAAAGTCAGAATACACTATAGATAATCTACTGTTGTTTTTAAAAGACTTTAATTTAATAAGCAAAGTGTAATTAACTTTCTCTAATACCGTTATTAGGTTGAAGCGGGTTTTTTGTAAATAAAAAAAAGTTTGATATATTCAAATTTATAAAAAATATTAAAGCTATAATGTACTATAACTAGTAACGTAAACTTTACGACCTTTTTTTTATACTTATTACAACCAGTTTCACGAAGAACTACATTGCTTAAAAAAGATATTAGCGCCTTAGTTTAAGTCTGATGTTTAAGCAGGATCAAACAGTTAATGATATGTAACGAAGTGTGAGAATGTGTCTATCACTTTTTGAGCTGTTTTGATTAAAACATCCTCTTTCACGTCAATCATGTAATGAGCTCCGTTTAGATAACGTAATAACGATGTGTGATATACGCCGAATTTTATTTTTAGATTTTATTTTTCAGATATACAAATTAAGTTCGAAACTAAGGGTCTGATTAAATTTTTTTTAATTAAGAAAAACTGTTTTTAATGGTCACATTTAAAATTTGTCTTCATAGGTAAAATTTTCGACAATAACTTCAACCGTTCCAAAAAATAAATTATTTTATCAAATTTCTTTGGCAAAAACGAAATAACAACAATAATAGCTAGGGGTGTAACAGTAAATCGTGGGATATATCCTAGAAATGATAAGAAATGCGTTTATTTAAAAAAAACCTAGTAAGTATAATAATTAAGTTGATATAAGGTTGAATGCTTGAATAAATGAACTTTAATCAAATAAAGGGGAGATATCGAGCACAGGTAATTTATTAAATCTTGCCCAAGTACTTTCGCTCCTAGAGCATCTTTAAGGACATCTAAAATAAGCTAAGAAACGTTTTTTCAACTGAAGAAAATTAATTAACTTCGATGATAAAAAACTCGAAGTTGATGGTTGATAAAAGTTTTTTATGTAATAAAGTAAGTGCGCCAAATATTGCCATGCTCCTAATACTGCCTTTCCCCATAAATTTAATAATTTGTCCCTTGAGTCACAGATGGTCATGTAAGCTCAAATATTGAATTAAAACAACCACTCTAAAAACGTTATAGGTGGAAGCAGTTAGTATTGGTGTTCACGGCAAAGTGACGTGTATTTCGTGCGATTTGTTAATAAAAACGTGGGAAAACTGTAATGATTGTTATAAGCTAGTTAATACCGACTATAGAAGGGTGAGAACGTTAACAGGTAGGTACATTCAAGTATTTTATTAATCCATATTGTGTGTAATTAATATAAAAGAGAATAAAACATAAATCGCCATTTTTGTTCCGCAGTAGTAATGATCCTAATATAGCCACATGAGATAGTTCCTAAGATTGCCATGGCAATATTTGGAAGTTAACATGAGAATTTACTTTTTATTAATAAAAACTTTCTTTTCAACAGAATGCCGAATAGAAAAAGAGCATTGTGGTCTGAGGCGAATCTCGTTACAACGTTAGAAACAATAAGAGCTGGAAGCAGTATAAGCCAAGCTTCATTACGATATGAAATACCTCGAACAACACTTGGACCACATTATCGCAGCCAAAATTCGATTAAAAGACTTGAAAGGAAAAGTGTTTTAAGTTTTGAACAAGAAATATATCTAGTTCGCAGAATTTATAAACTAGCAGAGGTGAGCATATCAATAACTATTAAAATAGTAAGAAGAAGTGTATTTTCTAATACGATGATAATGAACAATCCTAATCCTTTTTCTGATACATCTAAATTAGCAGGAAGAAAATGGCTGAAATTATTCTTTGCAAGACATCTCGATGTGGCTAGAAGGAAGGCTCAGCAAATGAATCCAACAAGACAAAAAAAAAAATGAATCCATTTATTGTAAAGGATTATTTTAAGAAATTGGAGGAAGTATTCATCAATGTGGGCGAGAAAGATGGCCGTCGAATGATCCATAAACAGCAAACCGTATTGGTCAAGAAAGGTGCTAAACGTATCCACTTGACAGCGTCTGAACACGGTGAAAATGTTAGTATTGTGGGTTGTGGAAATACCCTGGGGCAAGCCATCCCACCGTTCATTATTTTCAAAGGGAAGAGATTGAAGCCTGAATGGAATAATCATTTACCACCAGGATCAACTGTAATGATGACACAGAAAGGGAGCATGACAAATGAGGCGTTTATTTCATGGCTAGGACATTTCGCAAAGTATAAGAATAGAGAACCCACACTCCTGATATTCGATGGTGCAAAATTGCATCTGGACATAAGTATTGTTTAAGCGGCAGAAAATGATGGTGTTACTTTATTTTGTCTTCCAAGTAACACCACGCATGAACTGCAGCTAATGGATAAAGCAGTCTTCAAAAGTTATGAGTCTTTTTGGGATCAGGAGGTTTTAAATATTTTGATAACTCAACCTGGGAAAAATTTAACCACAATGCGATTAGGTGAAATATTTAGTAAAGTTTGGTTAAAAGCACCAGATAACATCATCTTTGGGTTCAAAGCAACTTGAATATTTCCTTTTAACCCAGACATCATACCTGAATCAGCATTTGCACCCAGTCTTATAACGCATATTGAAGAAAATGTGTTAGAACCACTAGACGTCGATGATAACAACGTAAATAAGCCATCAACTGATACAGTTGATGAAAACGGTCCCTGCACAAGTGGAATGCGTAATAAAAAACTCAACAAAACGTCTTCGTTTATATAGCGAGTCGTCTCATTCTGAATCAGATTTTAGTGTCCATAATAGTACATTTCTTTTAAAGGTGTACAAACACTTCTTTTAAAGGTGTAGGCTTACTAATTTCGGCCCTAATCAAGATAACTGCTACAAAGCGAAAACCAGCAATTAATAGTAAAGCTCAAGAAGTTACGAAGGATTTATTTTCCACACCGATAGAGAAACCACCCAAAGGTAAAAGTAACAAAGAACCTTTTAAACAATAAGAAAAATCAAAAGACTAAAACAAAGAACAGGAAGAAAAGAAAATAAACAAACATCAAAAAGAACAAGACAATCTGAACAAAGATAATAAACAAAAGAAAATAAACAAGAATTTAAAAAGTAGTGAATCATGGTTTCGTCATGTATGTAATGAAGACCGCCAGGCTGATATGAGATTATGTCTTGCATGTGGCTAAAACGTATATGAAGAGTGTGTTGGTATTACTCAACATGATAAGGATAAATTCATATGCCCCAATTGTTCTCACAAATAGTAAATGTCTCACATTAGTTTTTTAAATGTTACGGTTCAATATTATTATTTATTTTTATTAACAAAATACCTATTCCTTTTATTGCCAGTACTGTGGCAATATAACACTTAGACTGCCGCCATAGTGAAAAAAAGAGGGTCCTTCCAGCCGGACATATTTCTATCCCATATAAATAACATACAAGCGAGAATCAAAAGCTGATTCTCGCGGCAACAGAATCAAATTGGCCGTGCATCACGGCATGCTTCTCATGGCAGTCAAAGTGTTAAGGGTATAGGTTCCAAATATTGCCAGTTGGCAATTGTTAAAAAAAAGAAGAATATAAATTTTTTTTATTGTTTTATTTTTATAATTGTTTAGAAATTAGACTATAAACATGTTTGTTACTTGTTTAATAAATTTACAGGTTATTTTATATAAATTTGTTTTTAATAAAAAATAATAAGTCTTAGCATGATAGTATTTAGCTCACTTACCTTATAACGTTTTAGACTTACTTCGTCAAATTTGGCTTACCCAATTTGACTTAACAATCTATTGAGAATGTCATAAACATAATAATTTTATATTAACACTACACGAAATAAGGACAAACAGTTTAAAACTAAAAAAACGGCGAAGCTACATATTGGTTGGCATCAGGAGAGAGAATGGCTCCTGGTCTTAACGGAAATTTTATGGTAACATGTGACATATGATAACTTGAAGTTGTCATTCATATACATTCTTGGATAAGCCAAATTTGACGAAGTAAGTCTAAAACGTTATATTATATAAAAAACTTTTATTAACTTTGAGTTTTTGATCGAAGTTAATTAATTTTCTTCAGTTGAAAAAACGTTTCTTGGCTTATTTCAGATGCATCGGAAATGCTATAGGAGCAAAAGTACTTGGGCAAGATTTAGTAAATAGACTGTGCTCGATATCTGCCCTTTATTTGATTAAAGTTAATAATTAATTGTCCGAAAAAAAGAAAAATTATCATATAAAAAAAATTATAGATATATAGATAGATAGATATTTTGAAAGAATTATTAGCTAAAACATTTTGACCAACTTGCCATATAAAAAGGAATACAGTTTGTTAGTTCATCAGGGTGCAAAAAATGAAAAAATTTTATTTTTTTCTTGGAAACAGAAAGCTGATGTTATATCCATCACATCGAGTAAAAATATGGCAAAATCCAATGATAATTGGATTGGTTGGATCCACAGTTGGCTTTAAATTTTTTAAACAATATCTCGTCCCATGATGTAAGTATCAACTATAGAATTTTTCAGTACCTTAGCATATAATTAAAGTGTCTGTATCTTCTACCTTTTGAAAAATCGAGAAATTTCTAAGGCAGATTTTAAAAACTGTATTAACTGTTTCTTATGCATATTAAATTTTACAAAAACTCTTATATTGAGCATGTTTATTTTTAAAGATTTCATCCATCCTATGACACTACAGCCCAATTCGACCCCTGTCCTCCCTCAAGCAGATTCAACGGTCGAATAAATTAATGTGTTTTAAAAAATTTTAAAGTCTATTTCTAGAATAATTAATTCAAGAATATTTTTTGGTTAGAATAAATGGAAGTATGTTAGATATTACTTATTTGATATATTTGATCAAAAATTTCTGATAAACACCTATATTCGATTTTGTAATGTGGTTGGTCCACTTTGCATTTAAAATATTTCTAGTTAGGGAATGGGTTATCCCACAAAATATTACACTCGATATTGCATCAAAGACTTTATAACGACAAAATGTGTATAAAAAGATCGGAAGTTAGAATGTCTAATCCTCTTCGTCGTCAAATGGGCCAATTACTTCACCTTCGGCTGCTTGAGCTGAAGATCTCAGGTGTATAGGGGGTATCAATTCCATTAACTGAAGAAGATCTTTTTTAGCTTCATTATTGGTATTACAATTTGGATACAGAAGTAGCAATTCCGTAGTTTTCTTGACACCAGATTTCCTTTTATTGAGATCCACTGTTTCAAAATAAATATCTTCATTGTTGGAATACTTATATTGAAGAGTTATTGAAAAAGTCTTTCCTAAACGTTAACTGTTGAATTTTAAGCCACACTACCTTGGTTTTTGATTCGGAAACTTTTATGTAGGTTATATTACTTTCAAGCAATTTCGTAGAAGAAAATTTGATGTGTCCGTTGTTATTACTGTGAAAGGATTTTTTTCTAGCGTGCTTTATCACTGTATGCCAGTCGTTGGATACAAGTATTTGTGTGGATGGAATTTCTTTTCTTTTTCTATATACCAAAATCTTGGTCAGATGGCTAGTAAGAATGACCACTTACCAGAAACTTGTGATCTATTACGTCCATGATAAAATCTGGAGATGTAGTTATATAATTTCATAATAGTGACATTATAATATATTACGATTTTGACCGTCACATTGGTCAGAGTCGTTCCGATTTTACGAAATTTTTTATGTAAAATAAAATGCAGGATCCTACCCCTTGAGGAGCCATAGAGGCGACGGTTTCATCAGACACAAACATAAATGAGTGGTTAGTTCCAATTTTATGAATATTGAAGCAGTAGGTACATGATTGCCGCTTGTAGTAATAAATTTCTGTGGTAAGCACAAGTGTAGGTAAAGTCTTCATCAGATCAAAACAGATGACGGACGCGTTTCCTTTTTTTGCCATTTCGGCAAAAAAAAAAGCTCTTTTTAAAGAAACTCTAGCACTCTTTGCCTTCTTTTGATAAAGTTCTTTTTCAGTTTCAAGTTTTTTACTTGATTAACTATTGGCTGCATTTATTTTGACTTCAATTAAATCACACTTCTCACAAGAGTCAGTAATTGGTGGATAAAACTGTAAATTATATTCCTTGTAGAACGTTTCTCGTAAAATAAAATAGGATAGAGGACTCCGTGTTTCACCTTTATATAACTCGTACATTTTACCGAGACTCAAATATGGAGACAAGCATTTGCTATGGTTGCTTTTTTTGCGGCCATGAGATTGGTACCATGGAAATTTTTCAATAAATTCTCTGAGTTCCATTTTCTTTGCATCAGATGTTTTATTGCGCGGTGAATGTTTGCCACTTTTATCGCAAGGTGGTGGTGGTTTTTCTATAGATTTACCTTTGAGCAGTCTGTCTACTCTTCAAGCAGAAACTTGAAATACTTCTTCAGCAAATGGTTCGTACACCTTGTGCTCAACACCTTCCTGACTGGGTAAAAAGTAAAGCCTAGTTTTTCACTAAAGTCCAGAAAGTGGGGTTGGATCGGTCACACACTCCGAAAAAATAACTCCAGTATTGCAAAGACTGCCCTAGAGTGGAATCCCCAAGGAAAACGAAAAAAAGGTCGCCCAGTACAAACTTGGAGAAGATCCATCATGGACGAGATAAGAAAACAAGGAAAGTCTTGGAATGAGGTGAAGGCTTTGCGCAAAATAGAACCCGATGGCGCGTTTTCACTGAAGCTCTATGCTCCACTTAGGAGTTCAAGAACCTTATATATATATAGTTTTTCACTTTGCTTCTCTAAGATCCTATTAAATATGGAGTTCCAAAACTACTTTAGTGCAGCCCTCTCGTAGCAAAGAGAAATGTGTGGAATGGTCCACTATGCATCTGATAGATTTCAACTAGACAGTTAATATTCTACAATAAAATAAATTTTGAATTTTTGTGGGTTGGTACGTTACTGCACTCATTGCCTCATATGTCGAATGAATCATTTTATCATATTTATTTAATTTTAAAATTATTTTACGTTTTTTTTTAAGGAATAAAAGATCGAGATTTTACGATTATATTTTAATTACATACCTTTTTAATAGTAAGAAAAAATCTAAACCTAAAAAATTGTATTTTTGGACTTAACTTTTAACAATAATTAGTAAATAACGCCGAAATATTTGCAGAAAACATGAATTTTCTTCGTGAAATAAAATAAATAATAAAAAACCTCCTTTATTAGATGATTGCGGAGATAAAATTATTACCCTTCAATTTTTAATTCCCCTATTAGACCCTTTTAATTAATAATTAATAAATTATAAAAAGATTGTTTTGAAGTTGCTAATTAAAGCAAAATTGCATGGAAAGTAACCCAATATTAATTTTTCCATTTAAATTTCAAGAGCATTTAAATTGCCTTGACAACCCTCTAGGGGTAGAAAGGTACAGATGATTGCCAATATCCGAAACGAACAGATACCGGAAGCTGGAAAAGAGACCGTTGGTACACCGATCTTTAGGAAAGCTATAAAATATGCCAGAATGAAACTGAAATATCTGGTATATCAAGGTAAAGAGAATATATTAAGTTCATCGAGGTGAAGGTAATATAGTTCAAAATTGAGAATAAATACATATATTGCTCATATATAAACCATTTTAAAGTATTTTAAGGATATATACAGTGCTAGTCAAAAGTCCGTTCCCTCCCTCGTATCTTTTAAACGGTTATGATTATAATAGTGAAATTTGGAGGAAGGTAATAAACAGACGTACTCTTCGTAACTAATCATAACAAGTGACGTAATAGTGACAGATGACGTTACAGCACAACCGTGACAGATAATTTTAAAAATGACCTTATGACATGTGATACCTCGTTTTAAACTAATTTTATTTGAGTTTAAGCTCATTTTGATGAATAAATTAAATAAGTACTAAATAAAATTGTGGTTTCACATGTAATTAATAAATATTAAAACTTCCGCCTTTGGTTACTTGTCAAAAAGTTGACGTGATTCAATTCTTTAATTGTTTTTACGTCAACGTCAACTTTTTTGACAATTTAGTTTCTGTTTCTGCTTTGTTTAGTCAATTCAAGTTTAGTCAAGTTGTTCTTAGTTAATATTTGGTTTAATTATTGTTTGACGAGAGTTTAAATTTTAACAAATGCAGAATGGTACGTATAAAGAATAATAGGTATGATACTCCGGAGTGCGAAATTGAGACGAGTTCGCGCATTACGTCATAATGAGAGTGATTTTAAATATTCCCCGTAATAACATCGGTGCTTGCATTTTAAATTAGCAATTAAAAGTAGGTTTCAAGTCATTTTATAGGTTAATAGAATTTCTATTGAACTATTTTGGATTTATTGAAATATAGGTGTTTTTTATATTGATTTAAAAAATTAATAAATAATACAGTGAACAAAAATAAGTCTGTAACATAATTTTTTTTTTGTGTTCTTCGATTTTTAATCCTAGGAAGGTAATCTTTGTAAATGTTACGAGCTCTCTTTTGATTGGCTTGTCTTATTTGGCGCCAGTCTTAATGAGGGGTTAAATCATTCGTCTATTTGCACGTAAACAGATGAAAATAATTTATCAGTAATTATCAGCAATAAAATTGACAAAACAAATGAAACACAAGGTTTTAACTTACAATTTTCGTTAATTTTATCTCATTTCCTATATATTCTTTAAGTGTTAGGTTTAATTTCTTAATTCTAAAATACATTTGAGAGCGAAAAAGATTGTATTATTATCTGTTCCACAATACTCTTCGACTTTCTTTAAAAAAGTCTTTCCTGCCTTTTGATATTGATTTATTAATAAAAGTTTTATTTGTGGCAGATAAAGAAAAGGAACGACATCATATTTTAGCTTAGGTCCTTTCTTTGTTTCATATTACAGCAGTTCATGAAGTACTTGGAACCATTCCTTGAGCTTTTAGTATTAAATTTGTCTTCACGACAACAAGTAATAACCCACAGTTTTCCACTACCGGGTCCTTAAGAAAACCATGAAACCTACCACATTTACCGGCAGCTCTTGTCTGATTATGACTCAAACAACCAGCTACTACACAACGTATTTTATGTTTAGCTTATAAATTGTTCCTAGCGAAAGTCCCTAAAAAATGCAGGAGGGGTATAAGTATGGTTGGGCATTAAGTACTGACAAGAATAGAGGATCTGCTGATAGTGGCCTGCTCAATAGCATACCTGTTATTCTTCGTACCATGGGTACGTACTGTAGCCGACAAAGGCAGCTGTGTTAATAATTGGTGACTGTGGAAATAATTTCCATGCAGCCGAATGTCTTTTTAATGGGAAGTAAGCCGATCACCCTACATCGAGAGCTTATTGGAGGAAGCTTTTTCGAAAGTTTAAACAAATAGGTAGTGTTCACAATCTGGTCAACCAACAATTAGTGATGACAAAAAAATTGACATAATTTCAGAAATGGTAGTGAACCCCACTTCTTCTACAGCCCAAGTTGCATCTATCTATAGAATCTGTCAAAAGACAGTACACCGAGTATTAGCTGACAAATGTCATCCACACAAATTAAAAACTATGCAGCAACTTTCAGATGATGGCTTCAACCGAAGACTAAAATTCTGTGAAAATATGTGCAATAAAATTAACCAACAGCCCGATTACATAAAAACAATTTGTTTTACTGACGAAAATACTTTTTCTCTCAATGGAAATGTTAACACACACAATGTGATGTATTGAGGTGACACAAATTCGTGAAACACATACTCAATTTCCAAAAAGAAAATAAATGTTGTGCAGTACATAGTTGAATCTATTTTTCTCAATACTTACTCAACCGGTGAAGTGTATCTGGAGATATTACAAAATGCAATTGAATCGTTAATACTTAGAATTATGGAAGATATTCCAGATGAATTCGACAACTTGGAAATAACGTTTCAACAAGATGGTGCTCCTTCACACCATTGTGGTGCAGTAAGACGTTACCTAGATGAAGAATATCGTGGTAGATGGATTGGACGACGAGGTACGATAGAATGGCCAGCTCGGTTACCGGACCTTACACCATTAGATTTGTTGTGGGGATACTTGAAATCTAAAGTTTACGCTACAGCAATCGACAATATTGACATTTTGAAACAAGGAATTGTTGAAAAATGTAGGGCAATTTCCCCCGACACATTTGAACGAGTACGACAAGAGTTTAGAAATAGGATGCATTACTGTCAGGAAGTAAATGTAGCATATTTTGAACCCTTACTATAAGAACTGGTTGTTAAATATTTATTAATTAAATGAGAAGCTACGATTGAGGAGCTCGCGTGCAAAACCGGATATATCCACTTTTTACACAAAATCATGTTTTGGTGGTTTCTGGATCTAAGATATGATATTTATAGGTCTACATATTGATTTGCAACCAAAACGGTATGAATCCCTCCAAAATCGTTAATTAAAGTTCGACCTTTGGAGCAAAAGTGGTTATATCCAAATTTTACAGGCAAACGCGGATATATCCAAATAAACAAGTCTGTGCGTATTCTGTTGCAATTTTTAGTTCGTTACTGACATTGAATATGATCACACGTGCTTTCAATCGTGCTTAAAAAAAGTAGTGTGTTTAAGTTTTACGTTAAAAATTGTATATTATGGAGGAAGATATTAGTGTAAGTGAAGGAAGTGATGGAAGCAGGAAAAGAAAAAGACGCAATAACAAAAGGGAAGCTAGTAAAAAGCAAAAGTAAGGTTAGGTATTGTTTTAAAATTGCGATTTAACTAATTTTTTTTTTGTAATTTTAGGTATTTAGATCCCGACCCTAGATTAGAAGGTTTTACACGTCCTTGTAGTCATGATGGTAAAACATATGAATGCTGTAAAGTGAGTACGCAAGATATTCTAAGTCTTAGAAAACAGTTTTATAGTATCAAAGAGAAAATCTGCCAGGATATGTTTTTATGTAAATATAATTATGTCTGTTGTGCCAGTTAAACGACGAAGACAAAATAAAGAATTAAAACAAAGGAACGCAACAGTTTATTACATGTTAAAGACTGATAAAATATGGTTAGGGTTTTTCTCTGCTGTTTTTGGCGTAACTAAACACAAACTTGTCACTGTTATAAAGGTTTTGGAGAAAGGAGGTGTTCCGAAAGAGAAAAGGGGAGATGATAGAGTATCCAAGAAAACTGCATCAAAAAAGGAAAAAGTACGACAATTTATTGGTTCTTTGCGTGGTAAAGAAAGCCACTACAATAGAAAAAAATGAAACGTATATATCTTTCTGCAACTCTTTCTGTGGCAAAGCTGCATAAAATGTAAAACAGACAATGTAATCCTGAAGATCAAGTTACCTACAATATGTTCAGAAATATATTTTTAAATGATTTTAATGTCGGCTTCTCATCCCCTGCGTCAGATGTGTGTTCCAAGTGCACCAGGTTAAAAGAGCAATTAAGACACACAAGAGACCTACAGCGAAGACAAAACCTCATTATGGAGTACCGCGTCCATATAAAAAGGGCAAACACTTTCTATGAACTCGCCCAAGAAAAACCTGATAATAGCATGACCTTTTGTTTTGACTTTTAGCAAGTTCAATCGCTACCCCGAACACCAATCGGGGATGCGTTTTATTCTCATCAAATTAGTTGGTATGCTTTTTGCTGCGTTTCTATGACGTCTCGTAATCCGATATTCGATGTCTGAACCAAAGATTTGGCTGGAAGAGGGGCCATTGAAATTGGTTCTGCATTATTTCATCATCTTAAAAGTTTGAATTATGAAGGAGTACATCTTCTCAGAACTATTCTGCGATGGATGTGAAGGGCAGAATAAGAATTCACATATCATTCACACAGTAATATATTGGCTTAAAAACCAGTCCACAGATAATTTGACGGAAATAATAATAACATTTCCAGTCCGAGGACATAGCTTTCTACCTGCGGACCGATCATTCGGTAGAGTTGAGAAAAAAAGACATCCAGTCATAACGTCTAAAGAAAAATACATAGAAATGTATTCGGACGTAGGTTCGGTAAATCACTTGGTTCTAACTGGCAAATGTATGATGTTAAAGAACTGGAAAAAGTGTATAAGAAAATAAACGGAATTTCTGAATGCAAAAAAATTTACTTAAAAAAATTTGTGAATAAAAATAATGAAACTACTATTAAAGTAAAAAAGTTTCAATTTTACCGGTTCACAGCATCAGGTGACACAACTTGGGAGTCGCTTGTCAAGAAGAGAAAATCAGAAAATATACGGCTAATTAGGTTACCATTGAGTAATTCAATACCAAATAATAAGAAAAAAAGTTTGAATCATTTGATGAAAGAGCATTTTGGTAAAGATTGGCGAAACAGGGAAGACATTTTGTGGTACAAAAATTTATTAGACAGTAACGGAGAAGAAACCGAAGATACTACGGAAAATAATGAAACCCAAGAAGATGGAGACAAGCTATGCGATTGCCTGCACGAAGATACTGCAATACATATTTAAATTTATTCATTCTATTTTTGCAAATATTACTTTAACTAACTTGTTTTGTTTATTCAATAAAAAATAAATAATTTTTTTCGCTCACAGTGTGTCATTTTGTGTGCAAAACCGGATATATCCAATGTTTTTTGCTAATAACGCCGAGTTGTTTACTTTTTTTTTTTTTAAATATACGTCATTCAGTTAGTAAACCTCATTAAATTGAATGTTTTCTCAAATTATTATAATTTTTTAAAATAAATATGTAGAGTATTTTTTCCATCTCGTGAAAAAACTTTAATAGTGGATATATCCGGTTTTGCACGCGAGCTCCTAAATTATTGTATATATTTAATTTATTCACCATTTCTGTATTTGGAAGAGAATGTATTCAAACAGCTTGAACAGCTTGACTGGGAGGAAAAAGGTCTAAACATTGATGGTGTACGTTTGAGTCATTTGAGGTTTCGGATGATATAGTATTATTTAGTACAGATATCAAGGAACTGGAGCAAATGTTGAAGGAATTAAACCAGCAGTCAAATAAAATAGGTCTCAAAATGAACCTTCAAAAACAAAAATAATGAGTAATTTACAAACTAATCTTGTTATTGACAACGTCAGTCTTGAAAATGTAGACCACTATATATATATCTTGGACATACAATTAAAATCGGCAAAGAAAATCAAATAGCCGAAATAAAAAGACAACTGTCTTGGGGAGCTTTCGGCAAATTAAGCTTTATTTTGAAGAATAAAGATATACCAATGTGTCTAAAACGTAGAGTTTATGACAAATGTATCTTGCCTGCATGGACACATGGACTTGTACATATGGACTGGAGACCATGGCCTTCACAAAGAAAACCTTAGAGCAGCTCAGTACAACCCAAATAGCAATGGAGAGGGCCATGCTAGGGATTAGTTTGAGAAAGAACAAAAATTACTGATGTCTCAAAACGTATTGCAAGGCTCAAGTGGCAATGGGTCGAATACG
The DNA here is from genome assembly GCA_918026665.1 of Diabrotica balteata. Taxonomy (NCBI): domain Eukaryota; kingdom Metazoa; phylum Arthropoda; class Insecta; order Coleoptera; family Chrysomelidae; genus Diabrotica; species Diabrotica balteata. Next base: position 97,406,063 of record OU898280.1, read on the forward strand.
TTGCCCGAGATAATCCCGAAAAATGGACACAAAGATTAACAAATTGGAGACCAAGAGAGAACAGGCGAGGAGTAGGTACAGCGCAGAAGAGGTGGACAGACGATATCAAACAAGTCGCGGGCAAGCAGTGGATGAGAATTACCAAAAGTAGAAATCGATGGAAGCAAATGGAAGAGGCCTATGTCCAGCAGTGGACGAACACAGGCTGAAGAAGAAGAAAGAAGAAGATTTAATTTATTCATCAAAATGAGTTTAAACTTAAACAAAATTATTATGACTGAATAGGTATTTTCAATACCTTTCAAACAAGCTATCACTTGCTATAAGGTCCCGTTTTAAATTATCTGTCACAGTGGCGCTGTAACGTCATCTGTCACTATTACGTTAGCTGTTATGACTAGTTGAGAAGCCTACGTCTGTTTATTACCTCCCTACAAATTTCACTATTATAACAATACCCGTTCAAAAGATACGAGGGGATAAAAAAAATCCTATTGTGATTAATTTGAATAGACAATACAATACAATACAATACAATACACAAAAAAAGATTTCTGGATAATTTTAATTACATACGCCAAATTATTAATTAGATTATTTTATATCTTAAGGTTCCTATTTGAGTTCAGAAATACCTTTGTCTTTGTCTATCTAGTGTTCTATAACAAAAGGAATGCTATTAAATATAATGTTAACATAGCTTGGAAAATTATTATACGTGTAACTAATTCAATTAGACATATCGAGATTTTCCTATCCTAAGAAATTAAACTGCATAGTCCAATAAAATTAAATTCGTTTTAGCAAAGAACAGATACTACGTATAAATTAACAAAGAAAACTATACAAATTAATTTTATTTTTGTTTCGTTTCAAAACTTTATGCCACTCCAATATTATTCTCGACAAACCATTAACTTTCAATTTTCATATTTAAAATGTCCCTGATGTTCTTTTGTCAAAATTTCTAGCTAAAACTACTTCCTTTGTTCTGCTTACAGGCAGTCAAATGTCCTAACAATCCTTTCTAGCTCTTTTTGACTACCAAATATCCTTGGCTATGTTTCTCCTGATGAATGGCAAATTTTTTTGTACTTACAAATACTGCAAACTTAAATACTACAAACTTCTAACAATCAGCCTTCTTAGTCCAGAAGCTGCTACTGTTTTAAACTCTTACTCATAAAATTACTTTTCACCATTCAAAAAAAAAACTGTCGGCACTAGTTCACTTTTCATGATTCGATGTTGTTTATTTGTCATAGGTCAGCAACAGATAACTTCCTTCTCCGATTTTAAAATTCCATCAAAATCAAATTTCTCCTGTCGACCACTTTTCTTCAACCAATGATCTTTTTACGTCTTTAAAATCTCTCAAAATGAAAATGATACTATTATCATCATACTAGATGACTCTAATAGACCTAAAAACAGCCCACAGGAAGCAAATACCTATCCATAACAAACAGATCAAACCTTAGAACTCCTAGCCCTAACCCATCCGCAAGTCCTGGCACAGCAAACGATATATAAACATATCACATCAAGCTGAGAGTCAACCCTCCCGAAAAAATATATTGTACTGACAACCAAATCAAAAATAAACCCAACATCCATACAGAAATACCTCAAATACAAAACCGAAGACCAATACATTAGTTACGACCAGTCCAGTCCTACAAACAACCGAAACACAAAACAAACCAATTACATAAGCACCACCTGCTGAACCGACAATCCCAAAAACAAGAATCAAAGGAAACGAAACACAAAACACACCTCTCCTCTGACCCCCCACTCACAATTATTATTTTCATTCATTTTGGATCGGCCTATATCTTTAAATCATTTACCCACCTAATATGTGGTCTTCCTTTGGTTCTCCTTTGGAGCATTCCATTATTTCCAAATGCTGTCTCATCTTGTTCGTGCTATCTCCAAAGTCTGATTTTAATCTCAGAGACTTGTTCCCTCTTAGGTGTTACTCATTGTTTTTGTTTTCTCATAGGTCCTTCTCAGACCAAGATTTCTTTCTTCCCTATCTAAATAAAAAAGCACATTCTTTATCTTTATCACTTCACCACAAATTATCGAAAATGATCGAGAAATTAAAATTCCTATGATTATCTGCTTTCTGAATTACCCGAAGGTATTTGATTGTGTAGACTGGAAAGTTTTGTAGAAAATTTTACACTAATGGGAGTTCCCAATCATCTGTTAGCTCTGATGAAGAGCCATACCAGAATAGTAAAACCAGAATTTAATTAAAAACCGTAATTCCAACACTTTTAAAGTCAGTATGGGTAGCAGTGAAGGATGCATTCTATATTCAAACTTTTTCAACTTCTATGGCGAATATATAAGGAGAAAAAACTTGACAAATGGACCGGCAATACCTTTATTGTAGGCAAACCTTTAAAGGTTATTATTACTCTACCTATACCTCTGCATATTAAAGGTATAAACCTTTAATATGCAGACAAATTAACTCATAACAACTGCACCTGACGAATAAACGTTAAGTCTGATACAGTTAGTGGAAACCGAAAGTAATAGATGTGGTTTTAAGAACAAAATTGAATATTCAAACCCAGTGCAAATAACCCACTGACTTGAAGCAATTTGAAATGACGATGTTGTGTGAAGATTCAACCGTGACAGACAATTTATCTTTTAGTAAAATTAAGAAAGACAGCTTTCCGAGGCCATTGATTGCATAATCAAAAGTACTACATTCCTTAGTTAATAATAATATATCGCACACCTAGTTCAATAGTGCCACAAGTCCAAATACAATAATTTCGAGAAATGACCAAAACGTTCTGTAGCAAACGAGTTATGCCTTGTAAATAATTTATTTTTAGAATGACTGGCTTCAAAATTACAATTTAGTTAGCAAATTATACAGTTATTCGCTGGATCTTATTACAATTTATTAAAAATAAAACGTTAATTGTATTTTGATAGTTATGGCGATATTGAATTGTGAAGAAAGTCATTTATAAAACGATAAATAGGAGATACGGTGGCAACATAATAAAAAAAATCAACTAGTTCTTACAAAAAATATTTTTATTATTATTATTACAAGTGTGCATGAACATTTTTTTAATTACTATTAACCAAGTCCTTATAAAAATTGTGATGAACAGGTAATATTAGGTTTTTATTGCACAGTTCCAAAAGGTGTTGCTTGGTTTTTGCGGATATCGATGGAGGCTTTATGTACGCCTTTTTTAAATCGATTACTGCTTCCACAGTTGCTGAACGCCCCCTTGTCGATGCTTTAAAATGGACCTCTTCGAACTCATCGGCATTATAATCTGTTTTATAGAAGAAAGATCCAGGATTGCTTTTGACAACTTTAATAACTTTGATATCATTCCAGACTACCTTTTCATCTTTTTGTATTCTTTGTAAAAATCTTTTTTCTTCAATTCAATTCAAAAGAAGTCTTTTGTCTTCTGTTGACATTTCTTTTACATTGTAAGGATTTGCCTCTTTTTTTGCAGATTTTATGATTACAGGCCATTGTGCAGGAACATAAATGGGACCTGTTTTAAGTATTTTCTTCTTTTGCCTCTCAATAGTTGCGTGCATGGCGTCCCCTTCATTTTGGGTATGTCCCACTGTTAAAAATTTATGTGTGATTGATTTAACATTAATTTTTTCAATTGCATAGAGATACATGGTAACTATAAATTTATTTTTATTTTGCCCAACACAATTGTCGCTATAAAATATAACGTCTTTATCATTACAATGATTTGAAAGATAATCAAACAGACACGTAGCTATTTCGTTTGAGCCGCGGTTAGCGATAGCCTCGTGCCAAAAGTAACAGTAACCAGTCTTTTGCAATATATGAAAAATTGTAAAGTTGAAGCAGTTCAGGCGGCATTTATAGTAGAAGCTTGACAGATCTCCACAAGTTGTAGGAAGGATCGCCTGCAAATCAAAACAAGCTACCAATAAATTGAGAATCATCTTTTGCTCTTACTAGATCTTGTGCTTTTCCTTCTCTGCTTCTAATTTTATTATGGATATGTTTATTATAAGTTTGATAAAGAGTAGCTTGCTGTTCAGCGGAAGAATTTTTATATGATTCACAAATTGCGCACTGATCTTTTTTTGGCTGAAAGAAAGTTATGTTAAACTCAGTTCTGAAAATATGCTCGTAAGTGCATTTTTTAGCCACAAGCCTTCCTTCACTCTCTTCCTGTAGTTTGTAGTAGCGATACATTTGAGCTAAAGTAAGTGAACCCTCTATGTATTCCTTTGTAGTTTGTGCTCTAAGATAATGTGATTCTACCCTTTGGAAAGGATTTATGTGTTCTATTATTTTCTTTTTCACCGGTCCAGTAACCGTTTTTCGTTTCATAAAAATATACCTGCTCTATGTAATCATCTTGGCGAGGGTCTGTATGTAGATTTTCTTGATCTTCAAATGTATTTGCGGTATGATTTGATTGCACGGGTAACGCAACCGGAGTAAGCTAAAAAATTACATACATTAAGTAAAACCTCACCGTGATTTTTGTTGAAATACAAACCTCCGTCAACACAAAGGAGATGTCATTCATAACCTCAGAAACCTCTGAATTGCCTCTCAGATTCTCATCATGTTTAAGATAGCTTTGCAAAGCTAGTCCAAGCATTTTTCTTGCCCTTGACATCGTGTTTGATAATAAAGTTAATAATAATATCACTATACACTGTTTTCAGACTTTAAATCAAATAGTTGTATACTAAAAACGTGGATACCTCGTGCATAAATAATTGAGAACTGATAAAATCGTACCACTAATCTAACAATTTTTGCAGTTGTGGCCGTATTGAATTACATCGGTTTATTTTGTGGCGAAGTGTATTATCGCCACATCTCCTAGTTATGGCCATATTGCATTTCAAAACCCTACAGTGTAATACCGAAATATCTTACTTTATACTTATCCAAGACAATATTTCAGTTAAGGTTGTATTGCATTAGATGGGGTATCATATATGCAACCTTTTTAAAGCCTTAACTCAAAATTGGAATTTTTGGAGTTGTGGCAGTATTGAACTAGATGTACGATATGTCAAATAGATGGATGGAAGAAAAAGTGAAAGAGGTATGAAAAAGCTCTCAGCGCTACATAACAAATATTAGAAACTGGATATGATTGGGTTTTAAAGGCTGATTTATAAACTTTACGTTGGCGTTGGCGCTGGCGCTGACGTTTGCCGTCAAATGGTCAAATGGAAAACTCGTATGTCCATTTATAAATATCGTTCGCCGTTGGCGTCAGCGTTCGGTTCCGTTCAAGATGAACCAACTTTATCTTTTGCCGTTGGCCGTTGTAGCACAGAATACACAAACCCTTCTGTGGTTGTAGTCACGATCTCAGAACATAAAATAAAACTTTATCTTTGTCATCGCAGCCAATAGCAATATCGAAAAAGTGACAACGTTTGTCAAAGAAATCAAACTAAATTATTTGTTTATGTTTCCACGTATTTATAAAGTGGAAAAGTTTAGATAATAACAAGCCTCTCTTCAACAGAAATTCCATCAGAGTGATAGTTTATATTTATTTTTGGTTTTACCATTTGCAGCAATTTTTCAAATACTGGAAACTGTATCCTGGTGTATTTAAAAAACTGCTGGGTCTCCCAGTTTTTCGTATTTATATAATAATTAAAATTACCTCTTGTCTTTCTGTTCTGGTTAATGGGTCTCCGTTTGTATTGACGTTGTCTTTTATTTGGAAGGCTCAGTGCTGCTCGAATACAAAGTATCTGTGCCACTGCACCTAACAAAGGCCGAGCATTTTCCATTGTATTAATTTTTAAGCAAAAATTAATAATACCAAATCAAAAATGTAAGGCAAGAAATTACGATGTGATCTTTAACGCCAACGCCAACCGAAAGTTTATAAATGCAGTGTATGATAGCCAGCGCCAAGGTCAACGGCGATCGCCAGCGCCAACGCCAACGTAAAGCTTATAAATCAGCCTTTAAAGAATTAATTTATTGCAATTTGTAACCAACGACCATTACCCGAGTCGCTACTCACAGAAGAAGAGAACTGATTATAGGTCATTATCATCATCACTGGCTCGACAACCCTTTTTATGTCTTGGCCTGTTCAAGGATTCTTCTCCATTCTGACCTGTTTCGTGCTTTTTTTTTCCAGTTTTTAATTTTTAATGTTGTTATATCATTTTCTATTTGTTCCTAGTATCTTAGCTTCGGTCTTCCTCTTGTTCTTTTTCCTACTGGCACTTGTTTGAATATTTTGTTTGGTATTTCGCCTTCTTCCATTCTTTCCACATGTCCAATCCAACGTAGCCTTCCTATTTTAATGAATGTTATGATATCCGGATCCTGGTATATGTTGTATAGTTCAAAGTTATACCTTCTCCGCCAAATCCCGTTTTCTTTTGTGCCCTTATATATGTGTCTCAAGATTTTTCTTTCAAAGGTGGCTAATAACGTTTCCTCCCTTTCAGAGAGTGTCCAGGTTTCTGAACCGTATGTGAGTACCGGTCTTATTAAGATTTTGTATATTTGGCATTTTGTTTTTCTGGAGACGTTATCTGATCTTATATAATAAATATTCTCCTCTTCACTTCCTCTGCAACGTTGTTATCAGACGTAACTAGGGATCCTAAGTATGTAAAGTTTTTTACCGCCTCAATGTTGTATTCTCCTATTATTAAATTTGGCAGCTGCCTTATTTGTGCGTTTTTATTTGCAGGCATATATTTTGTTTTTGTCTGATTGATTTTAAGACCACTATTTTTTGCAGCTCGTTCTATTTGAGTGAATGCCTCTATCATTTCTCTTCTTGATCTTGTGATTATGTCAACATCATCTGCAAATGCTAGTACTTGCACGCTTTTATTAATTATTGTTCCTCGGGTATTAACTGTTGTGTCTCTTAATATTTTTTCAAGTATGATGCTGAATAATATGCATGATAGAGCGTCTCCCTGGCGTAGTCCCTTCTTCACATCTATTGTTTCCGTTAATTCGTTTTGTATCCGGATTTTACTTTCTACTTTTAGTGTTTCTTTTATCAATTCTATTAGCTGTGTTGGTATATTAAATTCTTTCATTGCTTTTGTAAGGAATTCTCTGTTTATATTGTCATATGCGCTTCCGAAGTCTATGAAGAGATGATGTGTGTCGATGTTATATTCACTTGTTTTTTTCAAGGATCTGTCGCAGAACAAATATCTGGTTTATTGTTGACTTCTGTCTACAGAAGCCACATTGGTATTTGCCAACTTTTTTTTCAGCGTATGGTCTAAGTCTTTCATACATTACGTTGGACATTATTTTGTATGCCGCATTCAACAGCGTGATTCCACGGTAGTTTTCACATTCTAACTGGTTTCCTTTTTTATGTAGTGGTACAATAATGCCGGTATTCCACTCCTTTGGTAGCTGTTTATTCAACCATATCTTTCTTATCAGCTCATGTATGGCTTTAAGTAATGCGTCTCCTCCTTCTTTCAGTAGCTCCGATGATATTTGATCCGATCCCGGTGATTTATTGTTCTTTAATTTGTCCACTGCTGTTCTAATCTCTGCTATTGTTGGTGAACTCTTTTCTCTGTTGTCTGCTCGGTCTAACGGTATATCAGGGTTCATCTCCGTCCTATTCACCCCAAGCTTTTCCTTAAAATGTTCTGTCCATCTTCTAAGTATCTCTTGCTATTCTGTCAATATATTACCCTCCTTATCTTTACACATCGTCGTTCTCGGTTTGAACTATTTTCTGCTTTTGTTCAGTTTCTGGTAAAATTTTCTTGTCTCTGTTGGTTTACTTAGTTCTTGTAGTTCTTGAAGTTCTTTGTTGATATATTCTCTCTTCTTTCTTCGGTGAATTTTCTTTTCTTCTTTACGTAGTTGTTTATATTCTTCCTCTGCTTGTCGGGTTCTGTGCCTCTGTTGCATCTGTAGATATGCTCTGTTTTTTCTTTCTGTTATAGTTTGACATTCTTCGTCAAACCAGTGATTCGTTCTTGTTCTTCTTTCTTTACCTTCCACTGATTATAGGTATATTGGTCAAAATATGACGCCGTCTAAGTTTTTTGTTTACCAGTGTATTTACCAAGTTATTTTATCTTGAATCGAACTTTTCCTTCTGTTAACAATCCCAACAACTGCTAAAAATTGTTAGCTACAATATGCCGCAAACAAATAAATTATATTTATTTTCTTTTGTAAGAGAAAAACATTTCAAACAATTTTATCTGCAAACTAATACCATAAACAAAAACAAAATCGTTTGATCCGAACTTGACTGAAGCTTACGAGATTTATTTCATTAAAAAAGTAAAAGCATTTCGGTGTTTACGTTCGGCTCACAAAACAGGGAATTTCCCGCGTCCTCTCTGGCTTCGTTAACCTAAACAGAAGTATAGTTTCAAATACAAAAACCTGGCGGTTTTAGTTAAAATAAATTGGCAAACTCTTCAGTGTTGCAAGAATTTCATTAAACTTTTAATAAGATTTCGTAAAAGGATGAACTAATAATTAGAAGCATAAATTATTTAGTTCTAAAAGCTCATTAAAAGTAATACATATTGCAATTAAGTCATTTTTCTTCCTTGGAGCGTCTTTTCGATAATTTGTTAAGCCAGGTTTATAAACGGACATAGTACATAATCATAAGTCATAAACATAACATTAACCACAATCATAATTCACAAGATTTAAGATTGGTTTATAACTAGACATAATACCTAACCATAATATTTAAAAACTACTTCAGAAAATACAAACCTAACCAAATTTTTATAGATCTTGAAGAATTTTTTCTGGTCTTTAAATTCATAGAACAGTGAAATAATTTTAAATAAATATGAAGATTAATAGAAAAGTTGCTTTGGCCATGGCAGCAGTCCCACTTTATTTAACAATTGTAGCGACTATATCTGCCAGAGTTCTTAACAAGCAAAGAAGAGTAAGAAGGTATAGTGTAAGACCCATAAATAGAAAGCGTAATAAGGAATGGGACGAGGAACAGTTCTTTAATTTTTTACGTTGGATTACACATGCGCATATTCCAACAATTCCATAATGTTTAATATTTAATTCATAAATGTTGAAAGTTACCAACTTTGAAGGTCACGTTTTAAGGACTAAATTTGTGTTTTATGTATTATGAATGCTTTTAAATGGGTACATTTATTTATTAACTTTTAACATTATGCTTATGTAATAAGATTATGGTTAAAGACTAAAATTATGTTTATGTCCGTTTATAAATCCGGATTTAATGTTGGTAGTCACAAGGGAGAGAGCATTTCAATTCGAACACTTTATCTATGTCGTCCCTACCATTTCCAACTATCGAATGTGAAAAATCGGGTTTTTCAGATTCGATACCTTGTCCTTGCATTAAACGTGATACACCTTGTAGCAAAATATCGAAATTGTAGCTTGATCAGAAACGCGGGAAATATTCTGTCTAAACCATCGAATATGAACATTTTGTCATTTTGTTTTGGTCAAAATATCGAATATGCTGCAAACTGACGAAAATGGAATATTCGATATTTTGTTTTGTATAAATATAACTAAAGGCATATATATATATATATATATATATATATATATATATATATATATATATATATATATATATATATATATATATATATATATATATATATATATATATGTACAATGCAAAATGACGAATGCGTCACATTCATTATCTTCAGTGTTATATTTGATACAGTTATTCAATTATAATCTGCAAACTGTCGAAAATACTAAACATTGCTGACAAGAACAAAACGCACGTGTTCACAATTTGTGAATTATTGCTTCCAAGAAGTTCTTTCAGTGAGGCACTTTATTATTTTGTTTTTTAATGTGTCACATACATTAGTTTCAGAGTTGTAATTGATAAACTTATTCAATTATAATTTGCAAAATGTTAAAAATACTAAACATTGCTGACAAGAACAAAACGCACGTATTCACAATAATTGTGTGAATTATTTCTTCCAAGAAGTTCTTTCGGTGAGGAACTTTATTATTTTGTATTTATCGGTTTTTCATTATCTGATTATTCAGTTAACTGGGTATAGCTAAACCAAAAACAGTGATGTTGTCAAAGCGAGAATTATTTAAAAAAATATTAAACAATGCTGCCTTTGGGACGTCGTCCACACAGTGTATATGGTACCAGTATCAGAAAAATGAAAATAACAAACTTTACATGAAGACTAGCATTGACGGAAACTTTTTATCTCTTGAAACCATACAAAAAAGAGGCAAACAAAATAGTATAAACTCTGTTAAGGCATACGACGAAAGACTCCCAATCACGGATATGAAGAAAAAAAACCTCTTGTCACTATGTGAACAAAACTTAATACCTAGGCCATACCACCAATATTACCAATCTTTACCAACATCTAATACTGCCAGAGATTGTCTTCCAGAACCTGACGCAACTGAAGACAATGATAACGTTGAATCTAAAATTTAAGACTTTACTTTAATTTATCATTATTTTACTACTGATTACTTGAGGTATCTACAGGACGTGAAGTTCCATAATTGTATTGTGATTATTTTTAACTTTTCTAATTACATTAATTTTCTATCAATACGCACTTTCATAAAAATACTTTTAATAATTTCTTTATACATGATTTTCCCATTTTACTTCAATTTTTAATTAAATTATTTGTAATAAACTTTGTAAGAACATTGAGATTATTTTCATTTTCCTCCTTTTCAATTAAGAATATTAATGTGTTAAAATTAGACCAATATGAACTGTCGAAAATGCCACATTCGCAATTTTGAAACATTGCACCAAATAAATGTGCTAAAATTATACAAATATGAACTGTCGAAAATACCACATTCGCAATTTTAAAACATTGGACCAAAACAAATAGTTGATTAACACAAAAAGCAAAATAACGAATGTGATTTTGTGGAAAGAAGCAAACGGTTAGCAGTTTTATTCTGATATCAATCTAACAAGGATCAAACATTAATTTTTAAAAATATAAAAAATTTTCCATTTGTCAAAGCGCTGATTTAGAATTGTCTAAAAAAGAGTTATTTTGCTCTCCTGAAAAGTACCACTTTTCACATTCGATAGTTGGAAATGGTAGGGACGATGTATGGCATCAAGAATTTGTTGGTCTTATTCTCCATGATAACATTTTTATCGGCAAAAGTGTTTTGATAGATTTACTTAATCTTTAAACAGGTCAGTTTTATTTAATTAACTTGTTTGTTTTACTAATCTGTTCAGTGAAAATTGTTAATGATATTTTTATTGTATTACTTTATGTTCACTGTTTCACGTATAAACACATCAAAATTTTTTAAAGAACACAACATTTTTCGTATAGATACTAAAAAAATGTGTTTAATGTTATAATGGATGATCTCCCATCGGATCATACACCGGTTATTATGAGAATAAGGACCACAGTTATAAATAGCCCACCACATGCTTGACTCACGTCAAAAAGCACCAACTAGGCAGATTTTTAATCCTACCTAGAAGAAAACACTAATCTTAATCTGCGGATCAAATCTACACATGCCATAGATACAGCAGCTCAATACTTCACAGACTTGTACAAAAAGCGGCATTACAATCTACACCTCGAACTGAACACAAACCAACATATACCACAAATGTACCCCTGCACATTCGCCAACTCATTGATAAAAAACGTCGTGAGAGAAGAACCTGGCAAAAATCTAGAAACAACATAGATCTACATATATTCAGTAGACTACGTAGGCAACTTTGAGTAGCCGTCAAAGCCGCAAACAACGAAACTTTCGAAAGTTACATTACAAAGCTTATAGCAAATGACCAGACATTATGGAAGACGACTAAGCAGCTTAAGAAACCATACATAGCTATCCCTCCCATGCGTTAACCAAATGACGAATGGGCTTGTTCCAACAAAGAAAAAGCGGACGTCTTTGTTAAACATAGTACAAAAGTATTTCAAACAGAGCCAGCAGACCCTGATGAAAAAATGGAGGAACTAATTAGCACAGTATGTCAGATGTCCCTTCCAATTAAAATTTTGACTCCTATCGAAGTCAAGAAAGAAATAAACAAACTCAACTCACGAAAGGTCCCAGGTTATGATTTAATTTCAGCACAAGTACTAAAACAACTTCCTCGCTAGACCATTACTTTGCTAACAGTTATATTTACCTGCATGCTAAGCTAATCATAGTTTCTTAAAATATGGAAATTTGCTGAGATCAATATGATCCTTAAGCCAGGAAAAGGTCCCAATGAAGTAACATCTCATCGACTTATCAGCCTACTCCCAAGCGTAAGCAAAGTTTTTGTAAGATTGATGCTACAAAGGATATACGCAAATCACGAATATCTAACATTACTACCAAAATATTAGTTTGTTTTCGGGAAAATCACTACATAACAAGTCCATCGAATGATAAATGAAATATCAAAAAGTCTTAAAGAAAAGAAAAACTGTAGCGCTATATTTCTAGACATCTCACAAGCGTTTAATACAGTTTGGCACAAAGGTCTGGTTAACAAAGTAAAAATAGCGCTATTCAGCAACTATTTCCTCCTACTTAAATCCTACATATCAAATAGATATTTTTTGTAAAATTACAGCCAATAGACAAGAGACTAATAATACTCCAATCGCTTCCTTTGCTGATGACGTAGCAATACTAGCTGTAAATGAAATTCCCATACAAGCCTCAGAAAACGTGCAACATCATCTGAATATACTCAGTGGTTGGTATACGAAATGAAGAACAAAAGTAAATAAAACAAAATCAATTCAAATAACATTTACCACCTTTAAGAATGGTAAATGTAAGAATACCAACAGTAACAGACGCTAGATACCTTGGCCTCTATCTTGACCAATGTCTTACTTAGAAGAAACATATCCAGACCAAAAGAAGGCAGCTTGACTTAAAATTCCGGTAAATGTATTGGCTCCTTGGACGTAAATCAAAACTTAACTTTTAAAACAAAATTCTTCTATACAAAGCCATACTCAAATCTCTCTGGTTCTACACACTACACCTAAGGAGCTGTGAAAAAGACAACGTCGCTGAATAGCATCCAAAGATTCCAGTCTAAAGTGCTAGGATCGATAGTGAATGTACCGTGGTACGTAAGTAATCAAACACTTTACTATGATTTAAAGATTCCTTTCATCAGAGAAAAATCCATTAAGCCACGGAGTTACAAAATAAACGTACCATTCACCATTAAAATGAGCTAGTAAGGAAATTATTCAACAATGGTCAAGCCACAAGAAGACTATATAGAACCTGGCCCTAAGACTTTCTTCAAAACTAAACCAAAACAGAATAAGGTGAGACATCATTGGATATCTCTCGTTCACGCCTAAAACCTGCAACACATTTACTTAATACTTTGTAATGATGTAGATTGTAAATAAACTTTTTATAATATAATTATAAAAAAAATCGCTTAAACAATTCTTTTTCACTGAAACACGTACATAATCATTAACGAGTATTCCCCCTTTAGATCTTATTACTACTTGAATCCTTCTCGGCATGCTTGCACGTAAACGTTGAAATATCCTAAAGGAATTGCATTCCATTCATCCTGTCCATCAAGCCGAAGCTGCTCTATCGTATTTGGAACGGAATTTTTTGTCGTATGTCATGTTTTAGCTGATTTCACTTGTACTCTATAACTTTTATCTTCAAACTGCTGGACCTCACTAAAAACTCTTGATTTTTTTGTCTGATGCTGCTCCACACAAAACATGGTAAAGACTAGAAAAGAAATTACAAATATTTTATTCCAAAATAATTGATGGTTAATGGAATAATTGATTGACGTCACACTCGTTCTCTAAGAACGAGTGTGACGTCATCTGGTCTCTCTAGTCTAATCTAGTCATGGTCTCCTCTAGGGACGAGTGTGACGTTTTCGTAACGTTCCAATCATAAGCGATTTGTAGGCAAACTATTAACCTAATCTCATCGAGGCCAAAAATTACAAATTCGTAATATTACGCCTCATACTGAAACAGTCACTGCGACACACTCCGGACAATTTTTCAACTACATGCTTCTCGAAACAGATTAGGATACAAGTTGGCTGATGCTAACAGATAACTGTAATTTTGATTTCGACAAAATCAGTGAATGTTTACCGGGAAGGAATCTGTAAAATAGATATTAGCGCGAAAGTTCTGTGTAGTATATGGATAGTTCAAGCTTATCACTATAAATAGTCGTAAATTGAAGATTGAACACGTGTTGTAAACGTTACAATTTCGTTACATTCGGCGTTATAGAGTCAACTAACTAAAATAGTAAAATATATCAAGCTGTATTTTATGGACGAAAACGGCATCAAACCATTGACATACCAAGTGATAGTGATGTAAGTGTTTCTGATTCTGAAAATGAAAGTGATGAATGGGTAATAGAAGAGGACTCTGGTTGTGAAATTGAGGAAGACCTTAGTGATGGAGGTGAAGAAATAATAAAAGAAAAATGTACGCGCCATAAGAATGAATATACCGATATAACAGAAAAAAAAAACAGTACTGACAGTGTTACTCCAATGTGAAACTACAGCTTACCAAAAGCTACGTCTATAAAAGACCCCATAGATTATTTTAGAAAATTTTTCGACGATGCCTTTCTAAATTTGATTACTTACCAATCGAATTTATTTGCTGTTCAAACAAATCCCAATAAACCTCTGGGGTTGACAATAAAAGAGCTAGAACAATTTTTGGGTACAATATTTTATATGTCTTTGATCAAACTACCAAAAAATTAGATTATATTGGAGTTCTCAATTTGATATAACTACAGTTTGTGAAATATTGAGTCGAGACAGATGAGAAACGATAAAAAATTATATACATTTCTCCGATAATACCAAAATTGATCCGTCAAACTTAGTTCAACTGTACAAGATTAGACCCTTGGTAGAACATTTGGGAGAAAAATTGCGAAATATTCCAAAGAAGCACATGGTCGTGGTCAATGAGCAAATGGTTCCTTTCAAGGGTTATTCCGGGCTAAAACTGTACATGCCAAAAAAGCCTCACCAATGGGACTACAAAATTTATATGTTGGCTGATTCCAGTGGTGTTGCATACGATTTTGGAGTATATACTGGAAAAATTTCCGCTACTCCAGGATACAATGATATTGGTTCCAGCGGCAATATTGTTGTAATATTCTGTAGAAGCATTCAACAAGACAATCATCTTCTTTATATCGCTAATTGATTTTCATCGATACCTCTTTTGAATGAGCTAGTTCAAAAGAATATACATTGTCTATGAACAGTCCGTTCAAATCGTCTTCCTAGATGTCCTTTATTGTCAGACAAAATCCTGAAAACAAGAGGACGCGGATCGTTTCAGGAAATAGAGTTGAAAACTGATACTGTACCTTGCTTCTTCTTAACGTGCCCTATCAAGTCCCCTTGACGTTGGTGATTAACATGGCGAAACTGTCTCTGTCTCGAGCTATTCTAAATAGTTGCTCAGCTTTCTTTATTCCTGTCCATTCCTGTACCTTGCAGAACCATCAAATGGCACGACTCTCGTGCAGTATTGCTTATCTCTAACTTTTCCTCTGCCAAACCTCTTGATACAATTAGAAGATGGGATAAAACAAGAAAAGATACTGTAGATGTTCAGTGCTCCTCAGCAATTCGAACTTACAATAAATTCATGGGCGGAGTAGATCTTATGAATTCACTAATAGGTCTATACAGAATCACAATTAGATCAAAGAAATATTAATATTGTCTGGCTGTATGGCAAACTGCCAAAGCCATTATAAACAAAAAAAAAATATATTATGGATATGGCAGTTGTAAATTGTTGGCTTTTGGCTTTTATATAGACGTGACTGCAATAATTTTGGTGTTCCAAAGAAAAACGAACTGTCTCTGTTTGAGTTTAAGACTCGCATAGCCAAAAGCCTAATGAAGCAAGGAAAGACACTGACAGTTACCAAAAAATTGGGATATCCCAGCAGTAGCTCTATTGATGATCTTCATTTAGCAAAAAAACACAAAAGTGCAGCTACAAAAATGATTCACCAAAGGATATTCGGCAGGATGAAATAGGACATTGGCCCGTTTGTGAAAGATAAAAGAGAACGATTTCGAAAACCTGGTTGTAAAGCATTTCCTGGGCATTATTGTGAAAAGTGCAACGTGTACTTATATATTAATAAAAATTCGAATTGTTTTTCCGATTTTCATCATTATCAAAATTTGTCATGTTATTCAAAAATGATGTTTTTGCACCAATAAATATCTGCATTAAAATTATTGTATTACTTTTAGATGCCTAATGTGAAGTTTTCGTAACGTTTAAAATTGTCAAATTTTTTTGCAAAAATATTGTTAAAAATTAAATATAAATATGCCATACACATAATTATTTATTTAAATTGAATTTAAATATTTTTTCGAAAGAATTTTTAAAATTTTGGAAATTTGGTCCTTAGAGGGCATGTTAGACCATGGTATTAAAAGGATTGCTAAATACATTGGAACAAACTTTCCTCTTGTCAATTATTTAATTTCGAATATAAAAAGTGTTTCTTAAGCACCATTAAGAGTTTAACTGTGTAAAGACAGACATCCTAACACACTACTTGCTCTACAACCAGTAGTGACCAGATGGGCAACCTTCTTAGAGGCTATATTTATTTTATGTCAATCATCTTGAACACTTTAAAAGTTTGATTTTTGAATTCTCTGATGACAACGATCTAGCAATTTTTTCTGCTCTTCGAAAATTTAAAAATGAAATCGTTACATAACAAATTCATTTTTCAAAAGCAAATTATGCTTTTGTACTGTAAACACTCAATAAATAACAAAAATCGCAAATTCCGCTTTCAGAAAGTATTGCTTTAGTAGAAACATTTATTTTTTCTTTTGAAAACGTTAATCTCCCTAGAGAATGATTTTTACAGCTGTCACCGCCTTCCTTCTTTCATCCAACGTCTCCAGTCCTTTCTGTTCTGTCATTCTTCATGTCTAAGGTCTCGTCTCTCCATAGCCTCGTCCACTTCATCCCTCCATGAACTTCGGGGTCTACCTCTTTTCCTCCTTCCTATTGGGCTCCAATCCGAAATCTTGGCTATCCACCTTGTATGATCTGTTCTTCTCACATGTCCATACCAAATTAAACGTTTTTCTTCGATGTAGCTGAGTATGTCTTGTTCTACTACCATTCTTCGTTTTATCTCCTCATTTCTGATGCGATCTATTTTTGTTACTCTGCAGCTTCTTCTCATGAACTACATTTCAGTTGCTGTGATTTTGGACCGGTTTTGTTTATTTATTACCCAATTACCTGCTCCATAGGTCATTATACTGCGTACCAAGGTGTTATAAATTCTTTTCTTTGTATTTCTGGTAATCTGTCTATCCCACAGTACCCCGTTCATTTGTTTAATACACGTTCTTGTCTGTGCTAATCTTCTAGTTATCTCGTGCTCGGTGGTTCCATTTTTTGAGAGTATGAATCCTAAATATTTGAATTTTTAAGTGCCGTTAATTTCATTATCATCGTCCATTTCCAAGTTTCTCACTGGTTCTTGCTCTGTTGTTAAATATTCGGTCTTTCTAGGTTTATTTCCACTCCATTTTTTGTGTATTCCTTTTCTAATTTTCAGAGCATATAAAGTTGTCCCGGATTGATCCCGGATTGGACCCATCCCTTCACATTTCCTTTTCCATGGTTTTAATATTTGTTCGAGGAATATTTTGAACAGTGTCAGAGATGTAGAGCATCCTTGAAATAAGCCTTTTGTGGTCTTAAATTCGTTGGACTATTTATTGCCGGTTTTAACTCTTACCTTGTTGTTGTTGTTGTAAAGGTTTTTTACGGCTTCTATTAACCTCTGAGTTATTCCGATTTCCTTCATCGTGTTCCATAGTTTTTTCTGGGAACCGTGTTATATGCCTTTTTTAAATCTATGAATGCCATGTGTACTGGTCTATTTTTTGCCATTTTTTTTTTTTCAATTAATTGTTAGAGTGTATATATGTGGTCTATGCAAGATCTTCCTGGCGTGAACACCGCCTGACCTTCTCCGATTTTATTTGAGATAGATTTTTCCAGTTTATCTTTCAGTATTTTTCCATATAACCTGCACATACATGCTATCACACTGATGCCTCTGTAGTTCCCGCATTTCTTCTTATCTTCCTTTTTATGTATCGAGGTTATATATGCTTTGGACCATTCATCCGGTATTTCGTTCAGGTTTATAGCGTTACTGAACATTTCGTGTATAATTCTGTGTAGTTTGTCCGTTCCGTACTTAAAAACGTTAATAGAACCCCAAATTTTACATTGACAAATATGTAGGATTTGAGTAGCAAATCTTTTCGGAAGAAACCAATGTGGACCAATGGCTCTTAGCCAATCTAAAGTATGCTAATATCACATCAGTTGATGTCGAAACAAGTTTTTTTATTCATTAATATCTATATTCTGACAGAAATCATAAATTTTTAATCGAAAATTTTTTTAATTGTTATAATTATTAATTGCAATTAATATACTTTAAAATTCTAAGTGTGCTTTGTTAAATGCTATGTTGAATTTTTTCTGCATGCTCTTAACAAAAATCGGGAATATTTATGCGCAAATACTTCACGTATGAATATTCATATTTGCCTAAGTCTGTTTATGAAGCATATGTCAATAGTTTTGATACGGATCTGCAACAACTCTTCAAAAGCAGGTATCCTTGAATCCTTATTAAATCCTTTAACAATCTCTGTCAAAACAAGCGCCAATTAAAAGGGTTTTGCCATCGACACTTCGTTTACTCTTGATGGCAAACTGACAAAGGTAACGTTCTAATTAGATCGACAAAGCTGTTTTAGCATAATTTTGCACAAAGCGCTTTATCAGTTTATGAAGATTGAAAACAAAAAAATGGGACTTAAATGTAGATGACTGAGGAGAATATTAATTTATATCAACTTAATTATTTACATTCTATATATGTATAATGTTCAGAAAATGCAATATATTATTGTTTTAGATTAGCAGTAATTATTCGAAAGCATGAATGTTACTTCCTAAATAATAATATCGAGCATTTAAAAAAACATTGTTATTAATATTTTTTGGGCGGTGGGAAATTACTTCCCACCTCCAAATCATTTTAAAAAAGTGGATCTAAATAAAAAGTTCAATAATCAGTTAAATGTACCTTTTAAATAAACTTTCAAAGTAGTAGTTTTTTTAAGTGTATAGTAAGTATATTTTGTTCCTGCCCATGAAAAATTAATGATAGCTTTTTAAAAGGGAAACTGCATACTATTTTGTCATGTTGCAACAAAAATAAGTCTTGAATAATTGATGGATTGGACCGTTACTTGATGGAAATTCATTTTATGTAACAATAAAATACTGAAAACTTTGTTTTCAAACTTCCACAAAATTTATTTTAAATATTATCACTACAGCTGTTTCGGCTGATTGCCTTTCTCAAGTGATCTATTTTGGCTTGGGTTTACAAATTTATAGTTTCTAATGAAATAGGTTGAGGAGGGGAGAACTGTTTGTCTCAAGTTGATCATTCAGAATTATATTTGTGTTTTTTAATTTGTTGATTTCCATAGATTTTAACAAAGATAGCTTAAGGCCTTTATTTTGAATGTGAAGAATTTTAAATTTGTCATTAAAAGAATGATTATGATCTAGAAGGTGAAGTGCGTATGTCGAATCTGTTTTTCTATTCTTGAAAGCCCTTTTATGTTCTGCTATTCGTTTATTAAAATTTCCACCAGTTTGACCGATATAAGTTTTTGGGCAGTCGCCACATTGAAGTTTGTACACACCACTATTTAAGTGTTTTTTATTTTGGCTCTTGTTATTTTTAATATATTTCCCTAGGTTGTTATTTGTTCGGAAAGCTGGTGTTATTCCTTTCTTTTTTATGTGTTTGGCAATTTTTGTTGTTATTTTGCCTGTATATGTAATCGAGCAGAAGGTACTGGGTTTTTTCTCTGGTGGTGGAAATACTAATTTCAGGGCTTTCTTGTGTAGTTTTTGATTTAACATTTTATTAATTGTTTGTTCGTTGTATCCGTTGTTTACTGTTATTTGTTTAATTATATTTAATTCTTTCTCAAAGTTGTATTTTGACATCGTAATTTCTGTTAATCTATGTAACATACTATGATAAGCTGCCAGTTTATGTTGTGTTGGATGGGATGACGAATTGTGTATAGTCGTGTCAGTATGGGTAGGTTTATGAAATATGGAGAAGTCATGTTTGTTTTGAAGTCTGCTAATTTTTAAATCTAAAGAATTTATAGATTGATTTTGTTCTGTTTCTATTGTAAATTCAATATGACTATGAAGTGAATTAATATATGATAAAAATTGGTCGAGTTGCCTGTTAGTTCCTGTAAAACATACCAGTACGTCGTCTACGTATCTCCACCAATATAAAAACTGTTTGAATACGGGATGTTTTGAAATCTTTGTCTCTAGATGATCCATAAAAATATCTGATAACAATGGGCTTAGAGGATTACCCATTATAAGTCCTGCACTGATATTTGTATATATTTTATTATTAAATTCAAAGTAGTCCTGGTTTATGCAAACTTCAAGAAGATGTAGAATTTCAGATGTAATTATTGGATTTGTACTATTTTGGTCTAAAATGTTTTTTACTAGAATAGTTTTAGACCAAAATAGTACGTACAAACTTACATCGGTCAAACTGGTAGAAACTTTGATAAACGAATAGCAGAACATAAAAGGGCTTTCAAGAATAGAAAAACAGATTCGACATACGCACTTCACCTTCTAGATCATAATCATTCTTTTAATGACAAATTTAAAATTCTTCACATTCAAAATAAAGGCCTTAAGCTATCTTTGTTAGACTCTATGGAAATCAACAAATTAAAAAACACAGATATAATTCTGAATGACCAACTTGAGACAAATAGTTCTCCCCTCGTCAACCTATTTCATTAGAGACTATAAATTTGTAAAACCAAGCCAAAATAGATCACTTGAGAAAGGCAATCAGCCGAAACAACTGTAGTGATAATATTTAAAATAAATTTTGTGGAAGTTTGAAAACAAAGTTTTCAGTGTTTTATTGTTACAAAAAATAAGTCTGTTACAAAAACTGACAGTTACCAATAATAATTATCTGAAACGAGTTTACGTAAATTAAAATTTAAATCGCTCAAAATTTTTTGGCAAAAAAAGTTTCGACCCAACTTTATCATTAAGAATCATACACGTGGCGCCTTCTATAAAAAAATAAAATCAATCATATACAGTAGACTCTCGATTATCCGAGCTAATTGGGACCGCGCATACCTCGGATACCGAAAACAATTACGTACTGCAATTACGTTTTGCCAACGTTGAAGATGAAGAATGTGGGTAGCGTTTGACTCTTCCTGTTGCTGAAAGGCAAGGGCAGTTCCAATCACCTTCAATCCTACGGAGTGAGATATTTTCTTGATTTTCTCATCTGTGTCATCCGCAGTGACATTGTGTGGGTTGATAGCCATGTCAGCGATTGAATCATCAGTCAGTTCCATTTGCTAATCTTTCATAATCACCCGTTGTAATTATAATCCAGTCATTGACGTCTTTATTAGTTATCGGCAGTTTCGTTGGTAACTGATTAGCGAGGTCTACTATTTCAGCAATACAGTCATTGTTATCTTTTCCATAACTTTTTTGCTTCAATTTAAAAAAGCTTTCGTCATGACTTTTGCAAAATTTTTACTCTCAGATCATTCCAAGCTAAAGCTATTCAGTAAGACACATCATTAACGGCGATCTTTTAAAGGGCTACTATCCCAGTCATTCCCTCATCCAAGCAGGTCCACAATACTTGGAGAAGACTTTGACGATAGTTCCATTTCATAGGCTCTAAAATACCTTGGCCCAGAGGTTGAATGAGAGATGTGACGTTTGGTGGCAAGAAAACAGCTTTAGTGTCTTTAGTATCACCGCTAGCTATCGAACGTCCATCTGGATGAGATGGTGCTTGTCCAAAAAAAAAAAATAGCTTTTCATGGAAGGTTTTTCTTTTTTAGTAGGTTCGTCAAAAAACAAATCTTTAAAAATTTGTCAATTCATCCACGCACTACGTTGATTCCTATACATGATGGACAGGCAGTTTACTTAAATATTTTTAAAAGCTCATGGATTCTTCGATTTTCCAATGGTCTTAATTTTAAAGATCCAGAAGAGTTGCTACACATCATAAGAGTTACTCGTTCTTTCCTTTTTTGTATCCACGCTGAGTTTTTTTTACTTTGATCTGCCAGTGTTTCACTTGGAAGCATTCTGTCGAGCCAACCATCACTTGCAGTAAAATTTTCCTCACCATCCTTAAAACGTTTGTGCAATTCGACAGCCTTAACTTAAAGCATGCGGCCGCTATTTGGACTTCCCAACCTTTGAAGATTAAAAAATCATAAAAATTAGGCTTCAGATGTCTGTTCGTATTGTCCTTTCTTTATAGTTTTCCGCAACAACTTACTTTCACCACTCACACTTTTATTAACCGATTATTCAATGTCCTTTCGTTTACGCCTCCAATCTCCCACAGTCACTTCTTTAACACCTAGGCCTGCAGCAACCTTATGTAGTGACAGCCTTATCCAAGCGTTTTATAGCAATTTTGTTTCTAAAGAAAGCACAACTCGTATACATTTTAAACTTATGTTGCACTTCAAGTTACGTACAAACTAAACAAAGACATGAAGTTACTTATAAGAGCTTACAGTGGGACGAACCGAACAGTTAGCTGTTATGACTCAAACTGACGGGTAAAGGAATAGCTGGTGAGGCGGTTAGTAGAAGCACAGTGGCTAGAACAATAACACTCGCTAGTGACTCATCTCTTCAACATACCAACAACCAGTGCAACGTTTTTACTTGATATCAGTCTTAAGCTAATTTATTACATAATTTGTTCTGTTCAATTACTAGCTCGGTTAATCCAGAGGCTCGGTTAATCGAGACTCGGATAATCGCGAGTCTACTGTATAATATAATCTTCTCTGTCTAAAGGTATGCCTCTGCGCTATACATACATACATAATATGTATGTATGTATAGCGCAGAGGCATAATATACAGGGTGCTCCTTAAGTAATTGTACAAAAAAAACCGTAGATTCGGAACTTAAATATTACGATTTAACCCAAATTGCTTTAATAAAATGTTGATATTAAGAAAGATACAGGGTATTAAAGTGGAAATTTAAAATTTTAATTTTTGCTATAACTTTCATGTTTGTAAACATTTATTTATAAAAATTTATAACTGGGTACTGTTGAACATCTGGAATTATAATTTGATGCAAAATTTATTGTAGCTAATAGAGGGCGCCACATATGCCACATATGTGGCATACATTTGCACTTAACTTTGTTGTTTTTTAAGTTATCGGTATTTTTGATAAAACATATTAAAGATACATTATTTTAACAAAACAAAGGTATACTTGTTAACTTTAAAACTCAGCAGTTTTCAAGATAATCGCATTTTACAAATCAACTACATAATTCTGATTTAACGCAAATACTCCAGGCAACGAAAGAAAAATAGAAGAATAGATAGAATTTTGGTATAAACTGCCTTTAATAAAGTTTATATTAACGAAATATTAAATAAAATAAATATATCAGCAGGATACCTAATAGTAGTATTTGACAAAATAACAGAATAATTGGATTTTACATAAAACATTTTACGTTTTCTAGTAAATTAAAATTATAATCAAAATATTTTATTTATGAACAAAATTAAGAAATAGTTAAACTAAATAACTTTAAACGTTTTGTCAAAGTAAGTGTTCGATATGTCCACCATTTTCTTTAATTCATTTGTCAATACATTCCATAAAAAATCGTCTCATATTAAATAGCATAATTGGTTCTAAAGAAACTGCTGCAGTATGTATTATAAGTATTATAAGTATAATGTATAATAAATATATTATAATAATAAAGTATTCGTTTGGGATTTTTATGAATTAAATATTTATCTTAATAGTAAAAAATAATTACAAATGGTACCAAACCATACGATATGCATTTTAAGCATGAATTTTAAATAAACGTATGGTTTGGAACCATTGGTAATTATTTTTACGGACATTCAAATTACCTTGTAATTTGAATGGTGAAATTTATTTACGTTTTTTATGATTTTGTTGATTTATTGGAAAAATTGTCATCAAACTTGCGAAAATATATGGTTTATGCAAGATGGTATACCACCACATTATAGAGAGAGGGCAGTGAGAACATACTTAAATACAACTTTCCTGAACGTTGGATTGTTCGTAGTAGTCATATTTCTTGGTCATGTAGTAAGATATTATTATAATTACTTAATGCATAAAAATCCCAAAATAATACTTATTATTATACTTTTAATACTTTTAATAAATACTGCAACCGTTTCATTAGAACCAATGATGCTATTAAATATTAGACATTCTTTTATGAAATGCATTGACATGTATTGACAAAACGTAAAATGTTTGATTTAAAATCCAATTATTCTGTCATTTTGTCAAATCCTACTATTAACTACTATCCTGCTGATATATTTATTTTATTTTATATTTCGTTAATTATTAATTTTATTAAAGGTATTTTATACCAAAATTCAGAAGTATTGATCTGTTTTGTCTATTTTTCTTTGGTTGCATGGAGTAATTGCGTTAAATCAGAGTTATGTAGTTAATTTGAAAAATGCGATTAGGTCGAAAACTGTTTAGTTTTAAAGTTAATAACAAGTATATCATTTTTTTGTTAAAATAATGTATCTTTAATATTTTTTATCACAAACACCGGTAACTTAAAGAGCAAAAAAATTAAGTGCAAATGTATGCCACATATGTGGCACATGTGGCGCCCTCTATCAGCTACATTAAATTTTGCATTAAATTATATTTCCGGATGTTCAATAGTACCCAGTTATGAATTTTTATAAATAAATGTTCACAAACATGAAAGTTATAGCGAAAAATAAAATTAAAAATTTCTACTTTAACACCTTGTATCTTTCTTAATATCAATATTTTATCAAAGCAATTTGGCTTAAATCCTAATACTTTAAAGTGTAGAATCTACGGTTTTCTTTTGTACACTTACTTAAGGAACACCCTGTATTTATATATATATATATATATATATATATATATATATATATATATATATATATATATTATGTATATATATATATATATATATATATATATATATATATATATATATATATATATATATATATATATATATATATATATATATATATATATATATATAAACGAAAAAAAAGTAGGTGTAATTATGTATCTTTTTCAACAGCCACTTATAATTTATTAAGTAATAAAAGCTATATGTTACTCCAAATATCCTATGCATCTGTTGTCTATACACTAATAGTTCTAAATCACCCTGTATATTGTAAATAAATAAATATGGTTTCCAATAGATGGCATGCTAATTGAAAATTCAAATCCTGTTTACGAAAAAAAAAAACGTAAATACAAATAAAAGTTGTAAATGTGTATCTTCACTTACCCTCTTCCCATATTGCTGGTATCCTACCCTTCGGACCCAAAGAGTAGGAACCCCGTGTCCAGTTTATTTGAACTTACTCCCGATTGTCATTTTTTTGTCGACGAAATCAACGCGGTGGTTATAGCAAACAGTGTCCCGTGGGGCAGGCGCGAAAACACTGAAAAAACCATACGAGCAGCAACCTAGTAGAGGATGTGGCCAATAAAGGCTCAAAATGAGGAAGTACAGTCTTGATAAAGAGTGAGACAGATCGTTCTCTCCCTGACAGGAATTTTGTAATGCGATTGCCATTTGTTTAGTTTAATGTTGACAGATCGTTATGAAATTCGCCGTGTTGGGAATAGATACGGCGAATGTGTATGTGTACGAGTATACAGTATGGGTAATGTTATCGGCCTACATGACTCCGCGTAGGAGTTCTCACTTGAAGCTGCCAAATTATCAAGTGGACGGGATATTAAACAGAAGTTATCGCATCTGTTCAATTGTTAAAACGCTTTCTTTTGTCACCTACACATGATACATACAATTTTTTGCCAACGAATTGACTATTTATAGATATATATTAACAAAAACACTTCTTTATATATCAACAATGATATAAAAATAAAAAAAAAAAAATCTAACTGATGTTTTATAAATACTGTAGTTCTTCTAGCCCTATTACTACCAAGACAAGAAGCTTATATTGTTGGGATTTAAGTCAATAAGTGATTTATCTTATTCCAGGTATTCTGCTTATTTTGCAACATCAATATGTTGATAACTTTTTTAACAATAAACTTGAAACCTAGATATTACTACGTTTCAAAGCGATTAGTCAAATATTTTAAAAGTACTTAATTTTTTTTTCTTAACCCTTAACTGGTATGGCAGGGTCAAATTTGACCCTATTGGAAATTCTTTTGTAATTTTCGGAAAAACTAGGCGATATGGCAACATACCATTTGAGGTATTCTTTCAAGGCGTGCAACTGCTTCAGTTCCGCTATCAGTCGCCCGCAAGCAATTAGTGGCTCCACGTGAATATTGTGAATTGGGTCAGATTTGACCCTGCCATACCGTTAAAGGATAATTTCTCGTTTTCGGGTAAGAAGCACAATACTGTTATTTTTCCAGAAAAAAATACAATTTTGTTTGTTCTTTCAATTTAGAGTTGTGATCGAAGTATAATATGTCGAACGTGCGTGACAAAAGGGCGCCTTTGACACAAAAGGAAATTGAACATATTGCTGAAACTTTATGGGATACCGACAACGACCTTTCCGATGCAGAGACGATTGTTAGTGATCACGATACGGATAGTGACTACAATGCTGATAGTGAGAGTGAAGATGAAGCTGTTGATGGCAGTGATAGGCACTCTGTCGAAGAAGTTAGCTTATCTGTTGAAAGTGAAATTGTTGGGGATGAAAGTGGCTATTTCTACGGAAAAAATAGAAAAAAGTGGGCGAAAACGCCACCTGCGTCTAGCCGTACTCGCGTCACCAACATAGTGTCGCATATTCCTGGCCTTTCGAGACCATGTCGGACCAATAAGCCAACTACACCCTTGCAGGCGCTCAGTTTTTTTCTCGATGGATACATTATAAATGAAGTTATCGCAAGAACGAATGAGAAAATAACTGAACTGCAGGCAACCTATGGCGATCAGGCCTTGTCATGTCAGTTTATTAATCATGTCGATGAAGTAGAAATGCGAGCATTTCTCGGTCTTCTCTATCTAGCTGGAGTGTTCAAGTCGAGTCACGAGGACATAAATTCGCTTTTTGCAACAGATGGAACAGGTCGTGACATTTTTCGTGCAACAATGACTCTAAAGAGATTCAGTTTCCTGCTAACAGCCTTAAGATTTGACAATCCAGCCACTAGACGACAACGTATTGAAGACGGAGATAAACTTGCTGCAATTTCAAATTTGTTTTACAGATTTATTGGAAACTGTAAGATAAACTATTCTTGTGGGGAATACGTAACCGTGGACGAAATGTTGGTTGGATTTCGGGGAAAGTGTAGGTTCCGTATGTTTATAAAAAGCAAGCCTGTGAAATACGGACTAAAAATATTGTGTTTGTGTGACGCTCGTACACATTATTTGATCAATGCTTTTGTATATACGGGCAAAGATGAAAATAGGGCAAATCCAAAGAAGCTATCTATTCCAACCCAAACTGTGCTAACTTTGATTGAACCAATAGCAAATTCGAACCGTAATATTACAGGGGACAATTGGTTCACGTCACTAGAGCTGGTTGAAGAATTGCAACGCCAAAACTTGACATACGTAGGTACTATTAGACGGAATAAAAGGGAGTTACCTAAAGAGTTCCTAGCTAGTAAGCAACGTGAACCACTTTCCTCGCTTTTTGGATTTACTAAGGATATAACAATTGCGTCATACGTTCCAAAAAGAAATCGCTCAGTTTGCATGATGTCTACAATGCACCATAATAACATGGTCGAAGAAGGAGCAAAGAAATTACCAGACATCATCTCCTTTTATAACCTAACGAAAGTTGGCGTTGATGTACTGGACCAAATTTGTGCCAATTACAAAGTAGGAAGACGTACTCGGCGTTGGCCTCTAACTTTGTGGTACCGAATGATGGACATCTCCGCCGCAAATGCAGGCATAATTTATAATGCTGCTAATCCAAATAATGAGATGGTTCGTAACCGTTTCCTTATTGATTTAGGGAGAGAAATGATCAACGAACACTTAGTTCGAAGAAGTCAAATGAAAAACATTCCTCGGGAATTGAAGGTAACCATAAGGCGAATCAGCAATATCCCAGATGAGGCCCCACGAAGCATAGATAACCCTCAACGTCGACAACCTAAGCGTGCCAGATGCTTCTTATGCCCTTACAGTGACAACAAACATCCAATTGTATGTGACGAGTGTAGCAGGCATATTTGCAAAGACCATTGCAAAACGTCCAACATGTGTACAAATTGCTCCGAACAATAAAATACTGCGCAAAATGTAGTTGTCAGAATTTTTGTTTATTATGTTTTTTCATGTTTTTAAGTATTTTTCCCTAGGTTTAGGTTTGTTTTGATTAAAACAATTCCGTTTAAAATTATTTTTAATTTTTTTCTCTATTTTTTTTTACAGATAAGAAAAGCCATGTTAATTTTTATAAGTTTAGCCAGAAGTAGGCCAGATATTATTAAAAAGTATATGTAAACATTATTATTTATAATAAAAAGGATTTATATTCGATCTGAATGAAAATTTTTCTGTTTTCTATTTGCTGCATGCAAAAAAAGGCACAGGGTCAAATCTGACCCCGCCATACTTTAAGTGTAATTTTAAATCACCATACCAGTTAAGGGTTAAGTTTAATTTTTTTGCCACAATAAATCAGAGCATTAGAAAGTTACAGTAATTTTATAAATAGTTGATAACAGAAGAAATTTCTTCTGTCAATATTATTAAAAAAAATTGATATTGTTCTGAAGCTATTTTCTTGTGGTATTTTAAAGTAATTACTATATAAATGAGAATACGCCACAATTAA
Organism: Diabrotica balteata; assembly: GCA_918026665.1. Taxonomy (NCBI): domain Eukaryota; kingdom Metazoa; phylum Arthropoda; class Insecta; order Coleoptera; family Chrysomelidae; genus Diabrotica; species Diabrotica balteata. Next base: position 97,435,210 of record OU898280.1, read on the forward strand.
AGGTTAAAGGTAGTTTATTGACATTTCAATTTCCACTTCGGAAGTCGTTATTAAAATACAAACATTAGTAAATTAAACAAATTTTGTTTTTTGTTACTTGGTGAAAAATTCTTCTAATTTAATTTTATCTGACTTATTTATATTGACAATTCAGACATACATTATATATTATAAAGTAGACGACTTTAAAATGATATTGTTCTGTTGCGTTCCTGGGACGACTTGTAAGATAGTTCATTAGTTTACATGAAATCACCTTAAAGCCACATAAACCATATTGAGAATACATCAGCTACATATCTCCACCATACTGTGGGTTTTAAATTTTGTTTAGAAATACTATTTGTTTCAAAATCTTCCATAAATATATTGACTAATAATGGAGCTAAACTGGAGCCCATTGCTAGACCAAAATGTTGTGTATATAATTCATTATTTAGTTGAAAATATGTAATATCAGTACAAAATGTAAATAACTCCATTATAGCTGATATGTTTAGTCTTGTTCTAGTTGCCGATGTATCATCACTATCTAATTTTGACTTGACTATATTTAAAGTCTTATCTAATGGCACATTCGTAAAAAAACTATTTATGTCAAAACTTACCAAAGTATTCTTGAATTAAATTCAATATTTGATAATTTATTTAAAAAATGTGTATTTTTATAAATGTGTCATTTTTATTTGCAAATGGTTGTATATTTAATAAAAATTTTGATAGTTCACTACAAGGAGAATTCATGGTACTACAAATGGGTCTAAGTGGTATATTCGTTAAATGAACTTTCGGTACTCCATAAAAATGAGGGGTCTTACTGTAATGAGATGTAATTAATTTTCTCTGATAACTTATTAAACAATCTTTAAAATTGAATAAATAAAAATAAATATATTCTGTTTTCCAAAGGCTTTGTTCGATCTTTTGTTAAGTTTGTATAAGGTCCGTTTATTATTAGATCTCTAATTGTTTTCATTTGAATTTTTTAATATTATTGAGTTATTGCCTCGACAACTATGATCATTGGCATGATACAGTCAGGTACCTAGTGTAGTGTGTGTATGTGTGTGTAGAGTAATTGTCTTGATACTTAGCAAAGTCGACGTCATTGTCTTTGCTAAGAGACACTAATTGTATCCGAAAGTCTGCGGTCCCTCTGGTGAGTACCGATCGCACAAGGATAGAAATTATTTTCATTAATTAATTTTTAATAAACGAAAATTTCTTCACCCAGATGAGATTAGAACTCACGACCTTTAGGTTTAAAGGTAGGCGCTCTTACCACTGTGCCACAGAGGGGGTTACATTTGAATTGAATATTGAATTTTATCCATTATCACAGTTGCATTTCCCTTGTCTGCCGGTAGGATGATTATGGAGTCGTCATTTTTAAAGTTCTTATAGCCTTTAGTTCCTCGTTGCTTATGTTTTGTTCAATTTTAATAGACTTTTCCAATTCAAGTTTACATAATACTCGGTATTCTTCCTTTTCGTAGGTTGGTAAACATATTGATATTTTCTCCACAGAGCTTATTATGTCTAATTTGGAATAGATGGATGAGTAACAACAAAATTTAGACCCTTTGACAGTATTAAACTCTCCGTTGCATTTAAATGTCTTTGATAGATTGACAACTGTCGCTAATATGTCCTTATTTCTATCTAAAGTATGTACACTGTTTTGTTTTAAAAAATATTAAATTTATTTAAATGTATATTTCTTTGTTTCATATATGAATTTTTATACTGGATACTCCAAGAACGATACTGGGTATAAGACTCAAGTGTATAGAAAATCAATACAAACCAACAGATATTTAAATTTCAAATAAAATCACAATATTAATATTAAAAAGGGAATCATTAAATACTTATACAATAGAGCCAAAATTACATTCTAAAAATACGTTCTAACGAAAATTCATTCTTGGAGGAAAAACATTTGTTAACATCTGGTTTATTAAAAAATGATTATCCTTTATCGTTTATAAATAAGGAATTTTCAACAATCGACCGAATAGAACAGAACAATAAGAGAAAAATAACAATACCATACATAAAAGTATTATCAGAAAAACTTAAAAGGATAGGAAATAAATTCAACATTTCAACAACATTTAAAACAACAAACACATTGAGATCTATTTTGTCTAAAACCAAATCTAGCAATAAACAAGGAAGGACAAAGAATTGCTTTTATAAAATACCTTGTGAATACGATCAGTTTTATTTAGATGAAACATCAGGGCCGTTAAATTTTAGAATAAGTGTTCATCAATCTTATATTAAAAATAGAGAATTTGATAGATCTCAAATATGTAAACACGCATGGAATAATGAACATAGGGTTCAATGGAATGATTTAAATATAGTCCTAAAAGAAACGGATGGTAAAAAGTGAAAAATCAAAGAAGCGGCTCTAATTATGCTAAATGAGACCAATTGTGTCGCAAATTCCTCGGCAGAATGTAGTAGGATCTGGTTACCCATATTAAAAGAGGACTGATAATCTCAAGTTACAAGTAAAGTCGTCCCAGGAACGCAACTCAACAATATTGGCAATAACATTTTAAAGTCGTCTACTTTAAAATGTATAATGTATGTCTGAATTGTCAATAAACTACCTTTAACCTTTAATTGTGGCTTATTGCCATTTAAACAGTAATTACTAAAAAATTAAAGAAAAATGATTTTAAATATTGCAAAATTATTTTATATATTTTTTATAAGATTAGTAATTAAGGGATGTCAAAAATCTTTTATCAAATTCCATAAAAAGCGAAACGAAAATAACTGTAATGATAATTATTGTAATGAGGTGCTAGTTGGTGATTTTTCTTATGAAAAGGTTAGCTAATTATGTGAGAAGAGACATATTCGTCTTTTTTATTTGCATCGTACCATCTTTCCTTCTATAATCCTGTGACTATCAGAGAGTTGTTTTCTTCATGTTTATTTATCATTATAATACATAATCAATGTTGGATATAAACAAAGACGAACTCTAAACAGATAAACCGACTATGGATATATAACAATTTGAATAGTGATGCAATTGAGTCCTATAAACTCACTCGAACAAAATTTGTGTTGTACAGCCTCTCAATTCATGCATAATTCATCAATGTAGATTCCTGTAAATGCTGGAAACTAAACTTCTCATTCCCGCTATAACTTTTGAATTAATAAATTATGCAGTTGTTCAGGTTTCAATTCTATGCTGGAAGTAATTGGGCTATCATTTATCGACGGAACAGAATAAGAGTAGGGATTAAATATAAACTACTAATAAGTTTGTATAAACTAATGCTGATTTAAATAGTCCATTGGATTTTAATAATCTAGCAAAGGATTTGAGCTGTCCGGTCCTTATAAATCTTGCTATAAATTTGAAGATTTGAGGTTAAATATACAGGATGAGTTTTTAGTGCGAGATTGGTCGAATTGTGGTGCAGTGCAATGATATTCTCCAGGCTTGGAAAATATGACGAAATCTACAGGGTGATTAATAACTACGTGGTAAAGTAAGCATATAATTTTTTAAACACTGTATATTTTCTCACATTTAAATTCCTGTCATAACCTTTGTTCTAACAATGAAACGTTTCACTCTACTATACAGGGTATTTAACGAGTTATGACCATTTTTAATTTGAAATCGCTATGAAATAAACACAATGTTGACCGAACAAGTTGGTCAAAGTAGAATAGAAGAAATCATCTGAGAATAAGGCGTAGACAAGGGAAATAAATCAAATAATAAAAAGTGTTTAGCATTCTTTCTGACATTGTAAAAACGGAAAGAATGATGCAAATCACAAAAATGAAAATCATTAAAACAAATGATAAAAAACAGTTGGTGTATAGATCCAGAAGCACATTCATCAGACGCAGATGTGAAATCCAAAGAATTAATGAACGGCTGAAAAAGGCAGAGTGAAATGGCCAAAAAAATCGCGTTGAATTAAGCACTAAAAACAACGAAAGATCATTTTCCAGTAAAAACGCGATCAGTGGAACGACTACGAAAACTCTGGAATGATAATATACTAGAGGTATATTGGCAAAAATAAGGAAGCGGTTTGTTTGTTAAGATATCTAATGTAATTTTTTGCTATTTTGTTTTTCCTCTCACAGTAACTTGAATTATGTTTATTTAAAAAGTTTTAACTATCACAATATTACCATTAAGATCACGTTTAAAACACTTTTGATGATTTAATGATCAACACGATCAAACTAAAATCTGTATATATAGCAGCCACCTATTTTCGACCCTCGATTTGCTTCATGAGTTCAGACTGATAAACTAAATTGGTAGTTGCAGATATTCTTGTACAAAAACCTTGCTGAGACTCTTAGATAAATCCATTACTCAACCAATATAGCTGTTTAGCTATCAAACTATCGAATAGTTAGGTATTGCACACTGAATGCATATACTTCGATCATTTTCAATGTTTTCTTTCTGACCACATTTGAATATCTTCTCTTCTTCTTTGTCAACCATTTTCCATCCACTCTTGAATGTAGGTCTCTCCCAATTGCTTCCATCTTTCTCTATCTTGCACCAATCTAATCCACTGTTTGCCTGCCACTGCTCTTATGTCATCTACCCATCTTTTTTGAGGTCTTCCCATGCTTCTTGTTGTCGTCCTTGGTCTCCATTCTAGAATTCTCCGTGTTCACCTGTTGTCATTATATCGGGCTACGTGACCTGCCCAGCGCCATTTCATTTTTGTAATTTCTTCCACAATATCCCTAATCTTCGTTCTACGTCTTATCTCGGTGTTTCTAATCTTGTCTCTTAGTGATATTCCAAGCATGATTCGTTCCATTGCTCTTTGCGTTGTTTCTAATTTTTTGGCAGATTTTTTGGTAAGTGCTACTGTCTCCAAGCTGTAGGTACAAATAGGTAGTATGCATGTGTTATACACCTTTTTCTTTAAGTTTATAGGAATGGAGGTGTTTTTCAAGATATGTGCTAGTTTGCCGAAAGCGCCCCAAGCCAGTTGTGTTCTTCTTTTAATTTCAGCGTCTTGATTTGGTTTTCCTAGTTTGATAACATGACCTAGATGTTCCACATTTCCAGGTTCCACATTTTCTATGGTATGATTTTGTATTGATATATTTGTCTGGTCTCGGCTCAGTATTTTTGTTTTGCTGTAATTCATTTTTAAGCCTACCGCTCCTGAAACTGCATTTAATTGTTGTAACATATCATTTAGTTCTTGGATATTATCGGATATTAAAACTATGTCATCTGCGAATCTCAAGTGGTTTAAGTATGATCCGTCGACGTTGATACCCTTATTGTTCCATTCCAGTTTCTTAAAAATATCTTCTGGAGCAAGAGTAAATAGTTTGGGAGAGATGGTGTCTCCTTGTCTTACTCCCCGTTGTAGTCTTATGGGATTAGTTTTTGTGCTTTCGTCCAGCTTTATAGGCATGGTGGCATTTTCATATATGTTTTTATGAAAATCTATGTTATTATGTTAATGTATCTTGAATCTATGCGTGCATTTTCTAGGGATTCAAGCACTGCCCATAATTCGATGGAATCGAATGCTTTATGGAAATCGACGAACGCCATATGAATTGGAAGATTATACTCGGTGCATTTTTCTATCAGTGTTCTTACGGTGTGCAAGTGGTCTATGGTATTAAAATGTTTTCTGAATCCAGCCTGATCGACAGGTTGATAGAAATCGAGCTTATGTGTTAGACGGTTGGTTATGATTTTAGTTAGTAATTTATACAGATGTGATAGCAAGGATATTGGTCGGTAATTCTCGATGTTTGCTCTGTTTCCTTTCTTCGAATATGAATTTGAATTTTCCTTTGTTTGAATATCAGTACAACAAAACTCTCCTTACAAACATCTGAAAATGAAGATGAGTCTAATGAGTCATTATATAATTATAAAGTATCTAATGGCATGGTAATAGTGCAAACACACTTTTTAAAAAAAAAATTTGGAACACCAGCAGGTCCAGAGTTAATCTTATTTGGAAGAGAACTTAGCAAATCAAAAATATCAATGAGAGTGATGTCGGAGACATTATAATTTGTGCTAACATTTTTATTGATGGCGATATTGAAAATCTGAAGGTTATTAACCCCAGGGGCATAGACAGTTTAAAAGCAGTTCTTGAACAAATTAGCAATTTCGTGCCCATTAGAACCAGACTGATCCCTGTAAAACATAGCATTTGGTAAACTATGACTAGAACGTTTATCATTAGAATATTTACAAAATGATTTAGGATTGTCTTTCAACTAAGCATCGATATATGTAACATACTGATTAAAGCATATAATAGACAAACGTTTGCATTTTGACCTAAGAAGAGAAAGTTTACTATAATTGGCATCGGTACGATATTTCATGTTTAATAAGTGAGCATACCTTTTTCCCACATGTCAAAATTCTAAGTTCATGGGAAAACCATTTCTTCTAAAGAAAACCGTATCTCTTCAAAAGTATCATATTAGTTGAAACATTAATATCATTGTGAGTCAATCAATTCTACTAATTAATAGAGCCCAAAAAGTTATTAATTTCGGTTTATTTGCTATTTTTAAAATCATAAAAAATACCTTATAAGCTTCATGGGCAATATAATGTAGACTTGAGTTCAGTAGAGGATCACTCGCTTTTACAACGTTCAGTACCTTATCGCTGGAAAAAAAAACCAAATCCAAAAATATATTTCTCTCATTAATATAGAATTTTACATTGATAACATTTTAATTAACCAAGTGTTTGAGTAATATCCACAGCTAGATTTCCATCTGGATAATGAACTAATACACAATGGTCACCAAATATATGGATATTAACTCAGAAGGCATTTGAGGAATAATGTAAATACCCCCTACAACAAATTAAGAGTCATGGACCTTTCACACAATATAAAGCTCTTTTATGCGATCTTCAATTATTGAAGTAAATTGAGATTGAAAATTGTTATTAATGGTTATTAGAACTCGACCTCCACGTAATTTCTTACTCGTTGTTCTAATGTTTCTATTACTCTTATAAATGTTAAAACCTCTTCTTTTTCTTTTTCTGTTTTTTCTTCTTTTTATATAGATATGACTGTCTGTTTTTAATTTCCGTGGTCTTCTTACTGATCGTCTTCCTATTGGGGAACCGTGTCTTGCCGTTTTTACTACTCTATTTGTTGCTATTCGACTTATATGATTTTTCCATTCTACTCGTCTATTTTTTATCCAGTTCGTAATGTTGTCCTCCTTGCATCTACGTCGTATAACTGTACTTCTAGCTCTGTCTTATAATGTCTTACCATCAATTTTTCTAAGTGTTTTCATCTCTGCTGTTTCTAACATCCTTTCTGTCCTTTCTGCGTCAGATTGTGTTTCTGCAGCGTATGTCATTATTGGTCTGATGACTGTTTTGTAAATTCTGCCTTTCATTTTATTCCCGATATTTTTTTTCCATATTGTTTCATTTAGATAGCCTGCAGCACTGTTTGTTCTATTCACTTGATCTTCCATTCCCGTTTCGAGCTTTTCATAGCTAGATAATCTGATGCCTAGATATTCAAACGCCACCATTTGTTTTATTATCCGACTTTTCAATTTGTAACAAATGATCACCTATAGAGCATTAAAACGGTAATAGAAAAGACTATTGAATACAATTGACCACTCGTTATGGCTTTTGTAGATTTCCATAAAGCCTTTGACAGGGTAGAATTTGACAAAATACTGAAAGCACTACAAGGATGCCGCATTGACTACCGATATACAAGGTTGATTTACAATACATACAAGAACGTAACTATGTCGGTGAAACTACACGAAAACACGGATCATATCCCAATCGGCAGAGGAGTCCGACAGGGTGATACCTTATCGCCTAAACTGTTTACCGCAGTACTAGAATATTACTTATATAGTAAAAACTTAACTGGAAAAAAAGGGCTGAACATTGACGGTAGAAGATTAACAAATTTGAAATTGGAAGACGATATAGTTTTGTTCCCGGACAACCTCAAGGAGGTATACAAATATGCACATAATGCTACATGAACTTCAGCTAGTGTGCCAGTGTGAGTCTTAAAATAAACATCTCGAAAACAAAATTCATGACAAACCTAGTACCTAGCGGAAATATCAATATTGGAGGCAACAAAGAGTGCTCAAGATAGAGCACAATGGACAAAAATGAGGAAGGCCTATGTCCAGCAGTGGATGCAAAGGGCTGGATGATGATGAACCATGCATTTTATCGTTTATGTTAAAACCGTTACACTTGAATTCAGTATCCATTATGCTATCATGTTGCTTTAAGGCCCTATCATAAGAGCAGCATACAACATTTTTAAGAAGATCAAAAAGTTTGGTATGTAGACCTCCTACATTTTGGTAGTATATAGTTACTGAGGTAGATACCTGTTTTTTTATTTAGCTACCACCACGATTGGTACACCACTAAGGTAACGAATACGGCTGATGGCAAACATTGGAGGCCCAGGTAGCACCAAAAGAAAGATGTTAAAAGGAGTTTTCCAGTCGGTGGTAACCTATGCTGCCCCCGTGTGGTGTAGCATACTAAACACTGCGAAATACGTTAAGCTGATGGACTTCGCAAAGGCGAATGCTCCTTAGGGTATCTAGCGCATATAGGACAGTATAGAGTGGCAGAGCGAATGGACGAATGATAGTGGAAAGGCAAGGTGGACGAAGGAGCTTATTCCCGATCTGAGACCGTTTTGGGAATGTAAGTTCAGGAAACTAGACTACTTCCTGACGCAGTTTCAGCCTCGGCAGACTGTACTGTTTGTGGGGTACCGGATGCTCCCGCCCACATTTTTAACTGCCAGAGATGGACAAATGAGAGGGGAGATTTCGAGAGGCGAATGGGTTTCGGGCTGGATGAAAGAAACATTGTAAACATAATGTTGAGAAAAGAGAAAGAATGCAGAGAAGTACACTGTCTGATTTCTGGGGTGATGAAGAAAAAGTAGCAGGGGGACAGAGGAGCCAGGGATCTGAAATTTATGGTTAATATTATTTATTAGTTTATGGCCTAACGTCTAAAACATTTTCAGATTTACGGTAATAGGTATGGTTATTTATAAATTTTTAGTTTTTTATTTTATTTGTTTATTGAGTGGCAAGACCACCTCGACCACCAAGACCACCAAGATTAACACGGTTAATCCAGCTTCTGGCCTAGTATCCTACTCGGCCGAACGATGCCAGGGTGTCTTGTTCCGTGACGTAGATATCCAAAAAAGATTTCTCCCACCGTTGCCTGTCAGAATTCAATGGATATCTTCTTAGGCTCGTACTGGAATCTGGCAATACGGCAATTAAAAAAATGGTAAGAAATATTTAAGTTAACCTCTTCAGCAGATGTTCTTTCCATTAATTCCTTTTTAGCTGCCTTGTACGCATATTGTTCCATTTTTGTCTGGTCCTTGGAGATGTTAAATATGGTTCCACGAAGTTTACCTCCAGTTTTAAGCACTAATTTAACTGTGGCATCATTACGTATGACTTTCATTGGCTTATTATGACCTGAGAAGTACTGGAAGTATTTTTAGTGTTATTGCCTTCCAGAGACATAATCTTATCCTTTGATATGCTTATTTTTTCTTACAACTTAACAAATTTCCGAACAAATATTGCAAACACTTTTACATGCGTCCCTACATGTAGTACAAAAAACATTACTAACCTTTTCTGCAACACAACAGCTCTTGTCTCAGAGGTCGACAATCCACAACATCTACAAGTGAAATTTAGTTCTACAGCTATTACAAGCAATGGTTTGGTTCTCATTATAACCTAAATCCAGTGAACATTCACCACAATTGTTATAACTGGAAAGGACATCATAACTTTAAAAGGCAATCTTAGGATATCAGACCAATCCTCAGACTAAATGCACAGATTAATAGTGCACTGTGAAATGAACTATATAATTTAACTTAAACATACCATATTTATATTTAACCAAACCAGTTAAGTGTAAAACAACAACAAAAATAGAACTTTCTGCTATGGTTGGTTATATTGTACTAAATTATTGAAACCATACTATTTTCGAATTTGCCACGTATTTCTATCGACAAAACTAAATTTCTACTTTTGAGGAACGCTTTTAATGCAGTCGAAAAAGTATAGAGGGGATTATGCCTTGTACAAGTGCTGGAAGATATGTATTGAAATGAGAGTAGATTATGTTGGAAAGTAAAATTTCTTTGAAAGCATAAAATGTCATTTTCACTAAAAAAAAAATTAATATTTTAAGATGCCGTCAACAATTCATTATCTTTTAAAAAATCTTCTGTAAAATAAGTATCCACTAATCTCACTATACCTTTATTGTGCGTAAAAAAAGTCGGTATATATGCCACACGATTATTGTTAATTATACACGGGTGATTAATAACGAGAGAATTCAATGTTTCACGAAATAACTTAATATACACAGTAATTTAAATGTGATTATTGTTTTCTATACAAGTTATCACTTGACACAAAAAGAATACCTTCTTTAAACGATTAGCTGGAATTACTGATAAGGCTTTACTAATGATAGTTTAAGTAGTTTTTATGCCACATTACAGCTTATGCCAATAATATAAATTAGAAATTGTTTGCATTTTCCATTTAGTTTGTAGATGTATATTGTTCATGTCTTACCTACCTACGTTTTTGGTGTCGATATTTTGTTATTTGAATTTAAAAATGATGTCGACAACAGGTTTTATCCCGGTTAAGTGTAGTTTTAAAGATGCCTTCAGTCTAAGAGAGAAAAATATAATATTAAATGTACACGATGCACTTGTACATCAACGCCCTTTAAGTAATGTTCGTGAAATCGTTAACATGTGTTCAAATATGACAGAGGTTGGAGAAGCAAAAATTTATAGATTCTTATGAAAAAGAAAAGGAGAAACTGTTTCATCTCCCAAGAAGAGTGGAGGGAGTAAACCCTTGGAAATTGAAGAAATACATAAAAACATGATAAGACGCAGCGTCCACTCATTTTTTTTAACAAATAATTTCCAACACTAGACAAAATCCAAACATTAATTAGAGAAAACGAAGAGTTACCAATCATAAGCAACAAGAAATTATGGGGACTATTGAGAGAGATGGGATTTGGTTGGCAAAAGAATAGAAGAAAATCCGTTTTAATTGAAAAAGATTACATTGTATGTTGGAGACGAGATTATCTAAGAACTATTAAAAAGTACCGAGAAGAAGGGAAAAGAATTTTTAATTTGAACGAGACTTGGCTAAATGAAGGTAAATGTGAAAAGTTCCCGTCAGGCATTCATCGAAGGTGTATCTACTGGAATACACAATATTCCCGTTGGAAAAGGACTCAGACCCATATTAACCCATATTAACCCATATTGAATACGGTTTTGTCTATGGTGGATTATTAAGTTTTGCCTCAAAATCAACCAAAGATTACCACGAGGAAATGATTGCTGACGTTTTTGAATAATATTTTGACCAAATGTTGGATTTAATTCCAAAAAATTCTGTCATAGTCATGGATAATGCTAGTTACCATTCAAGACTAGCAGAAAAATTGCCAACAACGGCATGGAAAAAAGGAGAGATAATCGAATGGTTGGATAAACACGCAATTAAGTACAAGGAGAATTCGACAAAAAAGGAATTATTACGTATTGTAAGGCAACATAAAGCAGCTTATAAAAAATATATAATTGATGAAATGGCATTGAACCGTGATGTAATTATTTTACGTTTACCCCCATACCACTGTGATCTGAATCCGATAGAAAATATATGGTCTCAAGTAAAGGGTGAAGTCGGACGCAACAGCAAAACTTTTAAATTAGAAGACTTACAACAATTATTAGAGCATTCCATATCGAAATTCTGAAGAAAGCAGTGAATCTGAAATGGAATTTCATTAAAATAATATTAATTTTTTTACAAATCGGCCCTGTTACGGCCACAAATTATTTTATATGTAACCAATAAAATAAACAGTATCTGTTTTACTGTCATTTTTATTTAGGGATTAGTAACCCTCAAAACTATTGTATTCTATTCTGCTTCAACCTTTATACCTGGTGGTCATACTCAATTTAATTGTTTATCTGTATACTTCTGTAAACTTGTTGACAATTATCTATTTTTCATTGAGTCACCCGTATCAACAATTTAGGGATTTGCATACATAATTTGCTATCAATATGATGGAAATGGACTATACCAGGCCAAAAATACTCACTGTGTTTGTTGATTATTTTTATCTTTTTTAAATTCTGTTTTAATTACAGCTTATAATATCTTATATTATTAAATTAAATTCAAATTTTTGTTTGCATACAATAAAGGAAATATTAATCAGTAAAAGAAAACGAAGAAATATTTAAAATTTTAAATAAAACTCGGATTTTTCTCTCTCCGAACGAAATGCCATATCCGTGAGGCATTTTTGTCAAGCATTTTTAATTTCCCGCTTGAATATTTTATGCAGGCTTATTTCGTGTAAATGTAGTACAATATTAATCTTCAGGTGGGTGTGCTCAACAACGAGACTCACGCCCTTATTTTGTACACTGTTGCATGTTAAAGTTTCTAATATAATTATAGAAGTTCAGGATAGTAAATCGTTTATTGCATGATATATACAATATTTTGTTAACCGCGAGAACATTTCTTTTTTCCGGTAATTCGTTAGTAGTTTTGGTTCTTAGGAGTGAGTGGTGTAAATTTATAAAACATTGAGTAGTTTCCTAATTTGTGACTTTACCAAAGAAACAGGGAGTGAAGTGCGGTGAATGCTGGCTAGTAAGACTAATAAGGTCATGCATTTATTCAATTTCCTAACCCTTATCCAGGCAAGACACTTTACTTACGTAACCGAGCAACTCGGGTCCCTTGCTTGGAACTATCACTGTTCTTGAATGCACTATTCATATTTACCTATATATTTCTTATATTTTTTTTTTGATTTTTTATTAAAGTTAAATTTAAATTGTCTAGAATAAAAAAAAGCTGCTACTATAGTATGCGGTCTACCTCGAGTGTGCAATCTACCTGAAGGATGTGCACAAAATAATGAAATATGTACAAGAAAACTTTTGTAGAAAAAACATTTATTCACAAGTAATAAAGATTTGGAGCCAAACTTAATTAATAAATAAATAAAAACTTTTGTAAATCTACCAGGCCATTTTATTGGAAAAGAGGGGTTGATATTTATTTTCATTATTATGTGAAAACCCTTCTGAGAAAAGATTATGGTAATTAGCAACTCATGTATAAAGTACCAATCCCCAGACAATGGCTGCAATCAACCTTTGTAGCAATTCCTAAAAAACCAAGTTCAACAATTTGCTCAGACCACAGAACAATAGCTTTAATGAGTCACACACTTAAAACATTTTTGAAAATAATTCACAGCAGAATTGTTAAAACTCTTGTATATGAGATTAGTGACACACAATTTGGCTTTAGAAATGGTATGAGTACAAGAGATGCTTTGTTCGGCTTAAATGTGCTGGCTCAGAGATGCATGGACATGAATCAGGATATGTACTTATGTTTTGTAGACTTTGAAAAGGCATTTGATTAAGTTCAACATAAAAAGCTTGTAGATATATTAAAAAGCAAAAATATTGACAGTCGTGATCTGAAAATTATATCCAATTTATATTGGAATCAAACTGCCAAGGTAAGAGTTGACAGCCAGTACACCAAAAATATCAAAATACAGAGAGGGGTCCGCCAGGGTTGCGTGCTGTCCCCACTACTTTTCAATGTCTACAGTGAAGCGGTATTTCAAGAAGCGCTCTCAGACTCAATAGAAGGTATATCTATCAATGGAAACTTACGTTTTGCAGACGATACAGTAATAATTATGGATAACAACAATGATTTACAGAACGTAATGCAACGCCTTAATGAACTCTGTCATGAGTACGGACTGAAGATAAATTTAAAGAAAACTAAATGCATGATCATGACTAAATCTGCACATGCAAATATCCAATTGACTATTGAAGATACTGCCATTGAGAGTGTTAATAACTATAAATACTTAGGAACATGGATAACATCAGATGTAGACCAAACCAAAGAAATTAAGACACGTATTGAAATAGTACGTACATCATTTATTAAACTTAAAAAGTTTCTTTGTTGTCGGGATATAAGGTTAGAACTACGCCTAAGAATGCTTCGATGTTACGTGTTCTCTACTCTTCTTTATGGTTTGGAAGCTTGGACACTAAAACAAGTTCATCTGAATAAGTTGGCCGCCTTTGAATTTTGGTGTTACAGAAGAATCCTACGAATATCATGGATTCAAAGAATGTCAAACATGGAAGTAACTAGAAGGATAGGAAATGAGGCGGAAATAATATTAACTATTAAAAGACGAAAACTTGAGTACTTGGGACATGTGATGAGAGGGCAAAAATACGCATTATTACAACTTATTATGCAGGGCAAAATCCGAGGAAAGCGAAATGTGGGAAGACGAAGAATATCCTGGCTTAAGAACTTAAGGGAATTGTTTGAATGCAGTAGTGCAGAACTTTTTAGAGCGGCAGTTAATAGAGTCCGCATAGCCATGATGATTTCCAACCTTCGATAGAAGATGGAACTTAAAGAAAAGTATAAAGTACCGACAAAAAAAATCTTTTCAAAATGACTAAAACGCATAAGTCAGAATAATATTATTATTTAATTTTTATAAATTGATACTTTGTCATATCAATTTACTATTTTAGTTGGGACTAAGCCACAAGATTAGCTTATTCCCAACTAGAATAGCAAATTGATATGACACATTAAATTATTATTAAGTATTAGGTTGTAGCGTTTTATATTTAATGTCTATATAATAATATAAATTCGGTTTTAAATCTTTGTAGTACGCCCTGGTTGTTTATACCAAGAAATCTGTGTTTGTCTTTTAGATTCTTAAATGCGTAATAACGCTGGAAATATTTTTTTGTCTATGTATACTTTCAAATCCCATAACTTTTTATTACCTTGTCAGGTAAAAATATAGATATATTTGTAGTTGAAAACGATTTGTTTACATCCAAGTCTCCTAATATTCCGGTTAAAAAAAGAGGTTTTGTTATCGTTCGTCGTTTAGATCGAGGGTTAAGACGGATATTGTTTGTTTAGGTTTCGTAGACCAAAAACTAGCTGCGGAGACGTGAAGGGAAATTTGAATTGCGTTTAGTTAGAGGAGTCGAAGAAAATATTTGAAACTGAGAAGACGTTTTAGTTTATCGGTAAAGAGACCGGCAAAATTGGTTGAAAATAGTAGACTCTATGTAATATGTCAGTTTAGAAAAGAGTCACCACTATTTCTATTTTTTTGGAGTACCTTAGAGATTTGTGTCGTTGACAACAAATTTGAAATATATCCACATTATTCCAGTCCTTTTAAGAACCAGAGTTTCAAATTTTGTTTTCAGTGCCGACTTCAACCTCAAATAGTCAGTCCTATCGCAGTCTAAGATATAGTTTTTTATTCCAGTGGCAGAAATTTTAGTACTTCCAGTTCTTACAGTAAATATGGAAATGGTTTCCTTGTTCCTGTTGGAGAATATGTCCAGATATCCCATAGATGTTTAGCAAATTTTAAAGTTAAGTGCAATATATGAAAATAAGGTTTTTTTGTTTGTTTGTGTTTTAAATGACTGCGGACACTAAATCCATTCGCCAATCTTACAATTTGAGGTGTAGTGTGTGTGTGTGTGTGTGTGTGTGTGTGTGTGTGTGTGTGTGTGTGTGTGTGTGTGTGTGTGTGTGTGTGTGTGTGTGTGTGTGTCTGTGTGTGTGTGTGTGTGTGTGTATGTAGAGTAATTGTCTTGATACTTAGCAAAGTCGACGTCATTGTCTTTGCTAAGAGACGCTAATTGTATCCGAACGTCTGCATTCCCTCCAGTGTGTACCGATCATACAAGGATAGAAATTATTTTCATTTATTAATTTTTTTAATAAACGAAAATTTCCACCCAGGTGGGATTCGAACTCACGACCTTTAGGTTTAAAGGCAGGCGCTCTTACCACTGAGCCACAGAGGGGGTGAAAATAAGGTAACAATTAATACATTAATTTTTCCAAGTAAAATAGACATTTTTAATAATTGCTTTCATTAAAATAAAAGAATTTGTAATAATTAAAGTTTTATATTATGTTATGAATCACAGCTAAAAAAATGTCATATTTTATTCTGATTTAAAATGTTATGTTGACATATAACATTTGTTCCAATCCATTGTTGTTGTAAAACAATTTTAATTTGATTATTATATATAAAAGATATTTCATATACCTACCAGGTTAAGTTCTACAGTATTTTCATAAAAAGGATATCCATAAGTTTTTTAAATTTCTTTTCTAGATTTTTGAAAACTGTTTGTTTGAGACAAAAATAAACGTTAGATTTGTTTCTCTGATCCATTTTGTGTTTTAATTTAGAACAGTCTCCTAATCCTTGTATGTATTTTTGATTGTAGGGAAGAAGAATTTTTTCTTTCTCCCAGCAGGAAGTTTTCTTCAAAGCGGCGAAATATAGATAGCTAGAGGTAAATTTATCCGCCACATCTTGTTCATTTTTGACCCAGAAGATTTATGTAAGTATCCCTTTGTTTTCATTTAGCAGACACCCCAATCCGACCCAAATTTATTTCAACTTATCCACGACCCAGCCCTCCAACAACCCTCTGAGTGCCGTACGCACTAGTTCCGATTATTTTGTTTACCCAATCTTCTCCCCCATGTTCTTACCCTGAGGTAAGCAAAATATATCGTTACAAGGTTAAAAAAAAAACAATAAAAATAAAAAACCATAGATTAATTATTTATTTTTCTTTATTGCAATACTTTTTTTTTAACTTTTTAAATATACAGTGATCGTTACAGACATTTCTACTGCATATTTCACAAATTTGTTTTTGTTTCACAAATATCCTTTTGTGTTGGGCATATGTGAAACACCTTTTCCTTGTTAAAACTGAAGGTTTTTCTAGTTTTTGCTGTTTATACTATGGTTTAACTTCCTTTAAGCATTTTTCAATACACTGTTTTGTTTCCCATTGTAGTCCCCTTGATTTTCTACTCAAAATTTGATGCAACACTAGTTGTTCTGCTGTCGTTGTAAGAAACAATTTTCGCTTTTCATTTTTGTTTTCATTCCATTTTGGATGTAAATTTGTCCAAGTAATAAATGATGCTACCCCAGCCACGTCTAAAATATTTATAAAAAATTCAAAAGGCCAACGGTCAGTTCGTCTTTTGCACATATATTTATGAACCATTTGATCTAGCGTACCGACACATTTTGTACTATTATAAGAGAGTATTATATCTGGTTTTTGTCAACATCATCTGCACAGCTAAGCATTGTGATACATGGTAGACAGGACTAGGATACTTCTTTGTTTTTTCGGAACGTAAGAAACAAGAGATGCTTTTGGAGTGAATCCAAAAGATTTCTCTAAACGGTTCTTGTTTGGTAGAAATTCCTGAGTAACAAATCTCTTTTTTTTCACTGTGACAACAAAAGTTAATGAATTTGCCAGTAATTCATGTGAAAGAGCAAGATCAGTGAAATGGATCAATCAGTGGATCAGTGAATGTCACATTCCTTTTGGAACTTTAATAAGGCTCAACGAGTTGCTTTACAACTTTAAATGCGAGGCCTTTGGCTACTGTATTTCCGTTTTTCCCTGTATATGGTATTCCACGTAAAGGGTTATATGTTTCAGAGTCACAGGCCCACCATATTTTCATGTCATGCTTATCTGGCTCTGAAGGCATATATTGCTTGTAAGGACACCTACCTTGATACGGAACAAGTTGCTCATCTACTGTTATGTTTTTTCGTGGTAAATGGTATTTTTGAAAGTTTTGGTTAACTTGATTTCACACATCGCGTATTGCTGCTAATTTCTTGTTCTTTCTTCGTTCAGACCTCGTGACCTTATAATCGAATCGGACAAATCTTAGCCAATTTTTGAATCGTTTTAAACCCATAACAGCTTTAAATATAGTAGATCCATAAAACTTACTCCAAAGTATATCTACATTATGGATGGTGGCACTCAGGTGCCCTTCAGTTAGTAGTAGTCCAATAAAGGCATAGAGCTCTATAGAGTCGCAATATTTCCAGTTCTCTATCCCCAGGACTTTTTCGGCTGCTTTATTTGTAAACTTCACTATTTCGTTTACAATTTTTTTGTCCACAAACAAATGAAAGGAATCACCAGGATTATCTACACTTTGAAAATAGGCTAACATTTCTTTGTACACTTTGCTTTTTATTATGTCGCAGGATCGCATACGTCCTGTCGGTTGTGGTTGATTCTTTCAGTTAATTTCATCCTTAGTTTCAAAAATTACACACTCTGAAATCTGGGAACTTGTAGCTACACATTCTTCTTCATTATCACTCAATACTTCTTGTTGATCATCCTCTTCACTTGCTTCCAAAAGATAATCTTGAAGTTCAGAGTCACTTTCAATGCCACCTACTTCAGGAGATTCTTCATCATCGGAATCCCATAAATTATCAACAATATTTTGCAGTTCTGCAGCTGATATTGGTTTTCGGTACATTTTATTTGCACCATCTACTTTCACTGTAATTCAATATAATTTCAAGAGCTTAGCTATCGACAAAAAATATTTCTTTTTGTTGATGATACAAGTATTACCTGGAGGAACTTTAATATTGCAACTCTTTGTGCAATTATAACTTCTGATCTACTTAAAATAAAAACCTGGCCTGATTCTTATTTACTCTCTTTTAACATTGATAAGACTGTAGTATTATTCCATAAAGGAGCTCCTTAACGCTTTCTTCTTCATAACAGCCAGATTAGTATCGTTGAATCTGTAAAATTTCTTGGTATTTTTATAGACAGCAACCTTAAATGGTCCCTTCATATCGATTTGTTAAAGTAAACAACTAACCTCAGCCTATCTATCTGAAAGACCATTTTATTCAGTAAAATGGTTTTTTTTAAGAAATAACTAAGAAATTACAGTACGTTTATGTCCAAGTAACCAAAGTATTTTTAAATATATTTTTATTTCACATGTAGCAACTTAAACATATTAGTTTGTAAGGTTTTATTATGCATTTGCAATTTATTTAAATTTTGCAATAGATTGTGTATTTTATCATCTTTTATTTTGTGATATTGACGTTTTATGTAACTTCAGTAAATTTTAAATTGTTATTGTTATTTTTCTAACCTTTTGTAAGTTTTGTCCATAAAATTGTATAATTTTTAGTGACAATAAAGCATATTCCTATTCTAGTCTATCTACACCTACTGAAACCAATCTGCCATAATAATAACAAATCTTGTAGATGAATCGATGTATGTAGAGGAAATATTTAGTGAAGCCTTCGAAAACTTTAAACATAAAATACATTATTATTCTTCCTTCTCGTGTTATCTATCTTTTGCAACGTGAAATATCTATCCTACATTGAGGTCTCCCACTCCTTTGCCTGATTGCGTGTAAAAGAGAGAGAGAGTATTTATCATTTCAAAGTATGTGCCCCAGGTATTTGTCTTATTCCATCTATCTTTAGAATATATCTTCTATATGCAATTCGCATTATTACTTCTTCATTTGTTAGTTTAGCCATCCAAGAACTTTTAAAATTACGTCTGTAGAGCCCCAGTTTGAATTCACCTTTTTATTGGACGAGATTTCAATGTCTAAGTTACTACTCCATATAGCAGCTGCGACTCAATTTTTGATTTGTGAATATTGAGTTGTATTTTACAAATTCTTTTCGGGCTATTATTATTACTTTCATGAGATTTATGGCAAAACACATTAAAAGCAAATATTTACAAAATATAAAAAGAGGAAAGAGGAAAAGTTATACTGGATTATTTCCTTTTACAAGGCATCTAGCAAAAGAGTAAGAGATCTGAAAGATAATTCGGCTATTACATTACACGAACTGTTACGACCAAAACGTATGGTCTACAGGACACTACAAGATGACAGAAATCTTCTCTTCTCTTAAATGCTATAAATATCCCTGATAGTACGTAGCTGATAAGTAAAAAATACACTTTTCGATCCCAAAAATGATGTAGTTATAATTTATTTTAGATTATTTTATTATAAAACGTGTTGTGTAGAATGTCACGCAAGGATAATTCGGAAGATAACAATTTACAATCCTGGCCTCATGCACATCATAACAATGGAAATGCAGAGGGTAAAAAAGTATTTTAAATGTAGCAATATTCTTAGATTACTTATGCAGTATACAATTAAATGTATTACAACAATAACTGCTGTAATCCAACTATAATATATACAAATAAAGGAATGTAACAGTCGAGCCGAATGGATTTGACGCAATGATGCTTATTGCTTCACATAATCCCCTTCTTTTGTATTCATTTATTAGATACGCATTGAATTTATTTTGCCGGTTAAATACGATTTGATATTATGAACTATTTTTTGGCGATATGTTTTCATGATTAATTTTTTTCAATAAATTTTTAATTTATTGGTTTCCCATGGTTGAACTACACAATTACAAATATTCGATTAAATATACATATATTATATGAATATATATATATATATATATATATATATATATATATATATATATATATATATATATATATATAATTTATTGTGTTGGAATATCGGGTATGCGGTCTGTTATTATTAAAAAAACTCTTTTTTCTTTTAATCCTCTATATTTCGCTGATTTTTTGTCAGCTTCATCAGGAGACAACTAAAAATTTGAATAAAAGTTATATAAAAATCAGTTTAAATAAAAAGTGACTCACTTACAGATTTAGAGTGGAAAGTATTTAAACAAGTTGTTGAACATAATTTGTTCAAAATAGTACTGACAGTTTTTATTAAAAGTACCTAGGTCACTAGTAATTAAATGTAAAAATATAAAAACAGAGCAAACAAAAACAACGAAACAATTAAAACACAATTAAATTACACATTAAAAATATACAGGGTGATTTAAAACATAATTGTTAACAGAAAAATTATTTAGACATACTAAGAATATTACAGTAGATATTGCTCAACTGTCCCGTGTCTGCCTTGTAATTTACTGCATAGTTTTCTCTATTTATATGACACATTTCCAAAAACAATCTTTTTTTGTAATTATTTTCTTGCTGTTAAACCCTGACATTTAAGTAATCAAATTGATGGCCAGTTTTTAAGTGATGGTCAACTGCCGCACATGTGTTCTTCCGTTTTGTGCAGTCACTTTTGTGTTGGGTGACCCTTTGTTTTAGCCATTGAGAAGTTTGGCCAACATAACAGCTCTGGCAATCCAAACAAGGCAGTTTGTAGATAACATTAGTTTTGTTTAAAGTTGGTGTCTTGTCTTTTACTTTAGAAAACAGTTGTCGGTTTTCTAATAAATTATATTGGACAATTTTTATGTTGGTAAATTGTTTAAATAAACTAGTCACAGAAGGTGTTAACTGTTTTATTAATGGTAGTTTTTTATATTGTGTTGTTTGTACTGCTCCGATATCAGTGGGACCGTCAAAAATGTCAGAGTTAAATATCAATTTTTTAAGGATATGTTTTGGGTATCCATTATTTTGAAAGATGTTTAACAGCAAATTTAAGTTTTTGTTTATGAATTTATCGTCACTAATATGCCTTACCCTATTCTTCATTGCAATGACTGTATTAAACTTTTGGTGAGTAGGATGATTTGAAAAAAAGTTTAAATATCTTCCAGAGTGTGTTGGCTTTTGATACCAATCTATCAATATTTTGTTTTGTTCTGTTCTTATTATTTTGGTGTCCAGAAATGATATCGAACAATCATTTTCAATCTCTAAAGTAAATTGGATATGTTTATTAAAGTTATTGAAAGCGTTTAAGGTATTTTGAATTTGTGAAGTAGGAACAGAACATATAAGATCGTCTACAAATTTTTTAATGAAGGGTAAAGAGAAAGGTAATTGTGGAATAATGACATCCAACAAATGGTCCAAAATGATAGTTGCTATTATGGGGCTGAGTGGACTACCCATAGGTGCTCCAAATATTTGTCGATAGAATTTATCATTAAAGCTAAAATAGGTGTTCTCAAAAACATAGTTCAGAAGTGTTAAAAAACTATCCTTGGAAATTGTTGTATAATTTTGGATGAGATTCCATTTTGACTGTATTATACTACTGACCAGATCTATTGGTATGTTAGTGAATAACGATATAACATCTAACGAAATTAAAACATAATCTTTCGGTAAAATTAACTCTCTAACATCATTAACAAATGAAAATGTATCCTTTGCATTATAGTTGTTCACTTCGTCAAAAGCATCTTTAAGAATGTTAGCAAGAAATTTGGATAAGTCATAAGTTACTGAATTTATAGAGCTTACAATAGGTCTAAGTGGTATACCTTCTTTATGGATTTTTGGTAAACAGTAAAGTTTTGGACAAGATGCATTGTATATAGTCAGTTTTTTGGTTATTCCTCATAGTTTTAATAAGTTCAGTATAAGAAAATTGTATCGTAATAGTTGGATCTCTTTTTAGCTGAAAATATGTAATTTTATCATTTAATAAGCTTTCTGTTTTTTCAATATATTCGGTTTTGTTCATTGCTACTGTACACCCTCCCTTATCTGATTGTAAAATATAAAGATCTGGATGTGATTTTAAGAATTTTTGAGTTTCTTTGAATATTTTATTTAAAACACTAGAATGTTCTTTGTTGGAATGATTTAAGTAGTTAGTAACGACATTAGTAACTTTTGCTCTTAATAAGTCTTTAGATGTATCCGGTATTGCATCTATTATGTTTTCTACATCGCCTAAAAAATTATCTAACTTAAAATCTGTTTTTGGACAAGAAACCCCAAATTTTGGATCCAGAGACAGGAAGTCAGAAACATTTGTGGGAATATTAACAGAAGATATATTTTTGAACCATTTACTGTTGTCATTAAATAGCTTATTTACTTTAGGAGTTTCGTTAGAATATAATTTTTCATATTTGTTAATGTTCTTTATCTTAATATATCTAAAAATATAATCAAAAGATCGCTTTAAACTGGCTTCAAAATCATGTATGATGTGCAATGGTAAAATATTCTGTATCTAACTTAATAATAACAGACCGCATACCCGATATCCCAACACAATAAATTGTTTTTTACGATTCGGTCGATAATCTTACCAGTTTTGCTATATATATATATATATATATATATATATATATATATATATATATATATATATATATATATATATATATATATATATATATATATATATATATATATTTATATATATATACATATATATATATATATATATATATATATATATATATATATATATATATATATATATATATATATATATATATATATATATATATATAAAGGCGACTAATAATTGCTACAGTAGAATTTTCCTAATTAGGGAACGTATAGGTTTCAGATAATGAGTGTAAAGAGTCTGGCCGGGTTATTTTTCGATTGAGGGGCTGTCGTAAAAATCCGCTACACTGTTCCCATTATTATTATGGATATTATTATATTTGATTTTTTAGGAGTTTACCTAAAGTAACAAATAACTACACAGTGTAAATGAGTGTAATACCTGTGCACCTCTGGTTCTTCAGGTAATTTATGTCTATTTGCTAAGAATTTGTTTGTAGCTACGAAATATTCTGTAGGTAACTTCAAATTTAATAGTACTTCTATTATATAAGACAATTATATTTTAATATTGATTTATATTCGATCATCGGAAGTAAATAAATATTATCATTAATTAGTTTTACAAAAACTTTAAAACGTCGCAAGTATCAGCAGCTATTGAATGTCATATGTATTACTTGTTGCCTAACTGTAAGGACACATACAAAGATTTCTATTAATTGGCGAAGGAGCCCGGAAAGATGTGTTTTATATTATTTACTACAGGAAGTCATTTTAATTGAGACGTATTTAAGACTATATTTGATTTTACAACAGAGATATATTTATTATTTATTTATAAATTCACAAACTAAAAAGAAATATAAACCTGCATAGACACTATAATTTTTGCATTACAGGAAATATTCTCATCACAAATAAATCTCAACTAATTTCTCACGTATGGTTATTTACAATACAATTTCTTTGAAATAATAATTCTGAATTATGGATTGCCTCATTACTACTGGTATTATTTTAAAAGAATATTTAACTTGGTACTCACGCTTTGGCCTCTGCCTCCGCTTCCTTTTCTTTTTCTTCCTGAACATTAACGACGGTGTTTGGCGGCGGTGGTAGGTCGTCCATTGGAAGGGTGTCCTCCGGGGGCGTAGGAGGCGTTTTGTCGAATTCGGCGATAGGTGCCAACTCTGGCATGGGGGACACTGAATTACTTTCCATTACCACTGAAAATACTAGTAAATAATTTTAGGGTACTGTGTTAAATGATAAAATTGTTAGATAATATTTTAATGAAGGTACCTAATGCTTATTTCTTATGAAAGATAAATAAGGACAGATTTTATTAGTAAATTAACACCCAGCTTTGGAAAAAGGCAGTATATGCTAATTTGTGATAATTTTATATTGCTACGTTTAACAAAACTAATCACATAAAACACCTAAATATTTTACTGATTTTCTACGTGACAATATAGCCGTTAAAATTGCAAGGAAATTGTATGTACCTATAATTTTTTTAGAACATGTAGTTGATAAGGCTGACTTGAGTTACATTAAGTAATAAATTACTATTTAACTGGGAATAAGCCACAATTAAAGATAAAAATACGTTTATTGACGTTTCAATTAACTATTTATATTTCAATTTTATTAACAAAAAACAAAAATTAAGTAATAAATGTAGGGGAGGGAAGGGTAAAGTGAAATAGCACGTTTTCAATTTCTTCCGCGAACGGAGCCACCACTGTTTACAATCCAGTCAATATTTAGAAGTAGTACGTGCTTATCGACCATTTTGTGGCAGTCGTTGATGTTATTGAAAATATCACTGTTTATACATTTTTGAGCGACAATTTGTAATATCTGCAGGTGAGTGTAATTGCTAAATCTTCTATCTTGTTTAGCTAAACATATTTTTGAAACTAACACACAAAAACAATTATAGTTAACCATCTATTATACAAAATATAGATTGTTAGGTTAGGGTTAATAATTTTTACTGGACCAGTATTGCTTTTAAATCCATTTGATGCAATGTAAAATATTAATAGATGGGGCAAACTAAAATATCGTTTCACTTTGCCCCAGATACTTGATTATCACCAATAAATAAAGAATATCTGTCTTTCCAAGTGTAAAATGCGAAATTATAAACGAAAAACGACCCAACAACAATGGTCGGTGGAGTCAATGAAATCTGCAATCAGGTCTGTGCGAACTGACATCCTTAGCCAAAATCAAGCTGCTAGGTAATACGGAATTCCTGTTGATACGTTAAATCGGAGAATCAAATCCGGTAAAAATGAGGAAGAAGCGTCAAGAAAAGCTAGGCCGATTTCAAACCGTATTCAGTCCGGAACAGGAAGAAGCATTAGTTGATCACCTTATTGGTACGGATAAGTTGTTTTTTGGTCTTTCTTATTTAGAACTAAGAAATTTAGCTTTCCAGTATGCAGAAATTAATAAAATTCCAAACAAAATTTCACAAACAAAACTGTTTAGCTGGTGCAGACTGGTTGTACAACAACACCTTGTTCATATTTTAGTAATTCCTCCACATACGTCACATAAGCTCCAGCCACTTGACATAAGTTTCATGTATCCTTTAAGCAATTATTATACTCAAGAGGTTAGAAACTGGCAGAGAAACAAATGGAATAAACTTATTTAATTGAGAGGGCAGCCACCCTCTCAAATGCAAAAAATGGTTTTGTCAGCAGGTATTGTCCCATACGATAATACCAAATTTTCAGACATAGATTTTGCACCGTCACAAATAACAAAACGAGAAAATATTTTTACAAAAACCCCAGATTATTTTCCAGCAATAGCTTCTATTTTCTTGAGCCAATGAGCTGTGAACCTTCGGCTTCTCGTGATTTAAATAATCAGGTAACTAAAGAAAGAGTTGAACTTAATATTGAAATATCCGCAGGTAACAATAATAAAAACGACCAGACACCTCCGAGCAAGAGTGATTTATCAATTTCTTGTCGTTTATTTTATAATGTAAAGAACACTTCCGACAGCTCACACACATCAGCAACAAAAGCAACATCAAAACTGACAAAAAAGGGTGGAAAACGTAGGCATCGTAAAACTGCTATTATAACATCTACCCCGTATTTGTTAGATATAAAGCAGAGTTTCGATACAAAAACCGTAAAAAATGTTAAACGAAATTTGAGCCAAGGAAATATTAAAAGTAAGGCTAAAAAAATGAAGTCCCTAAAAACATCTTCTTCTTCTTTTTTGGGTGCCGTGTCCGTATTCAGACGTTGGCCGTCATCATGCTTACAATTTCCTGAAACCTTTCTCTGTCGGCTGCTGCGCGAAATAATTTTTCTACTGTGAAACCACACCATTGTCTAATATTACGCAGCCATGAAAGTTTCTTTCGACCAATCCATCTCTTTCCTTCCACTTTTCCTTGTATTATAAGGCGAAGTAAATGGTATTTGGGTCCTCTAATTATATGGCCGAAGTATTCTGTTTTTCTCCTCTTTATGATGTTTATGAGCAGACGTTCTGAGTTGATCATTTGAAGAACATCTTCATTGGAAGTGTGCGAAACCCACGATATTTTTAGGATTCGTCTATAGCACCACATTTCGAATGCTTCTAACTTGTTTAGCATTGTGGTTTTTAACGTCCATGTCTCACAACCATACAATAGGATCGACCACACATAACATTTCAGGACCTTCTTACGAATGTTCATTGACAGGTTTCTGTTGCATAAAACTGGTTTCCAGGTCATAAAAGCCTTACGTGATATTTCGATCCTTCATATTATCTCTTCATCAGAGTCACAATTTACATGTAACCAGCTGCCAAGGTATTTAAAATGATTTACCCTTTCTATCTCTTCTCCATTAAGAGAAAGCAGACCTTGATCTATATGGATCTTTCCAACTGCCATCCACTTTGTCTTTGAAATGTTGATTTTTAGGCCTCTCCGATAACTTGCTTCACTGACTACATTTAGTAATGTTTGGAGATCTTGTAAACTTTCTGCAAGAATGGCTGTATCGTCAGTGTATCTAATATTGTTGATTACTTCTCCACCTAGTCTTACTCCCTCTTGTTTGTCATCCAAAGCCTCCCCAAAGATTTCTTCAGAGTACAGATTAAAAAGAGTGGGTGACAAAACACAACCCTGGTGTACTCCACGTTTGATGGGTATTTTTTCAGTGGGACTGTCTCCAATTTGGATAGAGGCTACTTGATTGTAATATAAGTATTTCAGCAGTCTTATATCATAGTGGTCAAGTCCTGCTGCCCGTAGGCAGTCGAAAAGTGTATTGTGTTGGACTCTGTCGAACGCCTTCTCGAAGTCGATGAAACAAACATAAACATTCTTTCCGAATTCACAACTTTTTTGTAATAGAACGCGCATACAGAATAGTGCCTCTCTAGTTCCTAGACCGTTTCTAAATCCAAATTGCTTATCACCCATCTTACTTTCGCATAGAAGGAATACTCGGTTTTGTATAATTCGTAAGAGTATCTTCAGTGTGTGACTCATCAAAGTAAAACTACTAGTTTGACTACTACTACTAGAAACTAGTGTGACTAAAAACATCGGTGGAACCTAAAAGCTCTTCCAAAGAGTCCACGAATATATGCCAGGATTCTGATTTAGAAGAACTTATTTCACTAGACGATGAACTAGAAACAACAGAGTTACTTCGTCGAAAAGATAAGGAATTTACTTTAATATACAAGAATATTGAAAAAGATGATTATGTAGTGGTAATTTTAACAGAGATAAGAAAGGGAACAGCCATGAAATTTATTGGAACAATTAAAGTGTAGTTTTTAGAAAACATTTACGAGGAAGAAGCATATGACATAACTTACCGGAGAAACTACAGAAACCACCAGGACTCATTTGTATTTTCAGATATACCTGACGACAGTGTTATTTTAAAAAGTATAATTGTCAGCATTCTCAGCAATTTTTCTGCACTCCGTCATGGAATAATTAAATTTTCATAAATGTTTTTATTATTTTTAAATTATCATTTGCAACAAATACTCGAATAGGTACTTTTGTGTTATTTTTCCTAATTCAATTTTCATTTTAAAGACTTTTTATATATGCTAGTTATATCTGACATTACCCCACCAACTTTTCACTTTACCCAACCGTGTGGGACAAAGTAAAAAAAAGACAATGCCTGACAGACCCTGACATAACAAAAAATTTACTGACTTATTTAATTTGTATTTTACGATAATGATCACAAACGTTGCGGTTATAAGATATGTTATTTATAAAATCTTATTTCGAAAAATGTAAAATTTATTTAATTTCAAAGTTTAGCTATTCCACTTTACCCTACTCTCCCCTAAGTATACTTAGAGGACATCACAGTACTGTACTTAGAACAGAACTAAAAACAAGTGTATAAGTTAGGAATTAGGATATAATTACGTCTACATATTGGGATTTTAAATGTCATCAGTTTATTGACAAAGTGAACATAAAAACAATAATATTATGAATATGTGAAAGTTGATGGTTACTTTCAGGTCACTGTACACAAACAATATGACATTTTATTACTTTGGCACTACAAATATTTTACCTCAAGGCTGTTTCAAAATTGAAGAAAGTGTTAACACTACTGATATTGCCAAATTTTAAATGAACATTGCATTTTGTGTGCATTAGTTCATTTACACTTCAATGTGTCTTCTTTTTCTTCTTCATTATTTGGGTATTTGTTGTCTGTTGTCTGTTTCTGTACCAAATTTTTCTCCTTCTTTTTAAGGGGTGTCTTTTCTTTGTAGTTTAATATTTGTTTATTAGTCGATTTTCATTGCTTCAATTAAGTGTTGTTACCATTTTGTTTTAAATTCTTTTATTTTCTCGTTGATAGGATATTTAGTTCTTGAATTACGTCTTTATTTTTCGGTCATTCAAGTCGTACAATACCTTTCACTTCTCTGAAATTTTTCAGTGTATCGTTTCCGGTCCTGTTCCTTAATATTCTGTGAATTATTTCGCATGTGTACAGAAACCTTTAAATTATGTGGTCAATGTCCTCTACCTTTCTTAAATCTTGTGCAACAAGTACAGTCGTCAGAGATTTGACTCCTAAAAATCATATGAAGAAACAGAATTCAGAATGTTAGCAGAATTCTGTTCAGCAGAATTTGACAATGTCAATTTTGGGACCTCAAAAAATTTTCAAAAAAAATTAGTACTTATACCCCCGGACTTCCCCTTAAAACCCCCTCGTAGAAGGGGTAAAAACGAAAAAAATCGATTTACCAAGAATCCGTATGCCATAGGAAAAAATGTTTCAAATAAAAAATGTAGCTGAGATAATTAAAAAAAAAAAAATGGTTATAAGCAGAACCGTTTTTATGTAGAATGAACCGTTCTCTCAGAATCAACGCTTGAAGCAATCGGTGATTTTTAATGTTAATTACGCGCGCAAAATCAATGTTAAATAAAATTTGTATCAACTCGACGGTAAACGTTGCGCGATTCTTGTTATTTTTTATAATTCTCGTGAGATCAATAAAAAAATATATCAGTTTCATTGACCGCTTGTCATTTTCAAAAACTATAACATGAAATTTCGATTTTTAGTTTTGACACAAATATTAAGGACTCTTAAGCTAGCGGGGACAAATAAACTGAATCCAATTTAACCTACGTAATATTTTTTTAGTAATTTATTACTACCCTAATAATTTTTCACCACCAAATCACCCTTAATGAGAGCGATTCTGATGGCTTAAGGTTCCAGCTAGCAGAATTCAGAAAAAAAAACTTTTTGCCGATGGCATACTTTTTTAACCATTTTTCGCTAATTTATTACCACCCTAATGATTTTTCACCACCAAACCACCCTTAAAGGGAGCGATTTGGCTGGCTTATGGTTAAAACTAGTAGAATTTCGAAGATAATTTTTATGATATACCACAGTCCTCTGCTAAGTTTTTAGGAATTTATTACCACACTAGTAATTATTTACCCATCAACTACTGCTTATGAGAAGTCAATAATTCTATTTGGTTAATATTTAAGGTGATAAAAAATCTATTTTTACAAATTTCTTATTTGTGAGGTCGTGGAGTTCAGGGGTCTACATTGTAAAAATGACATGCACCCTATCCTCCATACTATGGCATGCTGGACGAGCTATCCAGTCTATAGTCGACACCCCGAGGTATGAGCGGGAATACAAAGTGTACCAATACTCATAAGCTTATGAAACGTACCTGGCGGATCATAAGGGCCTTCACCTTTTGCTCTTTTTCAACTTGTCTGGAGTGAAATGTCATTAATCTTTCCTATCGGCCTCTCTTGGCAAACTCTTGTTTTTCCGACCCCAAGTGGCTATTAGGGTAATCCGAGGGAGTACGGGTCACTATAATTCTGTCTACTACACTCTACTACTCTTCTCTCGACTAAGGGAGTAAACCCTAACAGAAAATCCTGGTCCTCCTGGTAGGGGGTTGGGACGTAGGGCCTGATCCTCTAAACCCGTGAAAAACTTACTGCAAAAAATTCTAAAATACAGCCTCGGAATATGGACGGGAAAAAACGAAGACGACGTAGCAAACGGACAAGGACTTTGAATATAAATACATGGAATATCTAAGGGTGGAGTACTAAGTCAGACGAAGTCATGGCAGAAGTAAAGAAAATAAAATCAGATATCACGGTTCTTACCGAAACAAAGAAAAAAGGCCAAGGTAGTGAAGACATAGGAGGTTTTATACATTTTTTATAGTGGAGTAGAGAAAGACAAAAGAGCACAAGCAGGGGTATCAATATTGATAAAAAAAGACTTAAAAGGAAACCTGAAAAGCTGGGAGTAGATCAATGAGAGAATTATTAGAGTATCTATTACGTGGAAAGGGCACGACCTCGAGATCATTGGAATATATGCTCCGTTAGAAAATGCATCAAAAGCAGCTAAAGAAATACGAAACTTTATCGGAACTCATTGAAAATATAAATAGCCGCAAAGAAATTGTGCTGTTGGGAGATTTTAACGCTTGGACAGGAACAAAAATAAATGACAACGTTGTAGGAAAATATGGTGCGAAACTGACCACTATATGGTAAGATCAAAATGTTACCTATAGTATCGACCTCGGCTACTACATCAAAATGACAACCAACTAGCTCAATCAAAACCCCTGGAATCGAATCTACCTAAATACAATATTGATGCACTGCAAAACGACTCGATATCATTCTTATATACGCTGCGACTTAGCCAAAAATTGGCAAACCTGATCTACTCCTCAGCCCAGAATACCTATAAAGAGATAATCAATAAAATCAATGAAGCAGCTTACGAAGCGCTCGGCACAATCCAAAAGAACAAAAAGAATACTCCATTGTGGTGGACAAATGACATCGCCAATGCAGTACACAACAAGAAACAAGCATATCAAAAGTGGCTGCAAACAAATGATCCAGATGATAGACGAACATATGCAAGATCAAACAGAGAAGTAAAAAATTTAGTAACTAAAGCAAAGAATATTTCCTGGGAAAGTAAATGCGAAGAACTCAACAAATATATAGGGTCAACAAGATCAAGAAAAACATGAAAAACGGTAAAAAATCTGAGAAAAAACAGAAAACAAACGAGTAGAATAGACTTAATAGAAGAAAAATCTTGGATCGAACACTACTCACAACTTTTGACTGAAACAAGACCTCAATTCACGAACATCAGTACAACAACATATGAACTGGAATTCAGTGAAGACGATGAAATAACAGTACAGGAAGTCGAGAATGTAATACGAACTCTAAAAAATCGGAAGTCATGCGGACCACAAGGTATACCAAATGAATTATTAAAACTTCTTCACCTTATTCTATAATGGACACGACACCACCGGAGTGGACAAAAGTACATATTAACAACATCTACAAAAAAGGAGATAGAAAGAATTGTTTAAACTACAGGGGACTAGGTGTCATAAATTCACTCTCAAGACTGTATGGAAAAATAATAAAAAATAAAATTGAAAAAGAGATGACAGATGTAGAAGAACAGAATGGCTTTCGTGCAGGCAGGTCCTGCATGGACAGTATATTCTCTCTATTTATCGAGAAAATATTAGCCCACAACCTTTCAACTCATATAGTCTTTATAGATCTGACAAAGGCATACGATAGTGTACCACTTTCAATGCTTTGGGTAGCAATGGAAAAACAAGGAATAAGCAAAAAAATATACAAGCAGTACAACAGCTCTACAAAAATATGACGGCAAACATTAAAACTGGAAATAGATTAACTAGAGAAATTCCTATTAGTAAGGGCCTAAAGCAAGGCTGCTGCATAGCACCTACACTCTTCAAAAAATATATCTAAATGAGGCACTCTCACTGTGGAGAAGAAAGTGCTGCAATATGGGCATCCCAATCGGAGATGATAGATTGTACACGATACTCTTCGCTGACGACCAAGCCATTCTAGCTGAAGAAGAGAGTGATATAAGCTACATGCTTAGAAAACTGGAACATGAGTACAACAAATGGGGCTTCACAATTAATATACAAAAAAATGAGTACTTAGTTGTAGGAGAAAAACCAGAAAGCCTACAAATCGAAATGGGAACTATAAAACCATCAGACAATTTTAAGTACTTGGGAGTCCAAATAACATCAAAAGCAGGAAGTAGCGAAGAAATACATTCCAGGATTGGCCAAGCAAGATCAGCCACCAGACAGCTACACGGACTATTATGGAATAAAAAAATAACAAAAGAGAATAAAAGAAGAATTTATAAAACAAAAATAGAAAGTATTGGACTGTACGGCGCCGAACTCTAAGAAATAAACCAAAGAAACAAATCAAAAATTAAGGCCATGGAAATGAACTACTGGAGACGATGTTGCCAGCTCACTAGACTTGATAGGGTAAGAAACGAAGATATTCGGAAAGAAATGGAAATCGATCTAGACACAATAGACACAATCGAAGCCAAACGACTTAACTGGTATGGACACCTTCAGAGAATGCCGGAAAACAGATGGTCAAAAAAAATAGAAGAATGGAACCAACTCCGCCAACTAGAAAAGAACGAGGTAGACCAAGACGATCCTAGAAGACTCGCTTGTTATATATATATATATATATATATATATATATATATATATATATATATATATATATATATATATATATATATATATACAAATTTCTTGTACACTTCTTGTAACTAAAAGTATAAATTGCTTGCCAGGTTTTTACTGAATTTGATCCACCCTCATAATTTTTGACCCCCTAAGCCACAGTTAATGGGAAACACTTAACAAGCTACGCATTAACACTAGCTAAATGCGAAATATTTTTGGAAATACAAAAGTACTCTGCTAGAATTTTACTATATTTTTACCAGCCTAGTCATTGTTTTCTTAACTACCCTAATTAAAAACATTCTCAAATGTTACTCTGTGCTAACTAATATATATTTTTTAAATGTTTAAATATTGAAAATATGAATATACTTTATTACAAATATTAGAAATTTTACTGTTTTAAATAATTCACTTTGATTATAGTAGTGAGTACATGGTTAAGAGGAATCGAATCATGAGTCCCTTTTATGAAGAC
The DNA here is from genome assembly GCA_918026665.1 of Diabrotica balteata. Lineage (NCBI taxonomy): Eukaryota > Metazoa > Arthropoda > Insecta > Coleoptera > Chrysomelidae > Diabrotica > Diabrotica balteata. The sequence continues at coordinate 97,469,035 of OU898280.1, forward strand.
AAAATAACTGAAATCAAGTTGAGTTTTAGTAAATACAATGGAATTGTTATATTTCACGGAATAATTACCAGGTAAGAAATATTCAAATTGAAATAATTTTATTATGTCTATTGCTTTAATTACCTAATTTTAAAGTAGGGTCGGGACACCTATTGTAAAGAGATTAAATGTTTTGTATTTATTGGGTACATCCATAGACCTGAGCGAAGTGTACCGCCAATCAAGGAGCTGCAGTCTTAATCGGATTTTAGATTAATACCGCTCTCATCACTATTATGTAACGTTGGCAATAAATTGCAAATATAGCGCCTCTGTACTGTCTCTGAGTGTATTTTATGCTGAGAATAATGGTTTTTGAGTAATTTTTAATAGTAAACACCATTCATCTATAGTTGATTTTTAACTCTTGATATTCGTCGGTACAAAGCCAAAGTGGCGTATCTGCAAATTTGGCTAGTTTGGGGTTTTGTTGCATGTTTACATGATTTTACATTTTCTTTGCAATGCCAGAACGGCGTAATTGAATTTAGTTACGAACAATATTTTAAACGTTAATTCTCATTTGGCGTATAGCAAAACGAATGGTGATTTTCAAAACCAAAATGACACATATACATACGCCATTTCAGTCTAGTGATAACTCAAGGTTCCTTTCAAAACCAAAGTGGCGTATGTATCGATGCAACATTGTGTCTGACACGGCAACCTCGTGTAACAATATAGTCTTGTTAAGTCGACGCGACGTATCTAACGGTTGATTTTGTCCAGTGTACAAATTTGTTAATTTTATTTCGTGTTTTATTGTTTGTTTTGTATTATTTAGTGGCTATAAAAAATATTACTTTTTAATACCTCTACGTATTAATTCATATTAGTAAGAATGAAAAGATACCAACCAATGCATGGTGGGGTGAAAAGAAGATCAGAGGTTATGCTTCAACTTTGTAGAAAGAAAGTGAGTACCTATTAAAAAGTTCAATGTAAGGTTGAATGTTCGAATAAATGAACTTTGATGGTACACAAGGCAAATATCGAACACAGTAGTTAATCAAATCTTGCCTAAGTACTTTCGATCACAAGATCATCCTCAGGGGCATTTCGTCAGTTGTGGCCTATCCAGCAGTAATAGATTGTTATAAATGTAAATTGGGACATAACAAATACACTAAACAAAGACAAACAAACACTTTAAAATTTAAGAAATGGAGAAGCTACATTTTATATAGAAGACGGAGACAGAATCTGCCGTTTGAGGGGTGAGGAATAGATAGGAAGCAAAGGTTTATTAAAACGTGCTCGACCCATACTACCTGCATGTTGTGCTTCAAAAAAGTACAACTGCTCTATTCTCGTTCCTGAGGAAGTCAGACAACAGATTTACAAGGAATGTAGATCTCTCGAGAATAGACAGTCAGAGGCAATTTTTAAGTAAACTGATTGAGCAGCAGCCAAAGAAAAGAACTACTGTTGTGAACTCTAAAAGGCAGTTCACAAACTTATATTACTTTTGGTAGGTGGTGAAAAAAGACTAGTCTGTAGAGACTTTTTTCTTAAAACATTAAACGCTACTGAGAGATCTGTTAGAACAGCATTAAAAAAGAGTCAGAATAATGTATTAGTAGAATCTGAAAAAAGAGGCAAACATACTCCTGGTAATAAGCTTTCGTCAACGAAAAAAATGATCAGAATGCATATAAATTCATTTTCTGCCATGGAGTCACACTACTGGAGAAAAAGTAGCTCCAAAAAATATTTAGATTCGTCCTTAAACATTTCTATAATGTACAGAATGTTTGTAGAAAAGAATCCAAATAATCCTGTCAGTTTGGAAAAATACAGACAAATTTTTAATGATTATAATCTTGGATTTTTCGTTCCAAAAAAGGACCAGTGCAGGAAGTGCTTAAATTTTCATAGTGCGAGTGAAAGCACTGCAGAGATGCAGGAGGAATTCAGACTGCACCTCCAAAAACGAGATGATGCTCGAGGTGAACGGAATAAGGATAAAAAAATGGCTCAATCTGAAGAAAGAACTCTCTCTTTTAATTTTGATTTACAGGCAGTACTGAATACGCCAAAGGGACCAGCAGGTCATATTTTTTATCTTTGAAAGTTTGCAGTTTACAATTTGACAGTTTATAATCTTGGTAACCAAGAAGTTATGTGTTTTTTATTGGACGAGAGTAATGGACGAAGAGGAGCCAACGAAATCGCAATCTGCATTAGGAAATATATTTTACATCAAGAAAATATTACTACTATTAACATGATGTCAGATAGTTGCGGAGGGCAACAAAAAACTATATTTTTTCCACAATGATTATAAATTTATTGAGCGAAAGTAATGACCTAACAATGATAGACCATAAATTTTTTGAAACTGGGCATACTGAAATGAAGTGTGACAGTATTCACTCAAAAATAGAGAAAAAGTCTAAACACATTCCTGTGTACACTCCGGAAGGATGGGCCCAAGTAATTCGAAGTGCGAGGAATAAACCCAGTCCTTTTCAGGTAACAGAAATGAGGTTTGATGAGTTTTTGGACTTCAAGTCATTATACAAGGCAAAATTACGAGGCTTACCCTGGAGAAAAATATGCCACGTGAGGTACTCTAAGTCTGAGGAAGGAGTAAAAGTGTCATACAAAACTGATTTCCGTTTGGATTTCACTGAGGGATTTATCGTCAAACCATCACGACAATACAATAAAAATATTGCCAAAGCATTTGACAGAAACCTTCCAATATCAGTAGCTAAACAAAAAGATCTGTTGAGCATGTGTGCGTCTGGAACAATTCCAAAGATTTACGAAAATTTTTACAACTCATTAAACGTTGCTGCTAATGAGAGAGACTGTCTGCCAGAACCAGATGCCACTGAAGACACCGATCATGAAGATTAAATGCATATTGTATTTTACTTATTAATTTGTGAAAATAGTATCCTAAATAACTCTCATTTTTAAAATAAACATATTTTTATAAAGTATTAATTGGTATTTTGATCCCTAAATACTTGACCTAAGTCCTTGGCAAAAATTACATTACAAAGCCAAACTGACGTATCTAACACAACGTCCAGTTTTTTTTTAATTTTAAAATGTTTGTCTTTGTTGATTAAGTTTTTGATTTATAAAATTTAATTATAATACTAGTACCTGTGTAATAGTGACAAATTAATAGAATACGCCCAACTAAGATAGGAAAAAAGCAAGCTTAAAAGTTACAACAAAATTCAAATCCAATTTTCTCAAAACGTCAAATTTTCAGATACGCCACTTTGGCTGTGTACTGACGATGTGAAAACTTGCATTTTTTTATACCGGACAAAAAAGTACGACTTTACTCCCCTAAAATTAGAACGTAAAGTGCAGAATTTATGCCCAGTGTGTTAAGTGAAACATATGAAGATAGCAAAAAATAGTAAAAGGTTGAAGTAAAAGTACATTACAAAAAAATTATTAAAAACACCTTTTATAATTGTCAGTTCAAAATTCAACCTAGCAGAATTATTGGCTTCTTATAGAGGGGTAAACAATTGTGAAGATGGTAAATGATTTGGAAAAGCTTTGTAGCACACAGTGGTATTTAAAAATCACTTTTTTTAGTTTAACCTAAGCTACCACGGGTTTGTTGAGAGGCGAAAAATTAGTAAAAATCGATCAGAATCATGTGGTATTTAAAATTTTTTATTTAAATTAGCTAGCTTAATGATCGAGCTTCCGCTTAATGTTGATTTCCCACAAGGAGTAGTTTATATTAATAGAGTGGTAATAAATTTATAAAAACCTATGAAAACACTGGTATTCAAAAAATTTTTTCTAAATTCTGCTGGCTCAAATATTTAGCTAGCGGGAACGTTTCCAAATAAAATTGCGTTAGTGGTGGAAAAATGATCAGGGTGGTGAAAGTGTAGCAAAAACTTACCAGGACAATTTTTTAGTTCAATTATATGTAGAGTACAGTGGAATATAAAAAAAATGCCATAAATTTAACCTAACAGAATTATTGATTGATAGAGTACAGTAAAATTGTAAAAATAGATTTTTCATCACCTTAAATTTTATTCTAAGAATTGTTGACTTTCCACATGGGTTAGTTGAGGGTGAAAAATTACTAGGGTGGTAATAAATCCTTAAAAACCTAGCAAAACACTGTAGTATTTAAAAAAAAATATTAATTCCGCTGGCTCGAATATTAAGGACCGTTTCCAAATATAGAGAGAAATAAAATAAAAAATGCGAGAGGCCAAAGACAAGTAGATGGCGGACAGATGTTCAGAAATGAAAGCATTAGAATATAAGCATGATATATTCAATTTGCAGCACAAGAAAGTCCCTGAATTTGCTGGTCTGTATATTAAGAAAAAACACTAATACACTAGTAGATAATGCAGGAAAAGTAATCATTGATGAACAAGAAATATTTGAAACATGGAGTAACTATATAAGTGAATTGCTCCAAGATGACAAGCCAAATATACAGATCAATATATTTCAAGAAGGGCCTAAAATTTTTTTCTTCTTCTTCTTCCTCTTTATATGCAATTTTGGTTGTTCATTAGCGGATTAATACCTCTATGAAAGCCCATAACCGCCCAGTGGCGTTTGAGATCTGCTTGTATAGAAGAATGTCCCAAATAACCTGGACAGCGATACAGACCATCGAGGCTATGTTAAATAGAGCAAATTCCGCTCGTAAATTATTTAAAACTATTATAAAAAGAAAGATTTCATACCTAGAGCATGTTCTTCGAGAAGACCGGTACAGAACCCTTCACCTCATCATAAAATATAAAATTGAGGGCCGCAGAGAAATTAAAACGAAGATATCGTGGCTCAAGAACATTCGCGATTGTATAGGAATACGCAGTGCCCAATACTTATCTCGATTAGCTAAAGACCTTGAACTGTCAAAATCTTCAAAAATTGCTCTAAAGCTATCATTTAATAATATAAAAATAACAATTTACTAATGTTTGTATTTTGAGAACGATTTCTGAAGTGGAAATTGAAACGTCAATAAACGTACTTTAACTTTTAATTGTAGCTTATTCCCATTTAAATAGTAATTAGTTCAAAAATTGCGTTACATCATACTTGAATATCCCCATTATTGGGTATTTATCTCCAAACGACATAACTTTCATTATTTTTCTCTATATTTTCATATTGAAGTGTCTATTTTTATTTTCTTGGTGTTTCGGTCTGGGTGGAATTCTGGAATTTATTATTGTTTAAACTTTCCATCGAAGGCGCATGTGACTTATTTCTATTTAAAATGAAAATTTTGCCAGTGTCGTTGTAATGTCATTATTGGTAATAATTAATTAAATTATAATACATATTGGAACTACACATGCCTTACACATAAAGTAAATAAAAAAATTATCAAAAATATACGATATTTCGATGACCCGGTACTAATGGCTGATAACGAGCAAGATCTATAAACACTGCTGGATAGAATAAAAAAGAACCGCAATGATTATTTTCAAAAGTAATCGGTTTATAATAAATATATCAATTAACTGGCATCCTATGGGGCAGGTAGACAGACTTTTATATCTTGGATGCCTAATCAACAATCCACTTGATATAAATCAAAAGATAAAAAAGGATATAAATCACCAGAAACGCTTTTTCAAGAATACAACCGTTTTTTGTAATGACATATGCCATGAAAGAATGACCAGGAAAATCTTCACAATGCCAAAACTGGAAAGCTGAGATGTGGATATGTCGCTTCATGCTGGACATTCCTTAAACCACGTCAAAAATGAAAAAGTTCTAAAGCAGATCAACATATATCGAGAATTGCTAGACATAGTGAAAACAAATCTTACAAGTCATAATAAAAGGCAAAATTAAGGGCAGGTGAAGTTCTGGTGGACTACAAATGATGTGGCAAAAAAACATCTAAGAAAGGACTGGGCTAGGCTTCTGATTACTAATAAGAAAAGTTCAAAATAGAGAATAATTTACAGAAGTCATTGCCAATATTTGCTAGGAGAGGGCACCGGAAGAAGAAAAATATTTTATCTATGTCTATCATTTATGTTATATCTGATAGCATTTTTAAACTTTTTTCGGAAAAAGCTACTATGCATGGCAGTGATGTACAGTTGCATGAAACAGAAACAGTTACATGAAATACAAAAATAAAACTATTTTTTATTTAAATAAACCTCATAAACACTCACTTGTTTATTTAATCCTTTTTTGACCTCAATATAATCCTAATATCACTTCCCTCACTAAAATCACCGTCGTTTGCTGTCACCGGTTACGACACGTTACCCTTGCACTTTTTAATTAAGAAACTTGTTACCCCGCACTTCTTAATTACTTCCCAAGTAATTATCCGGTGAAAAACAATCGAGGATGGTCTCGCGCTTCAGTTCTTTCAAAAATGATTTCGATTCACCGCAAACTATGATGGAGAAATTTGAACAATATCGCAGCGCCGAGGCGATGTTCACAGCCATCTCCTGTAAAAAAAGTAAAAGTTTTAAATGCGGTTTTTCTGATTAAGTAATAGATAATATTATTAGTTAAAAGTGCACGCTGCATTTAATGTATATATACGCTGCACGCTGCATATATATATATATATATATATATATATATATATATATATATATATATATATACGGATATTTTGGGACTTGTAGTGAATATTGGCCTTTAAGGCCGATCCTCGCGATTCTGGGCATAGGTAAATTCCAATGTAAAAGTTTATATCAAATAACGCAAAAACTATGGCAGATATTGAGATGATTCTTTTTTTATATGGAAGGTCTAAAAAAGTTCTAGTGCACTATTTGGTTGTAAATTAATAAATTGTTTAAACAATATTTTTTTTCAAATATTTTTGGTTAAAATAAACGAAAAAATTTTTTTTTTAAATAGGGCACTACAGAATTCGACCCACTTTCCGAATCTGTTTTTATTTTTAACATAAAGTGTAACACAAAGCAGCTATTTGATATAAACTTTTAAAAAATTTCAAATTTTTGCTAAACGCAATTTTCTCTCCGTCAGCACAGGGTGTCCTTGTCGGTAGCTTCTGGATTCTCGCCAGGTAGGTAAAACCCTCGGAGGAGGATAAATAAAGTTGAATAACATTATTAGGGCTTATTCCGACTTTTGACAAACCAGTGTTTATTGTATTTAAAATAGGAAATGTTTTAAAAAATTTATTTAAAAATTATAAATTATAAATTAAATTATTTAAATTTAAAAATTTAAAGTAGGAAATATAAATAAGCAGTAAGTACCTATAATTTTATTAAATTTTTATATGAATAGAAATATTTTCTGTTGATTTTCCAGTTTCTTTCTAAATATTTATACTGTTTTTATAATAATACAATTGTTTCAGTATTTGCTTATATAATAATAATTTATTATATAGAAATAGCGTAGAGTTTTGGTCAATCATCCAGTACATTTTTTTTGTATTTCAATCAGAATTATTATTTTCTTTTCTTCTTTACATGAGCTCAGAGTAATAACCAAATTTGCAGTATTTGAATATGAAATTTAATTATTTATATTTATTGGTTAGCAACCTACCAATCGTAAAATCAAATACTGCTCAAAGAAACAATGTACAGTCTCGGAACCGGATTGATACTATGAAGACGACTACGGCAAGAAATAACGACAAGCGAAAAACATCCAAAACCCAGATGGGAATTACTTGGAGTATCAGATCACTCAACTCAAGGGACCAAGAAATAACTTAATAACTTAATAAGTGTTGAAAGAGAAAGAAATAGACATTTGTGCTCTACAACAAACAAAAAATAAAGGAAAAGGTCAATAAAAATTAGGTGAATACATACTAATCTACAGTGGAGTAGCAAAAGAAAACAGGGCCAAAGAAGGTGTAGCCTTACTAATACACCAAGGGTATCAAAATTACATCAAAGAGTGTCAATACATATCAGAAAGAATAGTAACATCAAAGATAAGAATGGAGAAGGAAAACCTGAACATTATCGGAGTATACGGCCTAGAAAATAATAAGCCTCAAATAACAAGGGTTTTACGACCAATTACAACAAGTAGTAGATCAAGTCAAAGAAAAGGTGATAATTCACAGCTAATTTGATTATAATAATTAAGGAACCTCATTTTTTGCCATGTTAAGGAATGGGATTTGTATTTTTTGTTAAAAAATTTGCACAAACATTGTACCTTTACAGGACGCTCTACGAATTTTCAAAAATGTAGTTCAAATGGTGACTAGGAAGAACCTACAAATTCAAACCGAACAAGCAATTTCAAACTAATAAAATTTTCTATATCTCCGGATCTACTCAATGGATTTTGATCATTCTTATTTTTTTATTTTGTATGATCTATTTTTAATTTGTATGCAATTTCTACGTATATTAGGAATTAGTAATTTGTTTATATATTAATTAATTAATAAATAGTCTAGTTTGTTTAAACAATTCGTGCAAAACAATTTTCTTCCAAAAATCTATTTTTTTTTAATACTAGTATCAATAATCATAGAAACAGTCGCGTTTTTTGCATTAAATTGTCAATAATTAAAAAACAGCTCCAAATTCAAGGCAAAAAAGAAGTAGGTTTTCTTCCTAGAGGTCTACAATAACTAAAAAAGTTGTCAGCGACCTGGATTATTGAGTGTTACGAACATGATCTATTTTTTGCTTATTTCCCTGGAGTATATATTTGATTAACATCTGTGTAATTTCTTTGTCGCTTCCTCGCTGGTTTTGCATATTGCTATGATAGCAATATCTTCGGTAAATGTTGCAATTGTATATTTTCTAGGACAATAATATAACACGTATACAAAAGGTAAAGACACTTCTTTGTGGCAGCCCTGCTGTAATATCTGTCAATTCCATGTATGTTTCTTCCTGTTTAATTCTGAAATATCTTTCCAAGATGGAGGAGTCAATTATTTGAGAGTATCGTTTTGGTAAATGTAGTCTTAGTTTATAGTTATGGCGTCTTTGCCATACTTTATCATATACCTGAGTCACATCCTAAATTACTGATATAAGGTTCAATGCTCGAATAAATGAACTTTAAAAAATGAAGGCAAATTTCGAGCACAAATTTAATAATCAAATCTTGCCCAAGTACTTTCGCTTTCTACAGCATCATCAGAGGCATCAGCGCTTGCTGGATAGACCAAATTTGACGAAGTAAGTCTAAAATGTTAATCACAAAAACTTTTATCATCCATTAACTTCGAGTTTTTTATCGAAGTTTATTAATTTTCTTCATTTAAAAAAACTTTTCTTGGTTTATTTCAGATTCCCCTGATGATGCTGTAAAAAGCGAAAGTACTTGGGCAAGATTTGATTATTAAATTTGTGCTCGATATTTGCCTTAATTTTTCAACGTATATCCTAAAATGTCAAAATGTCCATCATATTATTCTTCATGATCCATATTTCACATCCATATAAATAGTTATACAGTATATTTCATCATCATCATCATCAATGGTGCTACAACTCTTCGTAAGTCTTTGTAATTCCCATTGTCGCACTCCCATTTTCTCTAGATCTAGGAGTATATTTACATATAACAAATTAAATCCTTAGTTGTAAATTTTTGAAATAAGTACTCAGTATACATTTAAGTTTCATAAATGCTCCTCATAAATCTCATAAATCTAAACTTTTGTACTCCGTTCTTTGTTGACAATTAGTTGCATAGGGCCGACGTTTACTAACCACAAGCACACAAGTAAATTATCTTATTTCTTTCATTTCACAATAATAATTGTCTGTTAGATTAGCATTGTAAGAAGTAAATTAGTCTCTTACTGAATGATAATAAACAACACATCAAACTTATTCTGAAACTATTTCTTGTGTCATGGTATATTTTATTAGATTTTGGTGTAATAAATCACAACCTATCAAATTCAATATCAAAAATCAAAATTGGAAATTATAGCGTGACTAAATTATTCCTTCCTTCAAGAAATTTTAAAAAGAACTGATTTCTATTACTATCCAGTGCAAGGACAGTTATTTTGTTATTTATATCGAATAGAGAATACTGTTAGTTTGCGGTATGGACCCCAAAAAATATTTTATTCGAAAAGATTGATAAATATATGGAACTGTGGGAAAATATGCTACAAAAATTTCAAGATTTTTATTATAATTTTTATTTGAAACACCTTCTGAAGAAACATTAGACATAATTCTATATTTATATCGTTTCATTTTATCAATTTGAATGATCGTGATACTAATCAAATTTTTATGATATATAATAATAATCTTTTTTTTTATAATTTTTATTTTCCGTAAACTTTAATCTACGTTAAACTTCAGACAGCCAATTTTTCCGTAAAAAAAATAACAAATAAATTATGTATGTATATTTGTTACATTGTAAATTTATGAATAGATTATATTACTTTGATCTGTTATTATATTTACTCAAAATACCACTAAAGAGATTTATGGTCTTATTGTAAGCCAAAACTTGTCATTGCAGGGGTTGTCTCGGTGTATAATCGGCTCGAGTAAAAGGTAAACGCATTTTTGACCTGGGCTTGAAAGAGATCTAAACGAAGTTTAGAATATTACTTCATGAACAGATTTTGTTTTCGTAAAGAAAGAAATTTTTGAAATAGAGATAGCAAACTGAAATTTACGGTTAGAATTTTCGAGGATAAGCCTTAAGTAAAACTCTTTAAGGTTTGCTAGCACTGTATATATATATATATATATATATATATATATATATATATTATATATATATATATATATATATATATATATATATATATATATATATATATATATTCTTTCTTTGAAAGGGCTTTAGTGACTATGTGAGTAAAATATACGGATATCTTGGGTCTTGTAGTCAATATTACACTTTAAGTAAAACTCTTTTAGGTTTGTTGAACTTTCAAGTTTATTTTAGTTTTTTCAAAACATAATAAAAATTACAAAAAAACTACATTAGAACAATGATGTATCTTCAACAGGCTTACCCTTGTGAGTATTGTATTGTAAAATTAGCAAAATTACTTAACATATTTACAGTATTAATTTGATTTTATTTTTCTTTTTGTCAAATCTTATTACTAAGGCTTCCATATCTCTTCTATTTTTTATATTTATTTTATGTTAGTATGATAGAGGAAATGTCGATGTTTATGCAAACCCTCATTGCAAATGTTGATGTAATATCTAAAAATGTTTCGTTTGCACTTATTAAACAAGCAACAGAGTTTATGTTAGTAAGTAATTAAGATGGAAAAAACCAAACACAAATAAAAATAAATTTTATCTCATTTGAACTTATAATAATCCCTTTAATCTGTGTAATTTCGAAAGAACTTTTATATCGTTGTTTTTCTTTTATTTAAAAGAAGATTACTGTATATAGTACTAAGATTTTCAATGTCTTCTCTTTTGTTTAAGGTGCTTGGTGTAGTTTTAATTAAACCCATTTCTAGAAAAGTTTTTTGTTGTGATTTCTTTCCCTTCTCAATATTTCTGTTTGATCATAGTTAGGCGTGTGGCTCATTGGAATACAATGTTCACGTAATGCACAGGCTTGTACTTTATTCAGATTAATGTCACTCTTGTGCGATGTTAATCTTCTGGACGTGTCTGAATGTATACTCTATTGCAATTATTGCAGGATAGAGAGTACACTACATTGGAGCTTTATTTATTATTTAAGGGTGCTTTAAGTTTAGTGTATAATTTCGATATTGTTTTTATATTTCTGGTTCCAATTTTGATATTAGGTACTTCTCTAAATGTATTTAGTAGTCTATTTGTTAAATCTGGAATATATGGTAAAGAGAGGTACAATGTATGTCGGTTGTTTGTTGAAACTTTTGTTTGATTTGTCCTTATGACTTGTAAGACACCAAAAATAAGTCTATTTAGAAGGTTCGCTGGGAAGGAATTCTCTACCATGATCGTTTTAAGTTTTTTGTTGGTTTCGGTTGTTTTATATTCAGGATGTGATATACATATAACCCTAGTTTTCATATTTAATACTAGGTTGGTCTTCATCTTAGATAGATGTGCTGAAAAGTAATAAATAAACCTGTTATTGCATATTAATTTTCTATATCATTCTGTTTTCAGAACGTTCTTTGAACCACGGTGTAACATCATATCCAGAAATGGTATGCAGTTGTTGTTTTCTAATTCAACTATGAATTGCAAGTCTGGACAGTGACTGTTAAATATGTAATATATTACAGGTTGTTCGTCCGTATGGTTATTTGTTGAATAATAGAGTCAAGTATTACACTATTTACCCATTTAACATTTACTTCACTGAATATTGATCAGTGTAGTAGTGTCTGGGGGCTCGGGAGACTGAGACCTTGGAAGCCCTTAAGAAGACATTAGAGAGGATGTCGAAAACTCGGCGCAATTAAAATCAAGGCGGTTCAACCCGGATGACTAGTGAGTTTAATATTAATTTTTTTAATAGTACTAATCTTAGCTCTAGGTTTGATTGTACTAACCGCGGAAATATTTTGGAACATATATATATATATATATATATATATATATATATATATATATATATATATATATATATATATATATATATATATATAATATATATTATAATATAAATATACATATATATATATATATATATATATATATATATTATATATATATATATATATTATATATATATATATATATATATATAAATATATAATATATATATATATATATATATATATATAATATATATATATATATAGGTATTATAAAAGTGGACAATTGCGTTTCTTTTCACAAAGGTGCAAAATATCATCCACGCAGTGCAGTAGAGAAAACAGCATTGCCGCGGTATCAATATGGAAGAGGACTTATGGATATAGGTGAGCAACTGGATAAACAAATTGCTAATTTAAGAACTTATTTTCAGGCACATGCCGAGACATCTATTTAACATCGAGCAATTTGCGCAGTAGATGATACAACGCCGCTTAAACTGAGGGAACAAGAAATGCGCATAAACTATCTGACTAAGCAAGAAAAAATGCGCACCTGAATGATTAAACCTCTGCATGGGCGACATCTCAATGAGATCAGCCAAGAATATGTCGCCCAAGAAACCATCCAACATCTTACCGTGGCTGCCAGGCATTTGTCGGTACCGATTATAAAGAACGCCATGACTCAGTAGGAAAGATTATCCACCAAAAACTAGCTGACAAACTGGGACTTCTCCAAACCGACCATCTTCCTTATTATCAATATGTCCCTGACAGAATGATTGAAAATGACAACTACAAGCTACACTGGGACCGCACTGTGCTCACAGACCAAACAGTGGCTCATAATAGATAGGATCTCATTCTAGTGAATAAAATTACTAGGCAAACAACACTTATTGATGTGGCCATACCTAGGACTAACAATTTGCTTGTTAAATACAACGAAAAGATCGCCAAGTATAGAGATCTATAAATACAAATCAAGAGACAGTGGAGAATGGAAAGTACCCAGACAGTACCTATTGTACTATCTACTACTGGTGTTATTCCCAAAAACCTCCTAGCGAACATAAAACAGCTGGTCTAAATGAACATCTTTATAAGGCCATGCAGAAAGCTGTACTCCTCGCAACGTCTAGATGTGTACGAAAATTTTTGGGAGATACTCCAACATACCAAGTCACCTAGGGCTCGATAACACGGAAAGAGTCCCACCAGAGCTCAATCCTTTTGATACCGTAAGGTATCTGGGATGAGTGAATTTTCCCCTTAGAGGGAGTGTGAGCCGTATGGCTAAATCTGGATAATAATAATAACTTAGGTTCATTCCGTAGTTCTAATTGACGTGACATGTATACATCAGTTTTTTTATAGACATTTTCTATATACTCCATAGTTTAACCATAACATAAAAAAATCAGAGGTTTGGCGCACCTTGTATATGAGTGTTTTTTTATTGTTCGCTAATAATATTTTTTCTATCTGTCTTTTTGTCTCTTTGTATTTTGTCTATCTGTTTATATATTCCTTTTTACTACGGTAACATATATTTTAAACAAATTCGTCTAGTACTTTTTGTTTTGCTCATACACTTTACTAAATGACTAACTGAATGATTGATTTATTATTCAAGCACACGAATCTAAATTAATAATTTCTTGGCTACTTTTGTTAATAAAAAATGGTAATTAATTTTCCATTGTCCAGGTGTGCTTTTACCTATGTTTTTTTTATAGAAAAATAATATCCGTGACTTATTGGCTGCTAAATATTTAAAAGAAACATAATGAAAAAGTGGATAAATTTAGGTAACTAGGATATGCGTGTCGTAAATTAGGACTGTGGAAAGGCGTAATTTAAACCTACACAGCCTGTATTTCTAAAAGCGTATCATGACTGAATTATTTTCTTTATTTTTTGTATCTAGCTCAATTAGTTTTTTTAATACTAATATGACATTTAAAAACAACACAATAATTCTTAAAAGATGATTTACACCCAAAAAAGTTAATAAAAATCTCTTTAAAATTTGTTGTTATCCACTTATAATTTGTTAGTCACTAGATACCACAGGTAGCAGTAGCGGGTATTAGGTACTCCTCGATCCCGGTAGAGGACAGGTTGCTACAAAGAGTGGCGTCCTTACCGTACGCTAACTACTGACTTTCTCCTATGTTCAAGCCTTCAGGACAGGTTAGATCCCCAACCAATCTTTCCCCTCATTCTCCAATCCTTACAACATCCCGTTATATCCCGCTACCAACCCGCACAGGCCAGCCTGGTAGTCTTCTTCTTATTCTTCTTCTTTTTATGTAGACGTGCCTCCAGTAAGTTGTCGTTTCATCGTTTTCGTGGTCTTCTTACTGATCGTCTTCCTATTGGGGAACCGTCTCTTGCCGTCTTTACTATTTGTTGTCATTCGGCTTATATGATCGTTCCATTCTACTCTTCTATTTCTTACCCAGTTATTGATATTCTCCACCTTGCATTTACGTCATATATCTGTACTTCTAGCTCTGTCCCTTAGTGTCTTACCATTAACTTTTTTAAGTGTTTTAGCGTGTTAATGAAATGAAATGAGCTGTTTGTATGCGTAGGAACGGTTCTTTAGTTGTAAGATATATATTCTTCTTGTCACTTTTTTTACCTTTTAGAAACATTTTTAGTCTAAAACCCATTATAACTGGATTGTGATCGATAAGAATATCAGCTCCAGAGTATGTTTTAATAAATTTTATGTACTTCTTAAAGTTGTGATTGAGCAAAATTACGACAATTTTATTTTTAAGAATTCCATCTTCTCTCTCTGTCAGTCTCTCTATTGTTGGAAATAATGATGTATACAGACTCACATGTACATTATTAGTTAGGAGGCTTCTGTACGATGGGAATTACGGAAATTGCAAATACAAGATTATTGGAATCTGGACGATGTTAGGATTCAATAGCTTCCAGTAAACTAGTCGTTACTAAAATACGCAGGTATATTATATTACTGTAACTGCCAAATTGTTGAGAATATTTTTATTTCAAGCTACCACAAGTGCTCCTGACGAGAGGTGAATACTATTTAACTTCGAAATTGAAAAGAAACGCAATTGTCCACTTTTATAATACCTATATATATATATATATATATATATATATATATATATATATATATATATCTATACATATATATATATATATATATATATATATTTATATATATATATATATATATATATATATATATATATATATTTTATATATATATATATATATATATATACATAATATATATATATATAATATATAATATATATATATATATATATATATATATATATATATATAAGTACAGATATATGACGTAAATGCAAGGTGGAGAATATCAATAACTGGGTAAGAAATAGAAGAGTAGAATGGAACGATCATATAAGCCGAATGACAACAAATAGTAAAGACGGCAAGAGACGGTTCCCCAATAGGAAGACGATCAGTAAGAAGACCACGAAAACGATGAAACGACAACTTACTGGAGGCACGTCTACATAAAAAGAAGAAGAATAAGAAGAAGACTACCAGGCTGGCCTGTGCGGGTTGGTAGCGGGATATAACGGGATGTTGTAAGGATTGGAGAATGAGGGAAAGATTGGTTGGGGATCTAACCTGTCCTGAAGGCTTGAACATAGGAGAAAGTCAGTAGTTAGCGTACGGTAAGGACGCCACTCTTTGTAGCAACCTGTCCTCTACCGGGATCGAGGAGTACCTAATACCCGCTACTGCTACCTGTGGTATCTAGTGACTAACAAATTATAAGTGGATAACAACAAATTTTAAAGAGATTTTTATTAACTTTTTTGGGTGTAAATCATCTTTTAAGAATTATTGTGTTGTTTTTAAATGTCATATTAGTATTAAAAAAACTAATTGAGCTAGATACAAAAAATAAAGAAAATAATTCAGTCATGATACGCTTTTAGAAATACAGGCTGTGTAGGTTTAAATTACGCCTTTCCACAGTCCTAATTTACGACACGCATATCCTAGTTACCTAAATTTATCCACTTTTTCATTATGTTTCTTTTAAATATTTAGCAGCCAATAAGTCACGGATATTATTTTTCTATAAAAAAAACATAGGTAAAAGCACACCTGGACAATGGAAAATGAATTACCATTTTTTATTAACAAAAGTAGCCAAGAAATTATTAATTTAGATTCGTGTGCTTGAATAATAAATCAATCATTCAGTTAGTCATTTAGTAAAGTGTATGAGCAAAACAAAAAGTACTAGACGAATTTGTTTAAAATATATGTTACCGTAGTAAAAAGGAATATATAAACAGATAGACTATACGGCGTAAGTAATATTATTGATTTATAATTTACAGGTAAAAAATATTATTAGCGAACAATAAAAAAACACTCATATACAAGGTGCGCCAAACCTCTGATTTTTTTATGTTATGGTTAAACTATGGAGTATATAGAAAATGTCTATAAAAAAACTGATGTATACATGTCACGTCAATTAGAACTACGGAATGAACCTAAGTTATTATTATTATCCAGATTTAGCCATACGGCTCACACTCCCTCTAAGGGGAAAATTCACTCATCCCAGATACCTTACGGTATCAAAAGGATTGAGCTCTGGTGGGACTCTTTCCGTGTTATCGAGCCCTAGGTGACTTGGTATGTTGGAGTATCTCCCAAAAATTTTCGTACACATCTAGACGTTGCGAGGAGTACAGCTTTCTGCATGGCCTTATAAAGATGTTCATTTAGACCCAGCTGTTTTATGTTCGCTAGGAGGTTTTTGGGAATAACACCAGTAGTAGATAGTACAATAGGTACTGTCTGGGTACTTTCCATTCTCCACTGTCTCTTGATTTGTATTTATAGATCTCTATACTTGGCGATCTTTTCGTTGTATTTAACAAGCAAATTGTTAGTCCTAGGTATGGCCACATCAATAAGTGTTGTTTGCCTAGTAATTTTATTCACTAGAATGAGATCCTATCTATTATGAGCCACTGTTTGGTCTGTGAGCACAGTGCGGTCCCAGTGTAGCTTGTAGTTGTCATTTTCAATCATTCTGTCAGGGACATATTGATAATAAGGAAGATGGTCGGTTTGGAGAAGTCCCAGTTTGTCAGCTAGTTTTTGGTGGATAATCTTTCCTACTGAGTCATGGCGTTCTTTATAATCGGTACCGACAAATGCCTGGCAGCCACCGGTAAGATGTTGGATGGTTTCTTGGGCGACATATTCTTGGCTGATCTCATTGAGATGTCGCCCATGCAGAGGTTTAATCATTCAGGTGCGCATTTTTTCTTGCTTAGTCAGATAGTTTATGCGCATTTCTTGTTCCCTCAGTTTAAGCGGCGTTGTATCATCTACTGCGCAAATTGCTCGATGTTAAATAGATGTCTCGGCATGTGCCTGAAAATAAGTTCTTAAATTAGCAATTTGTTTATCCAGTTGCTCACCTATATCCATAAGTCCTCTTCCATATTGATACCGCGGCAATGCTGTTTTCTCTACTGCACTGCGTGGATGATATTTTGCACCTTTGTGAGAAGTGTTCTTACTTTCCGCTGAAGACTCCCTATATCCGTTTTTGACCACTTTATAATACCAAATGAGTAGCTCAGCGCGGAACAGGCGTACGTATTTAATGCCTTAAACAAATTTTTACTATTAAGATATGACTGATTTAGTTGTCTTACTCTTCGCACGAACTCCAAAGTTAGTTCAGTATTCATTTGTTTGTGGTCAATTTTCCGCTTCTTTTTTTCTCCAAGATATTTGTAAATATCATTTTCACCCATTGCCTCGATGTTTTGGCCATCTTGCATATCGAAACCTCCGGGCTGAACCTTTCCCCTGACTATATTTAGTATACGGCACTTGTCTAGTCCAAAATACATACTGATATCATTTGAGAAAGTTTCTACAGTTTTTAGCATGTGATCTAAGTGATTTCGAGTGGAAGCCATTAGTTTCAAATCATCCATATACAACAGATGATTAAGCTTCGCCACAACAGTGTTGTTATTTATAATAAAATAACAACTTCACTTGATCCACTGTTATTTTTAACAGTGGAACATAAATAATTATCCATAGATTCCTAGACTTACAAAGTACTTAACTGTTTTAAAAATAAACTAGCGGACCAACTCGACATCGAGTTTTTTAAATGAAATTTTTATTTTGCGAGAAAAATTAAGAGATCAATACAAACAATATAAGCAAGAATATACATAACACTCATCAATAATTCTCTATTGATATTATTTGCTCTATCTTGACGTTTTATGCGCGTTTCGGGTCACTTCCGGTGTCGGATCGCAACGGAAGTACATATTTAGATTCGTCTCGACGAGACCTTTCGATCCATATATACATTGTGGGGTCTAAAACTTAAAGTAAATTTTAACTTCCGGTCATCTCAAAACCGGAAGTGAATTTTTGTACCAAAAGTATATCTTGACAATCTCATACGTAATACTAATAATATTACGAAAAAATATTTTAATTATTTAATATGATTTTTGAGTAAAGTGGTGGGCAAGAAAAGGGCTTAGCGTTTTAGTATATAAAATTTCATCCATCAGAATAAGAGAATTTTAAAAGTAAAGTAAATAAAATTGGTTCAAAAGGAGATAAACAATTAAAAATTTCTTTTTTATTGGCGATTAGGTAAGATAGCTATACACAATAAAAGTTAGAAAGAATATTTGATTTTTTTTGGGTATATTAAATATATGGTATTTTTATTTATAACATATAAATAAATAATATGGTATATTTATTTCCTTTGATTATCCTGGATAAAGCACGCAACTAGGAAATGCTAGAAGACACGAAATAAAGATAATTAATATGACAAATTAGCCCTGAGAAATTAATGTATTGCATAATTTTGTTTATTTTAAAATCTTTAAAATCTTTACCCAATTTTAAAAAATTTTAGAATGTATTTTGTCCATGATTTTATATTTTAATGTGTGTTATCAATATTGAGTGTCAATGATTTTATAAATAATCTCAACGACTAGTAAGTTACACTGAAGAATTGTGATATTTTTTAAATATTTACGTATTTGTCTTATTACAGTGTCTTGAAAAAGGAATAAAACCATTCCGAAAGATAGACAAAAAGTCAAAAGAGTGTTTTTTTTAACATCCCGGCCAATTTTCTGCCCGCAACCCTAAGAAACTGTGTTGTGTGTTGTATATATATATATATATATATATATATATATATATATATATATATGTATATATATTATTATATATATATATATATATATATATTATATATATATATATATATATATATATATATATATATATATATATATATATTTGGGAGAGACTTGCTTTTATTTATCTTTCTTTGCCCAGAGCTTCTTTACCTGAGTGTGAGCTGCTTGCTTTAATTTTTGCCCAGCTTTCCTACTAGACCCCATCGCTTTGGATAATGTATGTGGTTCTGTATTTTTCTTATTGTTTAGTATTAATACCTTATTGTATCGTCCTGCAGATTTTCAACTTTTATCTGTGTGGTGTATTTTATTTTTGTGATAAAAATGTGTGTTATGTAATTTGGAAGGAAATAGCTCTTGATTTGAAAGAATATAGTCGATCATAGATATTTGTTCTCTGGTATTGACAAAGGTACAATTGTAATTGAGTAAGTAAATACTTGAATGAATTATATTATTTTTCTTCTTTAAGTGCCGTCTCCCAATCACAAGTTGGATATCATCATCACTATCTTTACTTTATCTACTGCTGCTCTAAAGAGTTCTATATAACTGCATTTAAACCAGTCCCTTAAATTCTTCAACCATCACACTCTCCTTCTTGCTATCCTCCTTCCTCCTCTTATCTTTCCCTGTATGCCTTAGCAGTTCATATCGCTGTCCCCTCATTACGTGTCCCAGATATTGTAACTTTCTTATTTTTATTGTGTTTATTATTTCGCATTATTTGCCCATTTCTTACAATACTTCCGTGTTAGTTTTCTTCTGTATCCATGCTATTCTAAGCATCCTCCTGTAACACCACATTTCAAAGGACTGTAACTTATTTATGTGTACTTGCTTCAATCTCCAGCTTTTAAGTCCTTATTGCCAAATGAATTATAT
Source organism: Diabrotica balteata (assembly GCA_918026665.1). Lineage (NCBI taxonomy): Eukaryota > Metazoa > Arthropoda > Insecta > Coleoptera > Chrysomelidae > Diabrotica > Diabrotica balteata. The sequence continues at coordinate 97,489,687 of OU898280.1, forward strand.
ACCTAATTCATTGTTACTAATAATTGTGGATCAATCCTATCTACAAAATATATCATCATCATTCAACTTATTCAATATTCCAACAAAAATATTCTGTCATTTTCCACACTTCATTACAATTTACTCTTTGTAATAAGAATTATTTTGGCTCAAATACGTGTAAAAAAAAACCAAAGCCAATAAACTCCCAAAAGCACTTATCTGTGCTAGAGTTTTATAGTGGCATATTAAAAATTCATAATAATAATACACCGTCCGCTACAAAAAAAATGTTCTAATAGCTTTGAAAATAGATTAATTCTCATCATGACTGCGACTAACGGGTTATTTTAAAAAATATATTTACAACACCACTAATGATGGTTTATCCTGAAATATCTTTTTAAAAAATATAGCTCGTTTCATGCAAGCACGGTTTTGATTAACACTGCAGCGGTTTGAATAAAACATGTATTTTACGTAGTAATATTGCACGATAATAATGTTTTCGATGCTATAATTGAATTGTATCTTTAAAAAATGCCATGAAAATTTAATAAAAATACTGGATTAAAAAATAACTTGATAATGAACTAATAAAACTGTATTATTTATAGAAATCGCAACAAATTAATAATCACCATTGTAAACACGGAACAAGCTGATTTTAATGCAAAATTTTGAAATTGGTTTTCAAATCTTTCATCTTTTTCTTGATCCATTCGGGTCTATGAACACCGATAAAAATGTAAGGTACATGTAAGGTAGATATAGTTTCCATAATAAGTATGCTGCTGTGTTTCATTCAAAAATTCATTCATTCACGTGATTCAAGGCCGATCATTCAACGTTATCTACAAGTTATTAACTCCAGATCATGTGAAACTCCAACGTATGTGTTCTTCTTTACACGTTTTGTTTTTCTTTATACCTTAACCTATTATTGTAAAGTAGTAAATTTTCGCTTTAAAATATCAAATAAAAGTGACGCATCAGAAAAAAATAGTTTTTATATAAAAAATTATGTAGCAGCTTAAAAAGCTTCTTTGTAAACAATATTCGCAGAAAAAATAAAAGAACTCGCTAAGAGGTAACGTTTCGTTGTCCGCGTTCAAAAACCGGGTTTGGAAAATATATTCCAATGTGCGACCATATCTAAACTTATTCTGTTTGACTTAACTGTTGTTGATTATCATTAGCGAAAGCTGACATACTTAACAAGAAAATGAATGACGATGAAGCATACATGGAAGTCCCTTTCTGATGAACACAAAGCTATTTAAAAAAAAACCGACTTCTTAAATAGCCTTCCCTGGCAAAAACCATGTCCCAAATTAGGGGAGTTCACAAACCCACAACAGTTAATCGTGTCCAGTTGCACAGTCAGTCTCTCGCGTTTAAGTTTCTTGGCAGCATAATAATCGTTCCAACTTTAACCTGGAGATGACGTGATGGTATTTCAGATCAAATTGGACTGTTTAAAAACACCGTAGAATAATGATTTTGTCCATTTAAGTCAGTCGTTGATTCTGCAACAACGTTGATTCTGCAAATATGGTGACCTTAATTTGCTTTAATGATTTGTATTGCTTCTTCCATTCCTTCTTGTCCTATTTCTAGATTGTCATCTGAATATTTCTCTAAAATTTATTCCGCTTTATCTTCATCATCATCGTCAACCTGTCCGCGTTCACTGCTGGACATAGGTCTCCTTCAGCTCCTTCCAGCTGTCTTTGTCTTTTGCGGCTTGCATTCAGTTATTGCTAATATGCTTCAGGTCGTTAGTCCATCTAGTTGGTGGACGTCCTTTACTCCGTAGTGCTCCTTGTCTTGGTCTGCACTCGACAATACGATTTGTCTATTGGTTATCTGATAATGTGAAGACGTGTCTTGTCACATTTCATTTTAGCGACGCGTTTTTTATGGTGTCTGTTGTTTTTGTTCTATGACGTATTTCTTCGTTTAGGATTCGGTTTCTCAGAGAGACATCCAACATCTGGCGTTCCATAGCCCTCTGAGCCAAGCTCATTTTAGTCACTACCTTTTTTATGATTGATAATGTTTTTGCTCCTAGGTCCGACTTAAATACATAGTTTTATTTACTAAACGCTGCCCAGGCTAAGCCTATGCGACGTGGGAGCTCACATGTCTGGTTATCTCTGTCCAACAGAATTTCATGTCGTAAATACTTATACAATGCAGTCTGCATAATATTCCTTTCATCAACAGCAATATTTCGATTTAGCATCAAATTAGTCATTATTTGCATCTTGTTCATATTAATCTTTAGTCCGACCTCCAAGACAGCGTGATAAAATTTTTCAAACGTTATTATTGCATCATCCATACGATGGAGGGCTAAAAGGACGATCTCATCTGCAAATCTTAAACGATTGAGATTCACTCCATTTATTTTGATACCATGCTCGTTCAGATGTACCTTCTAACAAGTATGTTCTAGAGCAGTGGTCGCCAACCTGTCGATCGCGAGCTACCGGTAGCTCGCGGAGGCAATTCTGGTAGCTCTCACAACGATTTTAATTTAAAAAATACAAACTGCAAAAATTAGAGAAGCTTCCGAAAATTCCACAAAAAAAATCTAATTGTCATAGTATTAAACATAAACAGCGGCAACGTTGCGGTGAGCGATCTGCCCCTGACGCTGTCAAGCTAGAATCGGCTTTTATAGAACCAACCAGCCGGACCAGCGCGTTAGTGTTCGAGAACAATCTGGATTGCTTTGAACGGGATAAATACGCACGGTGCGGCGACATTGCACTTAGTTTAAAACTGAACGCATAACCAACGTCCAGCGGTTGGGTTAGTAGAGAACAACAAAAATAATATTATGGCAAGCAGTTGTAAGAAGGTAAAGAAATATCACTTTCATTCGGAATTGGAAGAACAATACTTTTTTACAAAGTTAAAGATAAAAATGTGTGTTTGTTATGTAATACTTCGGTCTTCATTGTTAAAAAAGGAAATATTTAGAGACATCATAAAACTGTACATTCTAATTTTGAAAACTCATTCCCACTACATTCTGCCGCCAGAAAGGAGAAACTGAAACAGTTAAAAAAACAGTTAATTGGACAACAATCCATATTTTTAAGAACAGTCGACAAAAATAAGGCTGCAACTGAAGCATCATACCGTGTGTCCCAGATAATTGCACAAAAAAACGAAACCTTATGAAGACGGGGAAACGATAAAACAGGCGTTTTTAGAAGCTGCTGATTCATTATTTGCCAACTTTAGAAATAAAGATAAGATAGTTTCAGCTATAAAATCTTTGCAACTTTCTGCTAATACAGCGATGAGACGTGTAGAAGTAATGAGCAATGATATTTTTTTACAGTTAAGTACTGACTTAGATAACTGTGTTTATTTTTCACTTTAAATGGATGAATCAACAGATGTCGTTTACACTGCCCACATTGTCGTATTCGTCAGGATGGTTCTTAGTGATTTTACGATTAAAGAAGATCTTTTGAAGTTCATTCCACTGAAAGGTCACACTACTGGCCAGGAGTTGTTTTCTCATTTAAAAAATATTATTTCTTCCGAGAAAATTCCAATATCGAAAATGGTAGGCTTGACAACCGATGGCGCTCCAGCTATGGTGGGTTGTGATAAGGGTCTGGTGGCGTTATGTCGTAAAGATGAAACTTTTCCGCAATTTCTCTGTTACCACTGCATTATCCATCAGCATATGTGGAAATTTCCTGAAACTAAACAACGTTATGAAACTGGTGGTAAAAATTGTGAACAAGGTTAGAGCTCAAGCGTTACAAAGAAGATTATTCAGAACCTTGGCCGATGAAGTTGACTGTCAATACGAGGACCTACTCCTTCACTCTGAAGTACGATGGTTAAGTAGAGGACGGGTGCTAAAACGTTTTAATGATGTCCTATCTGGCATAGTTCAATTTTTCAAACAACGCGATGAACCGACTCCGGAACCAGAAAATTCAATCTGGCTTAGAGATTTTGGTTTTGTTGTGGACATTACAGAGAAATTAAACGAACTTAATTTGCAGCTTCAGGGGAGAGACAAAGAACTAGCGGAAATGATTTCTTATATAAAAGCATTTATCAAAAAGCTGGAGTTTTGGGAACAAAACCTAATTAACAGCGATTCCAAGCATTTTCCTATTCTTTCAGAAAAAATATCTCAAAATCCATTAGAACCATATGACAACAAATATCATGTAGAAATAATTTCTACCCTGAAGAGTAATTTCAAAAATCGTTTTAAGGATTTTAATGAAATTCGGCGAAGACATCGCTGCAACAGAAATGAAAGTCATTGAGTTTCAAAATGATTTAGCCTTAAAATCATTAGTCTCAAGTACTGAATGTATCTGGCCTATTGTAAGTCAAGACAAATATTCAGTTCTATGCCGTGTTGCCTTAAAAGTGAAAGCATTATTCAGTTCAACCTATTTGTGTGAATCTTCTTTTTCTAATATGAAGTTTATTAAGAACAAATATCGCAATCGACTTACAGATGAACATTTGGATAATTGTATTCGAATGGCTGCATCAAATATTACTGCAAACATTAAAAAAATTATCGATGAGTCTGAGTATCATCCTTCTCATTGAACATGTTTTTTTATTTTTCAATGTTTATGTTTACGATAGTGCGTTACTTTTTTGTTGTTATTATTAACTATTTTTAAATCATACGTGACATGCTCTTGTGGCTGGATAAAAGTTTGTGTTTATTTTTCAAATACCTTCGTTTGATAGGTAGGAATGTAGCTATGAACAAGTATGTACTAGTAATATTAGTTGTTTGGTTATTAGTTTATTATTAGTACCTATGTATTATGTATTACCAGTTAAACAGTAAAATAAATACATATAATGACAGATTTAACTGTGGATTATTTAAATTACGTTGCGTCACGTGGCTTCCGTGTGGGTAGCTCGCTGTTTATTCCAAAATTAACAAAGTAGCTCAACACATTGAAGAGGTTGGCGACCACTGTTCTAGAGAGTCCTTGCTGTTTACAGAATTTAAATGTTTCTTGTTTAGATAGCCACGCTAGCTGTGGCATTTTGGTAGATATATTTGTGTTAGTGTAGCGATGGTCTATTCGGCATACTGATGCCGCTTAACAACAATGCTTTTAACATTTTTGATGGCTTTTGGTATCGAATGCTTTCTCGTAGTCCACAAATATTATCGCCAATAGTTTGTTGTATTCTGCAGACTTCTCTATTAGGTATCCCGATCTAAATACAGCTTGTTCTCCAAGCTGATAGAAGTCTAACTTAGCGTCCAGCCTTTTTTTGATAATTTTTGTAAACATTTTATATATGTGTGAAAGCAAACTTTTCGGACGGTAGTTTTTTAGATCTGTTATGTCTTCTTGCTTGTGTAATTAAATAATAACTGCATTGTTCCATTAAGCAGAAATTTTTCATTGGGAGATGCATTCGGTGAAAAGATTGTCCAAAGCCTAGATAATTTTATTTCCATCTAGTTTGATGGCTTCGATCACTACTCTGCCATCGCCAGAGGATTTATTATTTTTCATTTCTAAAAGTGTCGTTTTGATTTTGTATGGAGTTATTTATGAAATTAATTCTGACCCCTGGGTTGTGATTTTGGTCGGGGGCTTATCTTGCCTTTCGCGATAAAAGTATTCGACAACCTCAAGGGTTTTGGTTCTATCCGTAGTATTGTTTTCATCTTTGAGTTTTATTTTGTACATATTTTTGTTGTCTATGTTGTTTGTATTTCGCCTCAAAACTTTTAAACTTTTGTTTTCTTAAATTATTTTAGTTACTTTTCTTGTATTGTTTTCTCTTACATTTTTTCGGATTGACCGGTGGATATCTTTATTGAATTTCTTCATTGCTGTGTAGTTGGAGCCATATTTTCCGTTAACTGTTTTCTTTTACCTATGAGAACTTTATTTTGGGCTTAGTTTTTCTTAATGAATAAGAACGGTTGTGCAGTACTCCCTTTCCGTTTCTTTTAGAGCCTTCCTTATGCCATCATTTGATTGATCTGCATCTTTTTTTCGTCTTGCAAGTCTTGTATATGTCGGGGTAGTGTGTCTTTATATAGGTCGTTGTTTTTTGAGGGAATCCATTTCTTATTTCTTACTTTAGGATCATCTTTGTCCTTTTCAATTTGACATTTAATAGTATCCTAGATTAGGATGATTTGTGGTCGCTTCCTAGTGAAAATTTGTTGAGTACTTCGATGTCTTTGATTATTTGTTGTCTGTTAGTTACGATATAATCTATTTCATTTTTGACACTGCCATCTGGGCTGATCCACGGCAATTTACGCTGAGGCTTTTTATCGAAAAAATAGTTCATCATGGATACATTTTCCTGGTATAAGAAGTTCAGTAATCTTTGCCCTCCGTTCATTTCTTTCGCCATATCCATACTTACCCATTGCTACTTCTGCATCATCTTGTTTAAACCCCATTTTTGCATTAAAGTCACCCCTAATTTTTGTTTATTATGCTGGTGTGACATGTAACGTTGTTTTGAGATCCTCATAAAATTATTAAATTTCTTCATCCGCTTTAACTTGTGTTTCGTAAAATTGTTCTTGTTAATTTTTGTTATTTTAGTTGCTTTTGACTATTTCTCATTGCTCTTAGTTTTTTATTTTTATCATATTACATATTATATTACATATTATATTACAAGATAATTATAACTGCCATGTTACGTCTAATACCAGCGGATCAACGGAGGACATGGCACAGGTCAGCGGCTAAGGAATACAATTCCTGACAGGTGCGGTACCACAATGTGGCAGGCGAAAATTAAATACTGATTTAACCGGCTGTGATACTGCGAACACTCACCAACCCGTCCGGCAAACCGGGTACGGCAAGCGTGGTGTTTTAATGCCAATATACCCCTCAAAACACAACATGTTGAACTTGAAACAAAATGGGACGATACCTCAGGTGGGTAGAGCTAGCAGCTCAGAATCCCACACCGGAAAACCGGTCGGCCTCACAGATTCTGGGGGAGGCACAAGCTCAACAAAATGTGCCAAAATAGATACGAACAAACAAAACTCGCCACATACAACATCCAATCTATAGCTAAAGATGAAAAGGTCTACGAATTAGAAGAAGAACTATCCACGATAAAGTGGGATATTGTAGGACTGTCAGAGGTGAAAAGAAGTATAAAAGCGTTTCTGATAGAGTAGCTTATATTATAATACACCTAGATAATAAAACCAAGATCAAAGTTATACAAGTGTATGTTCCCACAACAACACATCAGGAAGAGGTAGTTAAAATGTTCTACGAAGATTTGATAACAGCATTAGAAGAAAATGATACAAAATATACCATCATTATGGGAGATTTCAACACAAAATTGGCTAAAAAAGAAGAAAATACTGAAACCAAATTAGGGATGCATGGTTATGGCACACGAAATTAAAGAGGAGAAAAAATTATATAACTTCCTAGAACAACAAAATTTATATGCTGTGAATACATACTTCAAGAAACCAGCAAACCGAAAATGGACGTGGATATTTCCCGACAAAGACATTTTTGAAGATATAATTGCTCTCAATCGATTTACAACAGGCAGCTATCATCGCCTTTTAAGAGCAAGGATTCTTATTAAACAGGCAAAAACCAGTAGAAATAGGTCACATAATTATTGTAATCATATAGATCAAACTAAAATACAACAGAAGGAAGATGAATACAGAGAAGTCTTAAGAACAGAATTTGTAGAACACTATCAACAAGAATATTCTGACATGAACACAATTAATAAAGAAATTCAACGAAAGCTTTTGAAAGCAGGATTGACTGTTGCAAAGAAAATAAAAAATAAAGAAGACCGAATAAGTGAAGGAACAAAATGGTTAATGGAAAAGAGCACATTTCTAAGTGAAGGAAAGCGAAACACCAATGGTTTCAAAGAATTGAATAAACAAATAAAAAAGGAAGTAAAGAAAGATTTAAGAATCTATAATGAAAAGAAGGTAGAAAAATAATAGAAAAGAACCGAGGCCTGAATTGCTTAAGATCAAACTTAGGAAAGCCTATAATAATCTCATTAAAGGATGTAGATGGAAAAGAATTAAGAGAAAAGAACGAAATCCTAAAAGTTACTCAAACGTTTTACCGTGATTTATATTCCTCACACAAGAACCCAGATAACACTGCAAAAGAAGATCTTAAGAGAAAGATAACGAATGTCAACTCAGAACTACTTCCTAATATAGAATCCTTCGAAATAAAACAAGCTATGACACAACTAAAAAACAATAAGGCTCCGGACCCAGATGAAATACTTGTAGAAATGTTGAAAGAGGGGAGTGAAATTATTCTCGACGAATTGAAAATTTTTTTCAACGAAAATCTTCACAGAGGACAAGTTCCAGAGACGATCTGAAGAACTAAAGGCCAATCTCCCTGCTGTCCCAAATCTATAAACTGTTTATGAGAGTAATAACTAACATCCACAAGGAATCTAAGTTACTGTAGTTGGCAGTATACCATATATCAAAAATTTTTTATTAAAAATCCTTTATATCATCATCCAGCATCAAGAGTCCACTGCTGAACATAGGCCTCTTCCTCATGTTTCCAACCCCGTCTATCTTGCGCCGCTCTTATCCAGTTTTTATTGAGTCTTCTTACATCATCAGTCCATCTTGTAGGTGGTCGACCGACGCTTCTCTTGTCTTCCCTTGGCCTCCATTCCAATAACCTCTTTGTCCATCGCCTATCTGTCATTCTGGCTATGTATCCTGCCCATCTCCATTTTAGTCTGGCTATCTTCTCGATGATGTCAGTCACTCCGGTTCTTCTCCTGATGTCTTCGTTTGTTATTCTGTCTCGGAGAGTTATTCCTAACATGGACCGCTCCATTCTTCTCTGCGTGACTCTCAGTTTGGTAGCTGCTGCTTTTGTTAAGGTAAGTGTTTCTGCTCCGTACGTCAAGACTGGGAGGACGCACTGATCAAATACCTTTCTCTTTAGGCATGTGGGCAGCTCACTTTGAAAAGTTTCTCTCAGTTTTCCAAATGCTTTATAACAGGTACATAATTAAAAACGCAATCGGGCTATGTTACAAAAAACGTTTTCGGAATCCATATTACATCATCAGTGTCTAGGTATATATGTATGTAGCCATTAAATATGTGGGTAAAAACCCGTTAAAAATTATTTGTAAAAATTTAGTTTACATTATGTGTTATTAATTATTAAGATGTTAAAGTTACCGTTAGATTTTGTAACATGGCGACATATGACTCCACGTGAAGTTGCTAGCCCTATGACATTGTAATATTCGCTACAAGTTTTGACGAACTACAGACCATGATGACGCAACTATTTTAAGCTTCAGAAAAACGAGGTCTTAAGATGAACTTGAAAAAAAAATGACAAATACACCGAACATTAGAAAAAAACCGTTGAACGACATAAATTTAGAAACAGTAAGCAAATACATCTACCTGGGACAGATAATGAAAGTTGAAAACTGAGTTGGATCTTGAAAAGCACTAAAATAGAACAGTATTTAAAAACCAAAATTTAAGATCAGTGTATCCTCCCTATACCCACATATGGCTCACAGACGTGGACACTCACCAAGTCTAACATGGATAAAATAGTAAAAGCACAAAGAGCGATGGAACGATCAATGCACGGGGTGAGATTTATAGACAAAAAAACCAACAAATGGATTATAAGCAAAACGAAAGTAAAACATGTTGCCAAATTAAAATGGAGCTTCGCAGGACACAATGCCCGACTGAAGGATAAGAGATGGAACCATCAAATAGAACAATGGAGACCATGGTTAGGAAAGAGAAGCAGAGGAAGACCACAAATGAGATGGGTGGATGATATTAAGAAGATTGGAGGACACAACTGGAAGCAAGTGGCGCAAAATAGAAGACACTGAATTGATTTGGGGGAGGCCTATGTCCAAAGTTGGATTACTTAAGGCTGAAGAAGAAGAAGAAGATGTTACGTCCATACAAAAATGAAGAATCTGGAACAATGTTTAGTAACTTTTTTGGGTGTAAATAAATCTTTTAAAAATGTCTTTATAATTTTTAATAGATCGTTACGTAATTTACTGTCATTTGTATACAAAGTCGCTGCAATTCTAATTCATGGGCTGTTTTAATTCCTGCAGGTATAAATATTTTTTCAGTTTAAAATTTATTTGATATAAATTTTACAACTTGTACTTCTCTTTCGTTAGTCACTCCTACTACTAAAGCTACGTATAAATTACCGATGCTGTTTTACGTCAATGTTTGTAGCTCTGTCTTATTCTCAATACCTAGCTTAAGGTATTGCAGATACCCTATAATTTATTACATCGAAATTCGTCTCAAAACCGATATGACACTTGAATGATGTATTACATAATTTCACTTTCCAGCTTTCGATGTAATCAGTTTGCTTTCCAAAATTTGTGTTCCTTCCTTTACACGTTAATATTTATTCTTTGTTGATATTCCGGAAAAGTTCAAGACGTATCGATTGGAAGTCGATGACAAAAAGCGGTAAATGAACTTGTTGAAGCACACCGTAGTGGCACATAATTTTCTAATCAGGATTTTCGATCGATGCCCTCTATTCAAACATCATATAGGTCGGTACTTGTTCTAATTAGATTTTATATTAAAAACGCTGTTAATTTTGGAAAATATTAACTCAAGGGGAATTTGAACCTTTAATCGATTGTAATCGGTTCATACGAGGTATTATGTTTTTAAAATAAGTACCGTTTCAAAATAAAATACAAACAGAAACATATTTTTGATATAATAATCGGTTTTAACATTGTCCAAGCCGTATTTCGATACCCAATTGGCACATTATTCTTGTTATCCCATGCCTATCTTCTGAGTCTCTCACATTTCCGATTGTGGATAATCCACATTTATTTTTATGACTTTTGGGTAGGCTTTAGTGCAGGAATCCTTACTAGGATTTCTTTGAGAGCCTAATAGTTTGGATGATATTTTCCTTAGGACCCCAAGTACAAGAGGTGGTATGAAATAATTTTAAAACTACAGTGGAACCTCGATTATCCGTCAGGGCACCGGACCAAGGGTATGACGGATAATCGAAAAGACGGTTAACAGAACATTAAAAAAAATTATAGTATAACTCTCAAATTTTATTTGTATGTTTTATTTGACAATATAAGAGGGATTTATGTTAGTACAGTCGAATTAATTTGATTTAAAATATTCCGAAATCTTTGTTTGTTTTATTGTTACTTCGCATTTTGCAACGGCTGAATTTCTTAATCGACGTAAAATCATCAAATCTACCTTATTTGCTTCTTCTTGCCGATAATACCACTTAATGAATTGTTGCATGTGCGATGCAGCTTCTCTAGCTTTTACGCAAATCTTTGTGAGTTGCAATAGCATCATTATCGCCACTATCAAAGTCTCTGTCAGCATCTGAATCAGTTTCGTCCGCCTCTGTTGACATTTCCAACAATTTTATCAGCTGTCAGCAATCGATAGTCGTTTGCGTCCTCGTCACAAATTAACCAATCCTTTATGTCATCTTTAGGTAACGAAAACAGAAACAGTTGATTCAGCCATAACTTCATTTGTTACCGCATCACGCTGGTTTGTCACGGGGGCATTTTCATCTGGAGTTGATTTAGGCCATAATTTATTCCACGCAATTTTTAGCGTTACTTCCGAAACATCAGCCCAAGAAGATTATATTCTGACAAAAAAATCCTCTTCCATAACTAGGTTTTGAATAAATTTTGTTCTGAATCTTCTATTGAATGTTTTAATGACCGATTGATCCATTGGCTGTATCAATGATGTTATATTCGCAGCCAGAAAAGAGCACGTGATATTTTCACTTCGCAGCATTCCAGCTTCAGGGTGGGCAGGTGCACTGTCCAAAATGAGAATCGTCTTTGGTGGCAAATTTTTTTCCTTGCAAGTATTGTCAAACGTCCGGTATAAAAACTTAAAAAACAAGACGTTAGAAAAAAGAGATAAACAAATTTTGGTTTGCAGTACATACCTTTTTGAACCAGTCAGCAAATATTTCCTGGGACATCCATGCATTATGTTGTGCTTAGTAGTTAACGGAAAGCGTGTTCATATTTATGCCCTTGAAACAACGTGCTTTTCTACTGTACCAATCAATAATGTAGGAAGGTGATGGTCACCACTTGCATTTGAACATATCATTGCTGTGATTCGTTGCTATTTAAGTTTAAATCTTGGTTTATATTTTTCAGAAAGTGCAGCGAGTGTTTTCGTTGGCAATGTTTTGTAGTTTAAACCAGTTTCATCTGCATTGAATACTTGATCGCGTGTCAAACCATATTCATCGATCATATCTTGAACCTTTCTTTTATATTCGTCAACGACTTCGATACTTGCGATGGTAAATTTTTCACCTTCGATTTTCAGTTCGGATCGCCATTCAATTTCATGTTGAGAAACAACACTTTTTCTGCCACAATTGGTCCAGACAAAGGATCACCTTCGCTTCTTTTTTGAACGAACCACCAATACTAAGTGACACAATCAATGTTCGAATTTGAATCAAACAGAATTATGTTGATACACAGGTATTGACTGTAATAATTATTGTGCTCTTCGTTTTTATTTTCGGCTTGCGATTCTAAAAATGAACCTCTAAAAGCATGATATCATTTAATATTACCTATTTAAATTGAAATTTAATCCAGAGCCCTGAATAAGAAAAATAATTATTTACATAAAAAAGCGGTGGTGGCATAACTTCACGTGTACATTTCAACGAATTTAGTTTGGCTTGTCGCAATGCTCAAACAAAGTAAATTGATGACTAAATTTTTACTTATGTTGTCAATATAACTTATCTATGGACCCTGACGGTTAACAGAGGTGACGGTTAATAGAGAGACGGATAATCGAGGTTCCACTGTATATGACTATAACATAAGATTATTATTAAGTTACGTAAAAACAATATTCTACTACTATTCTACTACTATTAGAACGTTTGCAAGAAGTCGGTTTAGATGGAAAATACATCAAACTCTTAAAAAAACAGTACTCAAAAGTACTGGAACCAAAACTCCAGAGTTAGGATCGAAGGTTCCACATCTGCAGAAGTAGAAATTAGGAGGGGAGTTAGACAAGGATGTGTTCTGTCGCCTCTGCTGTTTAATCTTTACTCCGAGTTTCTATTTAAAGAAGCATTGGAGGATTCCAAGGATGAAGTTAATGTGAATGGCGTAAATATCAACAGTATCAGATACGCCGATAATACAGTGTTAATTGCGGATTCCGACTTAGGTCTACAACGACTCATCGACAAGATCAACTCGACCTGTGAGCAATTTGGTATGAAAATAAACATTAAAAAAACCAAAGTGATGTCAATCCGAAAAAACCAAAACGTACCTCAACCTTACACAATAAATGGGCACATTTTAGAACAGGTCAATAAATTTAAGTACCTGGGATGTTGGATCGATAGCAGCCTACATCCTGATCTAGAAATAAGATCGAGAATAGAACAGGCCAGAAAATCTTTCGAAAAAATGAAAAAACTGCTTTGCGATTCGAATAAAACTCTAAATTCGACTACGTTTATCAAAATGCTACATCTGGTCGACTCTTCTATATGCAGTTGAAACGTGGACCCTTAAAACATCAACCGTAAATAAATTGGAGGCCTTTGAAATGTTGATCTACCGGAGAATACTCAAAATTCCCAATACTCAATACCCAAAATGGACATTGCATATCTCAAACGATGAAGTGCTGCATAGAATAGGCAAGGAAAGAGAACTTTTTAACGCAGTAAAAGTTAGAAAAACATCATACCTAGGCCACATACTGAGAAATAATAAGTACCAATATGCCCAACTTATAGTGAAAGGAAAAATCAAGGGAAAGAGAGGCCTAGGAAGGAAAAAACTATCGTGGCTCAGAAACATCCGACAATGGACAGGGCTAAATTTTGAACAGCTAATAAGAACAGCTGAAGATAGAGACGAGTTTAAAATTGTAGTAGCCAACCTCCATTGAGGAGAGGGCACTTTAAGAAGAAGAAGAAAAACAATATAATTATAAATTATACGACTGTTTTGCATGTAAAAAGTAGGAACATGTCTTTTACTTGACCCCAGGAATGTCAAGTCCTGAATTTGTTAATTCTTTGAAGTCGACGGGCGAAATCTTTCACAGCTCTTTAGAATGGCATTTATGTTAGCAGGTTGGGAAGAAACTGAAATTCTCAAAATATTTTCAACATTCTCACTAGTTAGCCTAGATCTGTACTTGTTTTTTTACGAACTTCAGCTTACTGAATGTAGATTCACAGACATATGTAGATGCAAAAATGCAAAAAATTTTCTGAACACAGTCAATTAAGTTGGGAAATTTGTCATTTTCAACTGCTTCCCAAAACTTATAGTAAGCTTTTTTCTTGTTTTTTTCTTCAAAAATACTTTTGAGTTCTGTATGATTCTAAAGATCAATTAAATCATTTTTCAAATCCCTAGCTTCGTATCTAAAAATAGAAAGATGAGCTACATTTGCTGTTGTTATTGCCCATGGATTTTCCACCAAACGAAATAGTTCTTGGAACTTCCTGAAGTCACTAAACCTCTCAGAAATTTCATCCTTTAGGTCTGCTAACAGACCTAAAATAATAATAATAATAAATAAAAGAACCACTCTGAAAGTGATCCAAGTGTACGCTCCGACCAAAAGCCACGACGATGAAGAAGTAGAAATATTTTATGATGAAATAAGAACAGCTATAGAAACAAATAAAGCAAATTACGAAATACTATTAGGAGATTTTAATGCTAAATTGGGCAAAAAAGAGGAAGATTATGAACATTTAATTGGTAACTATGGGTACGGGAAAAGAAACGATAGAGGAGAAATGCTTCTCAATTTCATGAATAAACATAACATGTACTCAATGAACTCCTTTTTCAATAAAAAACCAAGCAAAAAATGGACATGGATGAGTCCCGATAAAAAGACAAAGAATGAAATAGATTATATCTTAACGAAGAATAGAAACCTAGTAGAAGACGTATCAGTATTAAATCAGTTTGACCTAGGAAGCGATCATAGACTAATAAGAACAAAACTAGTAATTAACAAAAAACTAGAAAGAAAAAGAATACATGAAAAAAGATACAAATGGACATCTGAAGAAATCAAAAATAGTGAATTTAATAAAAAGATAGTGCATGCATTAAATCAAGTTAGCAAGCAGCAGATAAACTCCAATGATATTGATGATTTGAATAACCTTATTACCGAAACAGTGAATAAAAGCCTTCTGCAACTGAAAAAACCGAAAACAACATACAATGAATTAGACAAAGAAATATTACTACAAATAGAAAGAAGGAAGATCTTAAATAAATCTAACAAAAGGGGAACCGACGAATATAGAGAACTTAATAGGCAGATTAGAAAAGGAATCAGACAACAAAAAAGAAAAGAAAACGAAAATTAATAACAACAACTATTGAAAAAAATAAGAGTATGAAATGTCTCAGACCGACACTAGAACGACGTCAGATGATATCATTAATAGGAAAAGACGAAAATGAAATTACAAGTAGAGAAAACATACTGACACGAATAGAAGAATTTTTCACAGAACTTTACAGATCACATCAACAAGATGATGAGATGAGACCAGCACGGAAATTAATAAAAAATGTTGGATCAGAAATAATGCCAAAAGTAACAATTTCAGAGGTAACTACAGCATTGGGAAACATGAAGAGAAATAAAGCTGCAGGAGAAGATAGTGTTACCACAAATATGATATTAGAAGGAGATAAGGAACTAATTGCAATTGTAACTAAGCTTGTGGACAGTTGTTTACATCAAGGCAAAGTCCCTAAGAGCTGGAACAACTCTAAAGTAATCTTATTGCACAAAAAAGGTGATAGTCGAAAATTGGAAAACTACAGACCCATCAGCCTACTGTCACACCTGTTTAAAATACTCACCAAAGCCATAACTACTCGACTAACAAGGAAATTAGACGAATACCAACCATATGAACAGGCAGGTTTTAAAAAAGGCTATTCAACTTCCGATCACCTGTTAACCACAAAAATATTAATAAAAAAATGTAACGAATACAAGTTTCCAGTTTTCCTTGAATTTGTAGACTACGAAAAAGCTTTCGATACCATAGAACACACGGCCGTAATAAACGCAATGCAAAATTGTAGAATAGACAGCAGATATATTAACTTAATAAAAGAAACTATGAACCAAGCTACAGCTACATACTACCTAAATGAAAATGAACACACGAACCCTGTACCATTAAACAGGGGAGTCAAACAGGGAGATACTTTATCACCTAAACTGTTCACCTTAGTTTTGGAGGACGTTTTTAAAAACCTAAATTGGAAATATAAGGGAATAAACATCAATGGCCGCTACCTCAGTAATCTACGATTTGCAGATGACATAATCCTGATAGCTACTGACCTACAAGAAATGCAAACCATGCTTGTAGAACTTCATACCGAATCTTCTAAAATAGGACTGAAAATGAATTTAAACAAAACAAAAGTCATGCACTCCGAAGACACCGTGACAATAATAAACGATAAAGTTATAGAAAAAGTTGAAGAATATATATACTTGGGACAAAAAATAATCCTAAATAGGGAAATTCAGACTGAAGAAATAAAAAGAAGAAGAAAGTTAGCTTGGGCAGCATTCGGTAAACTGAACTATATACTCAGAAATCAACAAATTCAATTACATCTTAGATCTAAAGTTTTTGATGCATGCATTATTCCGATATTATAATAACATTGCTAACAAATAAAACATCTAGCAATAGAGTATCATATCAAATGAAAAACGGAGAAGTACGCCAGCAAATAAAAGAAGCAAAAAACAATTTCTGGGAACAAAAATGTGTCCAAGTTGAAAATTTAATGGGTGGTTCTCAGACAACGGAAGCATGGAGAACTATCACTAATCTAAAGAAGAACACCCATAACTCATTAAGCAACTTAATTTCTATAGAAAAATGGGAAAATCACTATAAAAATTTACTCCAAGAGTCCAGATTGGAATATATGGGAGAAGAATACAGTATGGAGAGACAAACAAATAGTAACATTAATACTACCAGCAACGAGGTCCGTCCTGCGCTAATTAAAATGAAAAACGGGCGATCTTCAGGACCTGGCAATATAGAGTTACTTAAAACATGAGGTCCACTCCTAATCGAACGAATAACTTTTCTAATGAATCAATGCTGCCAACAAATTAAAATACCATCTGAATGGAAAACCGCTCACCAAGTGTCCATCTTTAAAAAGGGTAATCGAAAAGATCCTAACTGCTACAGAGGATTGAGTGTCCTACCCACTTTCGGCAGATTGTTTGGAAAGATAATAAATAGAAAAATACAAGATAATGTAGGACATCTAATTAGCGAAGACCAAAGCGGATTTACGCCTAGTAGATCTTGCACTGATAACTTGTTTATACTCCAACAATTAATAGAAAAAAGAATAGCGGTTGGTAACGAAGTACATCTAGCCTTCATCGATCTAGAAAAAGCGTATGATACAGTACCAAGGCCTAAATTGTGGCAAGCTTTACAACAACTTGGCATTAGTCCACACCTTTTAGGAATAATCACAGAAGTATACAGGGATAACACCACTTACCTAAAAATCGGAAATAGACTATCAGAGCCGATAAAAGTAACTAAAGGACTGAGACAAGGATGTAGTATGTCACCTTTACTGTTTAATTTATATATTGAGGCAGCCCTTCAAAATTGGAAAAACCACTGCCAAGGAATGGGAATCCCAATAGGAAATGACGTACTGTTCTCCCTGAACTTTGCGGATGACCAAGTCGTTCTAGCTCAAGATTCTTATGATCTAGAATTTATGATAAAGCGTCTATACAGAGAATATGTAAAATGGGGGTTAAAAGTCAGCATGAAGAAAAGGGAATATCTAGTTATCAATTCAGATGCAAACACCGAATTAATCAGGGACGTAAAATTGTAGGATGTTTGAACTCCTTATGGTGGGATCGCAACATTTCCAAAAGGAACAAAAAAAGAATAGGGCAAACGATGGTTGAATCAGTTCTTTGTTATGGCTCTGAAGTATGGACAATTAATGCAGACCTGAAAAGAAGATTGTTGGCAGTTGAAATGGAATATTTGAGAAGAAGTGCTAGAACATCAAGGCTGGAAAGGAAAACCAACGAATCTATAAGAAATCAGATGAATGCTACAGATACGGTCATAGACAGAATATAAAGAAGAGGTTTAAAATGGTTTGGACACCTGTTAAGAATGCCTGACGAACGTTGGCCCCAAAAACTTCACAGATGGAAGCCCCCTGGTAGAAGAAAAAGAGGTAGACCTCGACGCTCATGGAATGAAGGTATTAGAAGAGCAATGGAATCGAGTGGTTTGGAGGAGGAGCATGCCTTGGACCGAGAGGATTGGCGGAGGAGGACGGGAATACGGCGATAGCCGTCTCCAAAATGTATTCTATTTACAAATTGGATCCTGTAATATATATACATTATTCCGATATTAACTTATGCGGCACAAACATGGACAATCACAAAAAAGAATATGAATATACTTAGAGTCACTCAACACGCGATGAAAAGAGCACTGCTAGGTATATCACTTAAGGACAAGAAAACAAACACATAGATAAGACAGAAAACCAAAGTCACCGATGTGGTGCAAAAGGCATTAAAGCTGAAATGGGAATACGCTGGACATGTAGCTAGAAGCGATCTAAACAAATGGCACAGATCAATTTTAACCTGGAGACCATACCAACACAAAAGACCCAGAGGCAGACCTCCTATGAGATGGACAGATGATCTGAAAAGGACTGCCGGGAAAAATTGGCTACAAGTAGCGTACAATAAAAAACAATGGAAAGGAAGACTTGAAGCGGCTTATGTTCAGATGTGGACGTGAATGGCTAGACGAAGAAGAAGGTCTGCTAACAGCTTCAGTACGGTTTGCATTTTACCAAAAAATGCAGATGCTGAAAGTGACGCACATAGAGAACGGTTCCACCAAAATATTGTGGCCATTAGGAGTCCTAGTCTGGTGGTCGATTACTACTGCACATCCGTGATGCTCCAAAGAATACGTATGGCCGTAAAACATACCCTACCATATTTTACGGCAAAGGAACCGCTATAAACATGCTCAAAGTGATGTATTCCCCTAGAATGCACAACTCTTTGTAGCAAATAAAGTGTGGGTGATAGAAAAAAGTTGAACCGTAGGCGGTACTGTAGACTAATAGGTACTATAGTACTATAGGAATACTATAATTTATATATTTTTAAAATTTTAATAATATTTTTAAAATTGAATAAAGAAATTTTACTATTTGTTTATTTTTTATATTTTAAACAAATTCAATAAATTATTTTTGCCCCTAACGTCACCTGTTAACGTATCAAGAAAGCATACGTTGTTTACTTCTGACATACCTGTCAAAGTCAAACCCAATATTAAATTAATTATAAAATATAAATAAATATCATTTCATTGTAGCAGTTTTAATTTTGGACACATGTTATGAATCGAACCTTTTAGTGATAGATAATATTTAAATTTTTTACTTCTCTTTTAATACCTGTATTTTTTAGTTATTTTCCAAGCGGTTTTTAATTTATGCCTTCTTGGAGTAAATATTATGATGTCTAGAAAATTCATCTTTATTTTCGGCTTTCTAATGATATTATACATAATGAACGCCATAGTATTCTGAGAAGTCGATTTTTGTTGACCAGTAATTTTTGACAATGTTTCCTTAATTTTGCAGTAAAAATAATTCCAATTCTTGTTCAATGGCTCTAAAAATTCAAACTACTGAAATTTTAGAATGATCTAGTCATACTTTTCTTCACTATTTCTTAGCGACTTATTGGAGTGTGTCGCTTGTCTATTGAACCTTGTAGTTATAGGACTAAATCAATAATTAAGATTCTTAAAAATAAACCTGTAGATAAATTTAATAATTAAAAGATTAC
Organism: Diabrotica balteata; assembly: GCA_918026665.1. Lineage (NCBI taxonomy): Eukaryota > Metazoa > Arthropoda > Insecta > Coleoptera > Chrysomelidae > Diabrotica > Diabrotica balteata. The sequence goes on from OU898280.1 coordinate 97,509,731, forward strand.
CAGAATTTTACAAAAAATAGAAAAAACTTAAGAAGCAACCGAAGTGGAATTAAACAACAAGGTTACGAACCTCATGAATAAAGACCTAAATATAACTGGAGAAGCTATAATGATCCACCTGAATCAGAGTGCGAATGTTACTTTTATAAATAGACAAGAGTTGGTATATTTAGATATTAAACGGTACGTAATTGGTTTTGAGGATATTATCAAATAACAAATACACATTTTTTAGATTGAAACATAAATTAATAGGAATAGTTAAAAAAAATTGTACAAACTAGAAATACCAATGTTTCTTATGTAAAACTTTCAATCTTTGTTAATCAAGTAACTATATTTAATAACAAAAACTATATTTTAATTAATATTTAGTTATAAGCAATAATATAGTCTAGTATTTGATTCGTTTTAATGAAAAGGCTTTCATAAAAGGCGAGGAGGCTGAAGAAATTACTATTGGCAGATCTGTCTGCTACAGGTGTTAAGGAGCAACAACAAAATCAAGAAAGTTTTGTTTCTTACCACTATGACTTAGTAAGAGTGAAACAAAAAGTTTTCCTTTGTCGGTTAGTGGTTATGCATCAAAAGAAATTATCTATCTAGGTATATTATAAAAAATACGCACTACTTCTTTTTGGAAAAACACCCAGTTCTGATATGAAGTAGATTTATTATTCCAACTCAAATAACAATCTGACAAAAAGTAATGAAATCATGTTAGGTTATTTCGAAAGAAAAGTACCAAGGCGAATCTATAGAGTGGTGAATGACAATGTAGTGTGAAGAAGACGATACAACTTCGAACTTTATAGAATACTAGTGATTTTGCCCATCACCATGCGACGGGGGTCCAATCAATTGCATCTACAATCACTCCAATTAATTGTTCTGTCTTCCTCCTATTTACGACTAGGACGACAACAGAATAATATTTTTATCTATTGTACAACTTTCATAACAAATATGTCACTTTTGGAGATCGCTAAACTTTTATAAGTAATTCTAATTTGGCAATTTATTTGTTGGAAAACCTCGAGCTGTTCTAAAACTATTTTGTTTGGCATTTTAAAGTAATTACTATTTAAATATAATAAGCCACAATATTAAAGGTTAAAGTACGTTTATTGACGTTTCAATTTCCACTTCGGAAATCATTCTCAAATTACAAACATGAGTCAATTAAACAAATTTTGTTTTTTGTTACTTGTGAAAAATTCTTCTAACGATTTAATTTTATCTTACTCATTTATATCGACAATTCAGACAGAAGATAGTTCATTCGATTACATGAAATCAACTTTAACTTGAGAATATCCGTCAGAAAAAAATCGTAGCATATAATTCGTCTTTAAAAAGACAAACACATTCCATGATGACAGTAAAATTCTCCTGTTACTAATTCCATGGTAAATTATAAGGGGAAAAACTAAGAAAAAAACCTCAAAATACTATGCCGACATGGTAAGTATTTGGTCGTGCATTTAGTGTACCTGCAATAAACACCAAATTCTGATTTTATATATTTGTTATTTAAAAAACATAAATTATGTGTATCCTCCATATGTTACTGACGTACTAATAGTGGTATCACAGTATAGACAACAACCAGTATTCCCACTCCGCTTTGGCGCGAAAGTTCGCGCATTTTACTCGCGCAGACAGCGACGCCATTTTCTCTGGCGTCCGAAAAATTTCACGGCTCTCATTGGCCATTGTCCATTGTCATTTGTCAATAATATAGAGGCCATTCTGGCCATTGTATTTGTTTACTTTTTGTGTATTTATAGATACAAATAATCTTTATACATTTTTTATTTCGCAATTACATTATATAAGTAAGTCGATATGTACAAAAATAAAAACAAAAAGCCTTGCCACACTTATGCAACTACAAAGTGTTGTAATAATTGTAGACAAAGTAATGTTAGTTTTTTTCGTTTCCAAAAGATGTTAATAGATAGGTGAGTGTTAAATTAGGATTAAAATTGTGTATTACAGATGTTAAGATGTTATATTATTTATTAACGGTGGATTTTCATCGTGTATTAAAAAATGTTTGTATTTAGGGCAAAAATTTGGTTAATGGCATGTGAACGAGAAGATTTATTGGATAAGACAGAACGTCTACATAGAAGTCGTCGTCTTTGTGGTACTCATTTCGACAATAAGATGTTTCTGAATATGAAAAGTCGATTACAACCTTCTGCAGTTCCCACAAACTTTCCTTTAATGGAGGGCTCATCAACTTTTGATCATACTTATTCTGCAATAGTCTAACACATATGTCTGCCAAGATCTCCTATTAATGAAGGTAAATAAAATAAATAATTAAGATGTAACACATATGTAAGCTCTCTCTTTTTCTTTTAGAAGTAGTGAAAAGTTCAGCTATGGATATAGAGAAAAATGTTAGTATTAAACATAAACCATCCACTATAACTGTACTTCAGGATATTACTATTACTCCTGTTAAAAACAACATATTCTATGAAGAACCTGAACATGTAACTACACGTCCAGTAACACCACTTAGTACAACACCAAGTTCAACTCAAGTGTCACAACAATTATCAGTGAATACTCCCCGAGAAAATGTACTACAAAGTACAGTTATACAATTACGGAAGGAAAACCATTATTTAAAAAAAATTCAGAAGTTACAGTCTAAAGAAAAGAAATATATTGACAATGTGACAATTGAAGACTATATGGCACTTACATCTAAATTATGTCCTTTTGCAAATATAGCTAATTTCATTAATTTTCAAATTTTACAATCTAGAAAAAAGGTAAGAGGTAGAAGATTTAGTAATCAATTTAAACAAGAATGTCTCTTAATGTACTTCACTGGACCAAAAGTTTATAGAAATGTTTTGTGCAAAAAATTTTGTTTACTTAGTCCTAATACATTATTTAAACACATACAACATATTATCTAACTTCTCATGCATGCAAATCACTGCTCATTATATATAATTTGTTTAACTTCTGAAATTCTAAACTACAAAATGATACTTTGTATAACTTAATGTGTACTTACTTATTTTATTCATGTATATTTTATTTGTAATTGTATAGGTATATTGTATATATCTATAATATTATATTTTTGTATATTTTGACAGTGGGTAATAAATTTTATAACATATGTGTGGATATTTAATGAAAAAATGTATAGAATTCCATAGTTGTGAAATGTGTGACAGATACTCAAAAACTGTAACTAATTTGTCAGATACTACTGTATATTCATGTTTAAGGGATATGAAAATAGAACTGGTGAAACATTTGGTAATCTAAAAATGGCGATTGGTGATTTTGTTAACTATATTAGTATACTTGACTGTCTCTTTCACAAGAATTTTGGCATATTAGCCAAATATATGTTTCTCTATTTAGTACCTTTAATTTTAGCCACCCTTGTGAACAATTTCCACTAAAATATTGTATAACTTTGTTTAGCTGTGTACGTTTGTACTATTCATTAAAATTCATAAAGAGAAATTTCAAGACTAAAAAACATGAAAATATAACCAAAAGAAAAAATAAATTGATTATTTGGAAACATCAATAAAACATTATTTACTTGTTTATAATAATGTAAAAAGTCAAAATACTCTTTTTTTATTACAGTGATCAGATAATATCGATTAATACTTAATGTACCTATCTAGGGGGTTTCTTCACATTCTCTTATGTTTTTAGAGAGATGTAACTAAAATATTTTATCATATTCCATAAAAATGTATTAGAGCATTACTTCTAATTAATTAATAATTAATTATATTGACATTAATCAAGATCAAGTAAACAGCATTGTAAAATATCATTCAAAATCACATTTGAACAAAAGCAATTGTTTATAGAATAATCCATACTCCTGAATTGCTTTAGCTAATTTCTTTTCATATTCCTTCCCGTTCACTGCCTCAGAATTTACATTTCCATGTATCTCATCGCAGAACTAATTATAGTTCAAATATAGGTATGATCGGACTTCCCATACATGCAAATCAGTGCTCATGAGATATAATTTGTTTAACTTTTGAAATTTTAAACTACAAAATGATACTTTGTAAACTTAATGTGTACTTACTTTATACATGTATATTTAATTTTTATCTGTAATTGTATTTATCTACAATGTATTTTTGTATAATTTTGACAGTGGATCTGTCACCTTTATTAATAAATAAATGTAATATCTAATGTAACACGTAATAATAAATGAAGTTTATTTAAAAATTTATTTTTTATTTCCACAAATCCATTCTTAACATTAACCGGATGGCGCTACTTTGAGCACTTTGTATGATTCCGTTAGATGTCTAATGTACATCAACAAGAATTGTTAAAAAAAACTCCAAAGAAAATTTGTGTTATTTATGAAGTACAGTTATGAAATTATAGAAGGAAAACCATTATTTAAATAAAAAATTCAGATATTACACTCTAAAGAAAAGAAATATGTGGATAATGTGACAATTGAAGACTATATGGCACTTACATCTAAATTTTGTACTTCATTAAATTTAACTAATTTCATAAATGTTCAAATTTTACAGTCTAGAAAAAAGGCAAGAGGTAGAAGATTCAATAATCAGTTTAAACAGGATGTCTCTTAATGTACTTCAAGGGGCCAAAAGTTTTACAAAAATATTTTTGTGTAACAAATTTATTTTGTGTAACAAATTTTGTTTACCCAGCCCTAATATATTATTTAAAATTAATATACCAGACAGCTACACAAAAAGTGTAACTAATTTATCGGATACAACTGTTGTATCGGATGTATTTATATGTTAATGTATATAAAAATAGAACCGGTGACACATTTGGTAATCTAAAAATCCCTACTGGTGATTCTGTTGACTTTATAAGTAGGTATACTTGGCAATTCGCTTTCAAAATAATTTTGACTTATTAGCTATACAGCCACTTATTATTACAACATGTTTCTCGATTTATTACAACTTTTAGTCACCTTTTGAACAAAGTCCACTCAAATATTGTACAACTTTATTTAGCCGTGTACGTTTGTACTATTTATTAAAATTCAATAACAGAAATTTCAATACTCAAAAATATGAAAATAAAACTAAAAGAAAAAAACATAAAATAATTATTTGGAAACATCAATAACACATTATTTAATCGTTTATATCGAAATAACAAGTCAAAATAGTCTATTACAATGACCAGGTAAGATCAATCACTAATCAATATACCTATTTAGGAGTTTTGTTCACATCCTCTTGTGTTTTTAGTGAGATATAATTAGAATATATTAACTAATTCCAAACTCTGTATTTGAATTTTGAAATGAAACTTTGCATTTTATTCTACTTTATAAACATGCAGCTTTAAAACTAGCATGTTTATTAAAAACTGTTGCATAACTCTCCATTTGATTTTTTTATAGTGTATAAGGCAGTTCTGTAACAAATAGTTGTGAAACGTTAGAAAACAAAATCATAATCACAACGTAGTGAAAGAAACAATTTTAGGTTTTTTTTTTTAATTTCTCGAAGAATTAAAGAGTAACAAGAAAAAAGTTTTGAAATTGGTTGAAATTAAAATCAATTTCGTTAAATAAATTTTCAAAATAAATCAAAATCGGCTCTGTCGCGTCCATATGCGCAGTGCCAGCCCTAGGTTTTCATCCAAACAATATGGCGTCAAGGTCACCGAATTTGGGCGAAAAAGATCAAAGGTACCGCCGCAGAGTGAGAATACTGGTTGTTATTTATACTGTGGTGGTATTTTATTTTTAATAACCTTCTCTTTCAATATGGATAACCAGATCCTACTACATTCTGCCGAGGAATTAGTATTAGTAAGTCAGTAACATATGGAGGATACATCATTTATATTTTTTAAATGACAAACATATAAAATCAGAATTTGGTGTTTATTGAAGGTAAACTAAATGCACGACCATCTACTTACCATGTCGGGATAGTATTATGAGGTTTTTTTCCTAGTTTTCCCTCATAATTTACTATGGAATCACTAACAGGGGAATTTTACTGTCATCATGGCATGTTTTTGTCTTTTTAAAGATGAATTACATGCTATGATTTTTTTCTGACAGATATTTTCAAGTTAAAGTCCCAGGAGAGCAACTTAACAATATTGGCAGTATAATTTTAAAGTCGTCTATTTTAAAATGCATAATGTATGTCTGAATTGTCAATATAAATGAGTCAGATAAAATTAAATTATTAGAAGAATTTTTCACAAGTAACAAAAAACAAAATTTGTTCAATTTACTAATGTTTGTATTTTGAGAATGATTTCCGAAGTGGAAATTGAAACGTCAATAAACGTACTTTAACCTTTCATTGGGGCTTATTCCCAATTAAATAATAATTAAATTATATTGCGGTTATTTATCTGTAAGATAAATGTAAAATTTATTTTAGAACACACCAATATTTAATTAATTGTCAAAGAAATCACAATAATATTTAATATATCTTAATTATACAATTTGTGGTGGAAGGAATAAATTAATTTATGTAAAGAAAAATTTAATAACGAATAAAAAAATAATACATGTTTAATGATTTTCTCAGGTTTTTCCATAAGACTAAATTATTATATAAGGTTAACTAAAACATCTTCAACTTCAAAAAGTTCAGTAATGTCTTCATTTAGAAATTCATCTTCAAAATTGTCTTAATTTTGATCTCTCGCTAGGTTATACTCGTAGAATGTAAATACACCATTCAATTCGGTTGAACAATGTGGATGATTCAACCAAAATGAACCATGTATTTTGCCATTCAATAGAAGCGTTCAACAAAATTGAACGTTGAAATGAGTTGAGATAATTTCTACTTTAGTTCAACTTCGTTGTACAACTGGGATGATTCATCCACATTGACTCGTCTATGCAAGTTTTGTCGATTAAATTCGATTCAACCATTTATTTCATCGAGTTAGAATATTTTCATTTTGATTTGTAATATAATAAGTTCCGTACGTACGTTTCGAATTATCCACATTGTTCAACCGAATTGAATGAAAAATAAATTGAAGCGTGTATATGTATGCTTTTCAATTTGATTGAACAATGTAATCGAATCATCCACATTGTTCAACCGCATTGAATGGTGTATTTCTGCCTTTAGAACATTTGAATCTTTTTAACCTTACAGCCACTTCCACAAGATGAAATAGTACTTGAACGTTCTCTCCCGTACAAAAAAATTTCATATGAAATTCATTGTAGAAATTGGATTGTTTAGTGGACTTCTTAAAAATTACTTTACTTTATCAGAATCTCCTTGTAAGAACCCATTTCTATTATCTCCATTCAAACTTCTTATCAAGAAAGCAGAATTATTTATTCCTACCTGGTAGGTATCTAGAAAACATATCCAAAAAGTATCACGAAATTGTTAGAATTTAAAATCAATATCTCATATATTATATAGAAGTTTTGAACATTTACTTACTCTGAGTCATTTTTATAAATAATTGAATATATTTTATAAATAATTATATAATAATATAATATTACATGATAATAATTATAATTAAATAAAAGAATCTGACAACCTAGGTAGTATGTGCATATTTTTCATTTTGGAATCCCATACTACCCTTATTGAATCAATAGGACCAATATATCTTGAAAAACGTTAATAAATCCATTTTTTAATTATCAAGATTATGAAAATATTGAATCCCTAAACTAATTAAATGAAAATTTGTATACACCTACTTTTATAATCATTTATTAACACCTATTTACAATATTTTCTCAGAATATAGATCAATGTCAGTTTACTTAATCTTAACCTTTTAAAGTCTTTATCATTACAAAAATTTAAATGTTCAATTTTGCATCAAATATTAAATTCTCGCACTAAGTTTATAAACATTAAACATCATACTCTCCAATTTCATTAAATATTCTATCCTTCACTTGTAGCATTTCTATTTTATTTTGTATGTATTAAAACACCGAAAAATATTTTTAATGTATTTCTATTTCCTATCGTATATGTTAAAACACCGAAATGTTTTTTAAATCCTTTTGCATCGTTGGAATTGATAATATAAACATTTCTGTTCTGTGTATAATAATTTTTAATTGCCTTGTTTTGATCGTGATGCCGCCTAATATTGGGAAAAAAAATTACATCACTCTGCAATGGATCGCCAAAGTGGTCACTTCATTGTTTCGAGTTCGGATTTTTCTTTAAATTCGTTATTGTATGTTCGGTTTTTGTTTTTTTGTCGTGGAAATATAGTGTAAAGTGATTTAAATATACATTTTTCATTAATAATTGCTTTCCTGACAAGTTAGAAAATTGTAATAAATAAAATTATAAGTTTTATGGATTGGCTAATTGTCATATTGTTCTTCTTTTAAATGCAAATAATTTTAAGAATTTAATTATTATTTCAAAAAGTTTAATTTATTATTCAAAAGTTTTAATATTTAATTTCGACATATTATGACAGTTAGTCATATTTCTTCGGACATTTGGTACATAACCATAAATTTTAAATTATTTTGTTTGTGTTCAAAAGTGTTAACCCTATATAAGCTCCAATTAAAAATAGATTTTTGATTTATAATAATTATTTATATAGTTACAAGGAGTTGGTTGAACCGCTACAAAATCGCCCCAACAGTAAGTTTGTTTTTGAATCTTATTATTATTTGTAAAAACTGTTTAGTAATAGGTGTTTAGTAAAAGGTAAAGTAATATTAAATATGTGATGTTTCTTATTAAACCAAGTGTAGTATTATGTCCTTTAAAAAGATTCCAACACTTTTAATATTTTTTTAGGAAAGAAAAGCCTATCTTTTCATCCAGCAGGAAGATTCTTGTAAACGGCGTCATTTTTAAATAGTTTAGGAACCTTCTTGTGTTGTGTTGCCCAGGAAATCTATATAAGTACTTTTTGAATTATCTTTTTGTAGTTACCCTTTTCCAGTCTCTTTTATTCCCTTACTTACTTCCCAGCTCTCCAACCAAACTAAGAGTAGCCGTTCGCAAACGTTCCAGTTTGTTTGCTTACCCTATCTCCAGTCTAGTAATTTCTGCCCCCAGTTTTAACCCCCTATAAATGATACCCAATGTGGAGCAATTATAACCGCTACACACTATTTAGGTTATATTTTGTAACAATATTTAGGTTATATTTTTAATTTCGCGATAACCTCCAACATAATAACGAACTACAATAACACAAATACAATTTATTCTCCAGATAACTTTTTCTTCAGTACTTTACTTGGCAAATAAAAATTTTATATTTTATATATCAGATAATTTTAATTAATTTTTTCTGTCAGTTTATCTATTCAGATTTCTTTCCTAGGTGACGCTAGAATTTTAAATCTAAACTAACTAAAACTTTAAATCATTTTGTATTAAATCGTACCCTAAAAATATTAATAATTAATCAATAATAATAAATATTTATTATATTAATGCAATTAATATTTTTTGTATTATTAATTACACGTATCGTTTCAAAAACAAAATATGATTAACTAATAGGTTGAAATGTCAGTAGTTCAGATTTCTTTGTTCAGATGGCGGTAGGATTTTACATCTAAACTAACATAAAGCTTATTTTGTATTAAATTTTACCTTAAAAATATTATTAAATTTAATTATTAATTATATTAATATGTAATTAATACAGTATCATTTCAAGCACAAAATATGATTGAAATATTAAATGGTGGTAGTTCATATTTCTTTCCTAGATGGCATCGTTAATACTAGAAACCACATATCGTAATGAAGAAGAGGAAGACCTAGAACAAGGTTCCTTGATAATATCGATGAAAACATGAGAAATATGGGAATGTGTGCTTGGCGGAGAAAGCACGTAGGAAGACTGGGGGGAAATTCTTGAGGAGGCTAGGACCTATTTACTATTGCGGTTTTATCTTTATTTTTATTTATTGTTGTATATCTAAGGTCTACTCTGTGCAGCAATAATTTTGTCTTATTCTACCGATTCAAACGTTTTCTTCCAGTATCATTTCATGAAAATAGTATGAAACATATCACAGGAGCAGATAATATTTATTTTGAAAAAATAGAAAACGAAACTTAAACCTACCTTTTTATAGCTTATAGCTTATAACTTACGGCGAATTACGAAACATTTAATTTTTTTCTTCCTTTCGCTAAATAGATCCAAGAGTTGTTTTATATTCAGACATAAAAATGTAAATTCTAAAAAGATACTCTTTTGTACACCTAGCATAAATTTAAATAAGTTTTAGCCTTAATAAAATCGTGTTCCTTTTGATACCGAGTTATGTTGTTTGAGCATCAAAACTAATAATAACAATTTCGTGTGATCCTTCTTCTTCCATGTCTCGCGTTTCGTAACGTAAACTTTTAATTATGCACCCTAACCAGTCCCACATTTCGATGCACAAAGTCGTGAAAACCATGAAATAATTGCCGGTAGGAGGGTACTCATGCTTTTCGAATAGATTAATTACCCTTGAAACTTTATTAAGTCACTAGCTTACAAAACATCAGACGAAGATTTAAAAAATAACTACTAGCTTTTATCTACAAAATTTTAGTTGGCACAAAAAGTATAAAGTGGAATTTTTTATTAGAATTTTTAAATTGCCGCTCAAATGATCTCTTATAATTTAGTCATTCAATGAAATATGAAATCTCGTAAATTTCATCACCATCATATTCTTTACCCTTTTGATAGAGAAATATTTAAATAGGGAGTTACCGTTACGTTGGTGTGTGGTCAAAAATAAACAGAACTATTAGGGTGGTCCTGAACGGAATATTTTGCAAACTAAAAGACGTGGCGGTACAGAAATTTACCTAACTAACGGCATATATTCGGTTGGACTTTCTAAAGGTCTTTACCCACTAGAACGTATCATACACATACTGTGCTTGTACCGACACATGCAAAAAATATTTTTTGTGTCATTAGTATCGGAAAGCGCCCATTAAACCATTCCGTCACCGGCCAAAACTGTAGCGTGCCATGCCCATTGCTCGTCGAGGTCAACATTTGTCGGCCGCTATATTTTGTCGATGACGACATGCTCCAAATGGTCTGTGACGCCAACAAAACTTGTGGCAGTTGCGACAAATCACCTAGGTTTGTGGTAGTTGCTCTTTGTGTGCCTTTGAGTGAACACGTGCGCTGATAAATGAAAAATGAACAACAAACAGCTAATAGAATGTGTTCGTAAATACGAATTTATGTATAATTTACAACATCCAAAGTGTATGGACACGGCCAGGAAAGATGACGCATGGAAGGATAATTCAGATCAAATGAAACAACCTGGTAAGTAATAACTTTTATTTGTTTATTTTCGTTAAAATATTATAAAGCTAGTCCGTTTTACTTTATTTTTAATTTTCATTTAAATATTTTATACCTAGTTCACTTGACCTTCAATCGTTTGGAAGAAGTCCGCGAATTGACTGCGTGCTTCAAAAGCGGAAGAAACTGCATTGCCTCCTTGATGTCGTAGGTTCTGCATACGAAGAAACTACAGAGTCGCCGTTTCCGTTTCAGTTACTTCGTGCCTTATGAAGTTATGCAAAATGCAAGTGGTTAGAACAATTTTTTCCGCATATTCTGGTTTCAAATGCATGCGTCTATTATAAATGCGAAATTTTTTACTTAAAATGCCGAATGCACGTCTTGCTCGACAAAGGAGATAGCTATAGTGGCGTTTTTTAACATTAGTAATTGTCCGTTGTGATGGATAAGGTCGCAATACATTATTTTTTAAAGAAAAAGCTTCGTCACCTAATATAATACATAGCACACTTACATTTGTCCCTGGAAAGGTTTTGCTAACTGGAATATTGAACTTATTATTTAATATAGCTTCTCCCATTTTCAATTTATAGAAAATACCACCATCGCTATCTTTGCGAAAGCACCGACGTTTACAGTTATAAAATTATAATTCGAGTCAACGACAGCCATAAGTATAATGGAGAATGTTTTTTTGTAATTAAAATATAGGGGACCACTATTTGGAGGCCCTACAATCACAACATACTTTCCATCGATTACACCTACACAATTAGGAAAATTTCACTTGTTTCAAAATTCTTCCATGTTTTTTTTTCCATTGCTATGTGGGGGGTATTGAAATCATTTCCATCAACATCTTGTTTATAGCGTAACAAACTTCAAACACGGAACGTCTTACAGAACTAGTCCCATTCGATAGCTAGAAGAAATTGTTCTAAACGAGTCACCAGTTGCTATGTAAGTACCTGCAAGTAAAATATTGTTATTAATAATATTATATTGTACACTTTTAAAAATAAAGACATTATTTTATGTTACAGGTCCAACCTGCAAACAACAATGGCAAAGTCTTAGGGATTCATATAGACGAGCCTTAAATAAGTGAAAAGGGAAAAGTGGACAGGCAGCAACAAAAATTAAAAAATGGAAGTATGAAGATGAGATGTCTTTTGTTGCTCCATTTTTTGCAGAAAAGAAAACATTGGATTCTGTTCACCTTACAAGTGATGATGATATAGAATACCTTGATAATGATAATGAAATATCCCAAATAGAACCAATTATAATCAACGAAACTGCTTCTGATGATGTTGTTAATAATACTGAAGGTCAGAAAGTTGAAAGTTATGTGCAAAATAGTAGACCAGTTAAATCAATACTACGATTTAAAACTCGTACAGCACAGTCAGCCTCAGCCGTATTGATGGCAAAATTATTGAATAGTCAAAAAACAGTTGCACCTCAGAGGAAGCCCGACGACTTGCATCGTTTTTTTTTAATATATCTGACACAGTGAAAAAGTTTTCTCGATACCAAAAATCACTGGTAAAGAACAGGGTTTTTTCTCTTGTTTTTGAAATGGAATTACAGCGACTGGCACCACTCACCTCAACGACTAACAACTATGATTTTTCAAATTCCTTTACCTCATCTCCACTAGGTATATCTGCTACTCCACCACGTGCTATACCTATGCTAACGTCTCTTGAGAATTGGAGTGTCTACGAGTAAATTAGAATTACAAATACTATTTTCTTTTTATGTATCTCTGAATAAACAAAATTATAAATTATTTGTGTTTCACTTACCGTAGACATACAGCTAGCTTTTCTTTAGGTGACAGACTTTCTCTGAACGTTGTGTTTCTCTTAGTAATATCATTTTCAATTTTTCTTAATAATTAATTAAACTGGAATGACGTCATACGGAAATAAGAAAAAACTTTTCTTCATTATCAATTAAATGTCTATATAACGTCCAATACTTCCCCTCAGTTTTCCGTTTTCTTAGAGAATCGTGAATCCACTAGCGTCTCTGAGTCTCGTTTTCCTCTTCCTCGTCCAAAATAATGGCAATCATTACCAATTCTGTTAATGACAATCGCCTGATAGCCATATTTAAAATGAATGCACAACACTACTAGTTTAAAACACCGCAAAATATATATATTTATCTGTTTACCGCTACGTTCTCTCGGTGACTAACGCGTCCTCAAGAAATGTATAGTACAGATGTAGGACTCAACGGTTACCATGGATGTATAAATAAAGCGTCCATGACGGTTACCGAACGGACACCATACGGGTTCTGTAGTGGTATAGAACGCTGCTGATCCGTTATAGTGGGCATAATAATGATAGTAACGTTTTTTCTCGTGCCTGGCATGGTCTGACATGATCCGTGTATGATACGTTCTAGTGGGTAGAGATCTTACAGGACAAAACCGAAATAGATTCAAACATAGCGCACAGCACTGGATAATATTAAAGCTGTAAATAAAAAAAAACGGTGTTCTTATAAAAAGTTATTCTAAAGATCATAGATGGATAAAAATTGAAAAGAAATAGAAGAATTTAATATGAAACACGACATACCTAATCTACATAAGAAACTAAAAGAAATGAGGGGTAATACACGGAGGGGAATATTAGTTGTAAGAAACTTCTACGGAAAACTCCAATTATCAGAAGAAGAAAAATAACAAACTTGGGAGAAATACATCAAGGATTTATATAATAGGAAAAATATAAATGAACCATTATCAACTAATGAAAATTACCACCTGCATTAGTGACAACCATTCTTAACTTTTACACTTGAGATCAAATAACAGTGAACTTCCGGGTTTGGACCGTGTCATTTGTGAGTGACCCAAAAGTGGATTCATCCCGACGTTTCGCTACAATTGTATGTAGCTTCTTCAGGAGAACAAAGAAAAAGAAAAAGAAACAAAAGAACAGGAAGATGGGTAGTTAGCAACGGTAACTCAGTTACTCAACGCAACCAGAGGCGAATACTAACTACCAAGATGGGCATTTGGTCACAGTAACTCAACTACTCAACGCAGCCAGAGGTGAAAACCAAATGCCAGGACAGGGATTCACGTCCAACAGCTCAGAACACTTACGCGTCGAGAGGCGGGGAGTGAATCCGACGATTACTCCGCTACCGCTCTATTTATAGTCGCGGTGCCTGTCGTGTCGGGACGTATCGGCACACTTCGTGGCGCGAACTTCAAGAAGCGCGCGCTGGCCAATCATGTGGCTGCATCGTGGTGGCGGGACCGGACGGTGGCTCTAGACTGAGATTCCAGATGGGAGACAAGTAGTATCCTTCCTCTCGATTGATATTATGGGGATTTTTTCGAATCTCTAGAGATTCGCGGATTTTCCTGGAATAAAAGAAGGGGCTCTTAGAAATAATATGGGTTTTTTCGAACAATATGGAATGACCGGTTTCTTGGCAGTGTTCGGCAACTGCAGAATGGGAGAAAAGACCTGATCGAATGCATCTTTGATGCTCTTGAATCCGAGTTTTGACGGAACGACCAGTTTGCATCCAGCAAACTGCTGCGTTGGGTAATTGAGTTACTGTGACCAAATGCCCATCTTGGTAGTTAGTATTCGCCTCTGGTTGCGTTGAGTAACTGAGTTACCGTTGCTAACTACCCATCTTCCTGTTCTTTTGTTTCTTTTTCTTTTTCTTTGTTCTCCTGAAGAAGCTACATACAATTGTAGCGAAACGTCGAGATGAACCCACTTTTGGGTCACTCACAAATGAGACGGTCCAAACCCGGAAGACGAATAAACTATAATTCTGACTCTGGCCGTGGAAGCCTACGATTTCATTTAACAGTGAACTTATAGGTCGTCGATACAACAACGTAGGATTTCCACAGGGGTCAGTTTTGAGCACTTTATTCTTTAATCTATATACATCTGATTTGCACAATGTCTCCATAGTAAATAACAATTTTAATATAATACAATATGCTGATGATTTTCTTATATATTCATCTGTCAAAACATACGATAAGTGCATACGAATTTTGGGAAAAATGGACGACTTCTCCATTAGCTGGTTTAAAGAAAAGTAAATCTAGTATATGTATTTTCACGAGGCATCATCATTAGCCATTTTGCGTCCACTGCTGAACATAGGCCTCCCGTAAATAATTCCATTGCATCCGATCTTGAGCAACTTGAATCCAGTTAGACTGGATGCGCTTTAAATCGTCCGACCACCTTGTTGGAGGACGTCCTCGACTACGATAAGCATCGTGTCTAGGCCTCCACTCTAAAATTTTCTTTGTCCATCTTCCATCTCTGACCCTAGCAACATGTCCTGCCCAGTTCCATTTCAGGGTTGTAATTCTTTCAACTGCGTCCGTCACACCAGTTTTTCTCCTTACTATCTGACTCGAAACTCTGTCCCTGAGTGATACGCCCAACATTGACCTCTCCATCGCTCTCTGTGCCACTTGTATCTTATTAATTACAAGTGTCAATGTTTCTGCTCCATATGTCAGAACTGGAAGTACACACTGATCAAAAACTTTTCTCTTCAAGCACATGGGAATAGCTGATTTAAAGAATAGCTTTAAATCACGAGGCATAATCTTCCGAAAATACACAAGTTAACAGTTAACAGTCGGGAATATAATTTCTGTACTTCAATTAAATGCTTGGGGGATGATTCTTGGCCGTAAATTAACTTGGAAGTTACACATTGACTTCATATTAAATAGATGTAATAAGGGATTACATCTCGCGATAGAAACGAAAGGGGTCTCGCGACATCAGGCGATAGAAACGAAGTGGGTCAAACTCTCATAGAATTTCTTCTGCAACACAGGTTATATGTCATGAATACGCACTTCAAAAAAAGCGACCAAAGAAAGTGGACTTGGCAGTCACCAAATGGTTTAAACAAGAACGAAATTGATTTTATATTTACTAACAAAAAAGACGCTGTTCAAGACGTAACTGTATTAAATCAATTTTAGGAAGGAAGGAAAGAAGACATATGGTAACAAGGACTAATAATGTTACATTCACTGCGATTACTAACACCAGGGCATACCAGGAAGAAATAGAGAGTAATCTACAGAAAGACCTGCAAGATGAAACCAGTATTGAACAGCTTAACGAAAAATTGGTAGAAGCCCTGAAGAAGTTACAGAAGAAGTGCCAAGCCAAGCACTCAACAAAAAATGAAAAACTCACAGAAGACACAAGAAACCTAATGCAAAAAAGAAGGGAAATGAAAGAAAAGCATACAACGAACATTGCAGAGCTAAGGAATTTAAACAAAACCATTTCAAAAGCCATTAGGAAAGACATAAGGAACTTTAACACTAAGGAAATAACTGATACCGTAGAACAAAACAAAAGCCTAAAAGTTCTAAAACGAAAGCTGAAAATAGGAACGAGGAATATTTATAAGTTAAAAAATAATCAAGGACATGTCATACATGAACAACAAGAGATACTAAAAATCATCGAAGAGTACTATAGAACATTATATAGTCGAGATGATCACATTCCCGAAGTAGAAATTCCAGCAATACTAAATCAAGGGTCAGAGGAACTTCCAGATATAACCGAAGAGGAAATTAAGTCAGCATTAAAAAAGGTATGAAGAACAACAAAACACCTGAAGAAGATGGCATTGTAAGTGAAATGATAAAACTAGGAGGCGAATGCGTCATTAAAGGCTTTAAAAACCCTTTATAATGCCTGTCTCTTTGAAGGAAATACGCCAGAAAAATGGAATAATGCCATTATGATAATATTGCATAAAAAAGGAGATGTAACAGAAATTGGCAACTACAGACCTATCAACTTATTATCTCATTTATATAAACTCTTTATGAGAATAATTACTAACAGACTGGGACCTAAGCTAGATTTTCATCAACCTCTAGAGCAGGCCGGATTTAGGAGTGGCTTTGGAACAAATGACCACCTACAAGTAATAAAATCCTTGATAGAGAAAGTTATAGAATACAACAAGCCATTGATATTAATATTTGTAGACTTTGAGAAAGCATTTGACTCAGTCCAGCATAGCTCCATGTTAAGAGCTCTTACAGAGTGCAGTATTGACCATAGGTACACAACTCTTCTTCGAAATATATATGATAGCGCAACAGCTGCTGTAAAAATGTACTATGGTGACACAGACACATTTCCCTTGGAGAAAGGTATTAGGCAAGGAGACACTATCTCTCCTAAACTATTCACCGCCCTATTACAGAGTGCTATGAGAAAAAATAATTGGGAAAATATTGGATTAAATATAAATGGGGAATTTTTGAACAACTTGAGGTTTGCACACGACATAGTCCTTATTGCAGATCAGGTAGATCATGCATGCCAACTTCTTCAAGACCATCAGAGCTCTTGTGCACGAGTTGGCCTTAAAATTAATTTTTTCAAAACACAATACATGACCAACCTGGTACTGGCAAAAAACATTTCCACTAATGGCACACAAATTGAACAAGTGTATTCCTATAAATATCTGGGCCACGAGATTAAATTGGGAAGAGACAATCAAACAACAGAGTTAAAAAGGAGAATAGGACTGGCATGGGCAGCTTACGGAAAACTGAGGGAAGTCTTTAAATCAGCTATTCCCATGTGCTTGAAGAGAAAAGTTTTTGATCAGTGTGTACTTACAGTTCTGACATATGGAGCAGAAACATTGACACTTACCAGAAAAGTAATTAATAAGATACAAGTGGCACAGAGAGCGATGGAGAGGTCAATGTTGGGCGTATCCCTCAGGGACAGAGTTTCGAGTCAGATAGTAAGGAGAAAAACTGGTGTGACGGACGCAGTTGAAAGAATTACAACCCTGAAATGGAACTGGGCAGGACATGTTGCTAGGGTCAGAGATGGAAGATGGACAAAGAAAATTTTAGAGTGGAGGCCTAGACACGATGCTTATCGTAGTCGAGGACGTCCTCCAACAAGGTGGTCGGACGATTTAAAGCGCATCCAGTTTAACTGGATTCAAGTTGCTTAAGATCGGATGCAATGGAATTATTTACGGGAGGCCTATGTTCAGCAGTGGACGCAAAATGGCTAATGATGATGATGAATAAGGGATTAAATTTCCTTAAAGCAATTTCTAAAATTTAATAATAAATTAATTAAAACCGCCAAACAACATTACTTAGCTTAGCGATAACTCAACTGATGGTATGTCTGTATGCGCCAACGAAAATCTATATTGAAAGTCTTTGGAACCTGATCGTTATGGACTACCAAAGTTTGACGTCACAATGGGCGAGATTTAGAAAACTTTTGCAAACATTTCTAATTCCTGTGTATTTGTCCCATCCCATAAGAAGTTGGAAATATTGTTTGTCTTAATTGTTTGAATAGTAAATAAGGACTTTTGGTTATGAACATTCATTCTGTGTGATTGGTATTATTTGTTGTTCGTGAATTTGTGAGGTAAGAATATTAAATTATTAAGATATTTACTCTTAATATTCATGTTTTAAGGTTATGTTATTGTTTGATTAAAACTTTAATTATTTTTTTACTCTATTTCAAGGTATTTTGTTGTTGTTTTTATCGGGATTATTTCAAAATAAATCATTAGATTTATTTACGAAGTTTTTATAAAATATTTGAAATAATGTTTTATTCTTCTTTCGTTGCTAGTAATTTTATACTGTAAAAAGCTAAAGATATTAATTTTATCGTAGTTGAAGTAATGGATAACGACCTTTAATTGTAATATAACATTCTGTGGAAATATGTCTATCAAATTGTAAATGTTTTTTGATAGAGTAAGATATCCAGTATTACTTAATTTTTCAGAAATGACACCAAAAGTACTGTTAACTACATAAGCTACATATATTTAATCCTTTATGAGATAAAATCACCAGCACATAAAAAAGAATAAAAGATTAATTTAATAATTTTTTGACTTCGTAAATAAATTCAATGATTTATTAATTAATTTTTAAAATAACCCCGGCAAAAACAATTACAAAATACCTTAAAATACAGTAAAAAAATAAAGTTTTAATCAAACAATAACATAACCTTAACACATAAAAATTGAGATTACATATCTTAATACTTTGATATTCTTACACCACAAATTCACGAATAACAAAAAATATCACACAGAATAAATGTCCATAACCAAAAGTCCTTATTAACTATTCATCATCATTGGTGCTACAGCCATATAAAAGAACCTTGACCTTCCCAAGTCTACTACGCCAGTCAGTTCTATCCATTGCCAACTGTTGCCTGTTTGCTGCATCTATTTCTCTACCATCATCATCTACACCAACCCCTTCATCTGCGTTTTGGTCTACCTCTACTCCTACTTTCCACAGGTTGTGACAAGATTTTTCTAGGAGGGTTGTGCTGCTATGATATTGCCAGATGTCCTGTCCATCTTAGCCTTCCTATTCTAGATACAAGATTAACTATTCAAACAATTAAAAAAAACCAATGTTTCCTTATGGGACAAATACACACGAATTGGAAATGTTTGGAAAGATTTTCTAAGCCCCGCCCATTTGTGCCGTCAAAGCTTAGGTAGTCCATTAGCGCTATCAGCGCAAGAAGCCTGATAGGTCTTCTCTGTGAGCTTATATCCTTTTTCTTTATTATCTTCTGCACGGTGATTGTCATCTTTATTGTGTAGATAAAGCCACACTTGAAATAGTTCCCCTTAAAACTGTAAATATGGCGCCAATATCTAAATTTTTCTAGATCTTTCTTTTCCTTTACTTTTGATACCAATATAAACGTCTCATCTTTATTAATTTATATTTAAATAATTATTTTATTTTAATTTCTTTATTAATTTATTAGTTTCTTTACCTTCAGTTTCTTTTTTATTATTTTTTCTTCAAAAAGTAGTTGGCGCCATCTTTATTTCCTCTCGCTTTCATTCCGGTAGAATAAATATTCTCCCTCTCTGTTTGTGTCCGCTAGTAAATATTCTCTTCTATGTGGCCAGAAGAGCTAATTCCATCATATGCATACATCACATGACATCTGTGCTAACTTCATTGCAGTTCCTTTCTACTTTCTGTCAATCACCTTTCATGGTCGGATTATTTTTTGTCTATAATTGAAATTTATAAAAGAAGGTAGGAATTATTATAAGCTTAATTTTATGGTGTGCAGAATTCTCTTGGGGTGAGTACTTTCATTGTAATCTATATTCTATAATTCTGACAGCATTTTCAATATTCGTAACCTCACTTCTTCTAAAGCCACCTTTTTAATGCTATTCATGTAGGAATCTAACAGAATTTAGCTAATTTTAATAGTAATTCTATTTTATTTTATCCTTGTCATTTGCTTGTCATGTGTTTAATTGTAATTGTGGTAAAATAATTGGCAAGGAAGTTAACTCCCTTTGATGTTTTTCTAATACAGGCCATTTAATATTCTAGTTTATGGGATATTACTGAATATTTTATGGAATATGTTTATGGGAATAATATGGAATAACTGCAGCTGCTGCCCACATAATCTGTAGGCAACACATATTTAGAAGCAAGCAGCCCATCGATGCCACAAGTATTGTTTAAATTTATTCAATCTAAAGCATTAGGTTTATAGTTTATTAAAATTAAAAAATAAGAATAACAATATTTAGGCAAATTTCAAATAGTTTTGAAATTCTCCTTACTGGTTTAGGATACCATAAAAACTGTACGATCAATAATGTTCTAATGAACCAAATAAGAATTTTTATCTATGTCCAAGTAATAAAACAAAATAAGTTAATTTTCAGAGGCGGAGATGTTAAATATAACGTACTTTCAATTAAAATTTCAGTTAAACCCTAATAAATCTACTAGTTAATCTATACTTTATGTGCATATTTTTATAGCCGTATTTTACCGTCTGGCGAATTTGTATGATGCAGCTGTTGCGTTTACTTTTAACTCCCTCGCTGCATGGAACAGTTCAAACCCGGCAAAGTCTCAAAAGGAAAACAAATAAGAACAAATTTAGATGTAGTAGTCTTTGAAGGGGAGTAAACTAAAAATATCGTGTACATTTTAAAACCAAGACTGCCATATTTCATGTCGAGAAAATTAGGTGGCAAAGGAGGTTAATATTTTGTTGACTTATTTATATTACTTACGGGTGCTATATGGTATCGTTCGGGTAGGAACGTTGAAATTTTATGATGAAAGGTAAGAAAGATAGAAAAGAAAATCAGAGAAATTTTTCTGACTGTAAAAGAAAAATGTGACAGCAGGGCCATACTGATTTTAGATATTTACTCAGATAATATTCCTTTATATTTATTCAGATAAGTACTTAAGGAGTTAAACCAAATATATAACAAATTTGAAGACCACGGGGGAAAAACAAGGAATGTACATGTTTGTCTCAAATCAAACTTATAATGCCATCTGATGAAGAAACTAGGAAAGTTTGTGATGCACAAATTATCGGTAGGCAATAACAAGCGATGTCAGTTGAAAGCTAACCATAAACTTTTATTATAGTTGCTAAGAACCATAATATATACAAGCGAAGATATGATACCGCGCAATCTCACTATATAAGAAGAACAGCCCTTTCAAAATTCAGAGATTAAAAAATTTTTTAATTAAAGCTAAACATAAGTATATAAAACACCGACCATTCTATAATTGGCCACTCTACAAATCCGTCGTCTACGCGAATAAAAAATTTAAAATTTTATTTTACACTAAAGAATATTTTGCTTGCAGGTTTGTTAAAGATATCTAAGAAAAGTTTAAGGACCTACAAGTTCTTAAAAAATTCTGTGGAGCTGACACGAGACATTTCTACGAAAGCCTTCTTTCCTCGCGAACAATAATTTTTATGTTTTACCTTTCCAATTACATTTAAATATAAAATACCTGTATAATATACCAATAATACCTTTATAATAAATACCTTTAAGTAACTCTATATCAAATATCGGAATGGATGACAGGGATGTTCGTGTCATTGGAAATTTGTACTGGAATCAAACTGCTATCGTAAAAATTGAAGATAACTACACCGATGAAATCCCCATACATCAAGAATTCAGACAGGGTTGCATTTTGTCGCCAACATTGTTCAATGTTTACTGGAATCAGCTATTTAAAAAGGCACTTGAGAGACAACCATATGGAATAAAAATCAACGGGGAACTACTTGTGAATGAAATGTGATATGCAGATAGATATGCAGAAGATACAGTAATTCTATCAGATAATATTGAAGGCATTCAAATTCTGCTTGATCGTATTCACGAGGTAGGGGAGGAAATGGGCATCAAAATAAACTCAAACAGAACCAAATTTTTAGTATTTAGTCGTGACCCACATCCCGATGCAAAACTTCAATTGAACGGAGTTTAAGTTGAGAAAGTTCACAAAATGACATATTTAGGAACTGTGATAACAGACCAACTACTTTTATGAAAATAAAGTCATTTCTTTGCAATAACCATCTCAGTTTAGAACTAAGGCAAAGAATGGTTAAGTGTTATGTTTGGTCTGTACTTTTGTATAGTGCAAAAGTGTGGACGCTAAAAGTATCGATCATGAACAAAATTGAAGCATTGGAAATGTGGGTTCATAGACAAATGCTGAAGATACCTTGGACAGCAAGAAAAACTAATGATGAAGTACTAAGGAGCGTCAACAAAGACAGAGAACTGCTAAAGACTGTTAAACATCGAAAATGTCTTATCTGGGACATATAGTAAGGGGAAGTCGATATAAAATTTTACAACTGATCCTTAAAGGCAAAATAGGGGGCCGTAGAGGTGTAGGAAGAAAACAAGTTTCTTGGTTAAAAAACATTCGTGAATGGACTCAGATACCAAATGCAGGACAATTATTCCATATTGCAGAAGATCGAGAAGCCTTCGCAATAGTGATCACCAACGTCGGATAGTTCGGATATGGTACGCGAAGAAGAAGAAGAACTCTACATCTTTTATTTTTACAATTAACAAAAACAAGGAATGTCATGACATACCTTGTGTTTCACGAGTATAAAATACTCATTTTATCTAAAGTACATATTGAGTTAGCTACAAGTAAAATAAATCATCATCAAACCCTGGGTGGGTCTTGGCCTGTTCAAGAATTTGTCTTCATTCCCCCCTATCTTTCGCTCTGGCTTTCCAATTTCTGACCCCTAGATTCCTCAAGTCATCTTCGACTTGAGTTTTAAATCTAGATCTTGGCCTGCCTCTCTTCCTAGTTCCTACTGGCTCTTGATATAATATATGTCTTTGGGGGTCTCCAGTGTCCATTCTTTCAAGGTATCCTAGCCACCCTAGTCTATTAATTTTAATAGACCCGACGATGTTGCATTTTTTATAGCATTGATACAACTCAAAATTGTAACACCTGCGCCATATCCCGCTTTCTTGTACTCCTCCGTATATGTGCCTAAGTACTCTTCTTTCAAAGCGGCATAACAGTTCTTCGTCGCTTTTTACCATAGTCCATGTTTCTGACGCGTATATCAAGACAGGTTTAATAAGAGTTTCCTATATTAGTATCCTAATTTTTCTGCTAATTATGTGTGATGTTAAAAACTGCTTTAGTTCAAAGTAAGCTCTGTTCACCAGGTATATTCTTCTCTTAATTTCTACGCTTACTTGGTTGCTGTTGTGTTTCAAGATATATTAACTCCGAGACCCCTTTGAATGTGTTTGCTTCTGTCACTAGATCTTGTGTTGCCGCTATTTGCGCGCTGTTCGTAATCTTCATGTATTTTGTTTTGGATAGGTTCACCTGCACTCCCATTGCCTTCGCGGCTTTTTCTAATGTTTTAAAAGCCTGTATCAAGTTTTTTTTGTCCTTGTTACTATGTCAATGTCATCTGCGTAGGCTAATATCTGTACACTTCTATTGATGATCGTACCTCTGGTTGTTATGCCCGATTTCTCTATGGCTCTTTCTAGCGCGATGTTAAATAATAGGCACGATAGACTGTCTTCCTGGCATTATCCAGTATGTGTTTGAAAAGACCTTGACACTCTGTTTTGTACCTTGACTTTGCACTCAACTTTCGAAAGAGTTGCCTTTATCAATGTTATTAGATGCGACGAAATATCTAGTTCTGCCATGGCATTATAAAGTGTGCTTCTATCTACACTGTAATAAGCGCTTTTAAAATCTACAAAGAGGTGGTGGGTATCAATTCCATATTCATATGTCTTTTCTAAGGTTTGTCTGAGAAGGAAAATCTAATCAATTGTTGATCTTTCTTTTCGGAATCGACATTGGTATTTGCCTATTTTTTCCTTAGTATATACTAGTAAGCGATCATAAAGTATATAATTTAGACTTGGTTAGCCACATTTAAGAGGGTAATGCCTCGATAGTTGTCACATATTAGTGGACATTCTTTCTTGTGAATAGGTAGTATAATACCTACATTCCAACTGTCTGGGAGTTTTTCTTCTCTCCAAATGGATGCAACAAGTTTTATTATGCATTTTTTAGCGCTTTTTCTCCATACTTGAACAGTTCAGGGGGTATACCATCTTCTCCAGGAGATTTGTTGTTTTTTAACCTTGGCTTCTTCTTCTATAACTTCTTCTTCTGTCGGTATATTATTTTTCTCCCTCTCATCGTCTACGTCTCCACTGTGGTTATTTATGTCAATCAGTTCTCGGTTCAAAAAGACAAATAAACCTTACAATTAGGACATACTATGAACTCCAAAAACAATTCCACTCAACAAAGACATTGGGTCTGATCACAATCCCATAGTAGCTGTAACCCAATTAAAATTAAAAAATGTGATCAAAAAGAATTCTCGCAAAAATATTGATACAGCCCAATTACAAAACGAGAAAGTTAAGGAATCAGTTTAAAGACAACTGAACGAAAATTTAATTTGGGAAAATATTGATGAAAACGTCGATGAGGCAGGTCAAAGCTAAAAAAGAAGGCTTGGATGACAGATAGCATATTGGATTTGATGGAACAACGGCGACTAGCGAAAAACAACTAAACATGGTAAAGTAATATTTAAAGTAGAGGACAAACTTAAAGAATGGGAAAATTACGTCACGAACCTATTCGAAGACGATAGGAGTAGTTCACCTCCCGATATTACTAACTGCGACGGACCCCTAATAACATGATCTGAGATTTTTTTAGAGGTTATACCTTCGTTTTTAATACCATTTATACCAGCGGACAACTACTTAATGGTTGGTCTAATTCACTGTTTATAGGTCTACCTAAGAAAACAACAGCAAAAACCTGTGCTGATTATAGAGCCATCCGTTTGTTAAACCACTTACTGAAAATACTATTATTTAATAATATATAATTACTATTTACAATAAATGCGAGGAATATCTGGATGATACTCAGTTTGGTTTCCGTAACGGGTTTGGAACGAAAGAGGCACTTTTTAGAATGAACGTACTTGCTCAAAAATGTCGAGATATATCTGTAGACATATATTGTTGTTTTATTGACTTCCAAAAGCCATTTGACTGTGTTAAGCACTCTATATTGATCGAAGCTTTAAAAGACATTGGCTTGGGCGGCAGAGATGTTCGAATAATTGCAAATTTATATTGTGATCAAACAACATCAGTTTAAGTAGATGATGTGAAATCACATGCTTCCAATATTAAAAGAGGAGTTTGGCGTCATGTTTGGAGTCAATTTGGAAGTCATCAATAATTTGCGATATGCGGACGATACAGCACTCCTAGATTCTAGTCAAGAAGATCTGAAAACACTACTTGATAGTGTCGTGGAGAGTTGCAGGGAGTCATACGGAATACCAAAATACTCGTAATAAGTAAACAACAGCATATAAAACCGTGTATATATGTAAATAATACCAAACTTAAGCTAGTTGATAAAATTGTTTACCTTGGACAGCAATTAAATTGTAACGCAGAACAGAGATCTTATATAACATAGATCTAAAATTGGCATTTAGTCCTGGACTGTGAATAAAATCCTGAGATCATAAAAAGCATCAAGCAGAGAAAGCTGGTGTATTTCTGACATGTAATGAGAGGTCCCAAATATAGGTTGCTACAAAATATGCAAGGAAAAATAGCAGGCAAACGCAGTCCAGGACGAAGAAGAACCCCATGGTTGAAGAACTTGCGAGATTGGTATGCTATTGATACAAGCATGCTATTTAGGGTGGCCGTGAGTAAAATTAAGATAGCTATGATGGTAACTAACGTTCTGAAAGGAAATGGTACATGAAGAAGAAGGGACTTAGATGAGCCTGATACATAATACAAATGCCTGACAACATGATTGCTAAAAAACTAACGACTAGAACACATATAGGAAGAAGAAGCAGAAGCCGACTGCGAATTAGGTGATTAGATGGAGTTGAGACCGACTTAGGAATATTAGAGATCAGATGATGGCAACACGTTGCCAAAATCCGAACAGAATGGCAACTAATCTTAGAGCAGGCCAGGATTCACAGAGGATTGTCGAGCCAAAGATGATGATGATGATGAGCAAGATGCAAAATGGAGAAGGACGATTTTGGAGAATGTAGGTCAACCGCTGGTCAGATGACTGCAGAATAATCTCGACGAGCTTGGTTGCAACAACAAAAGGTACAAATAATTAAAAAACCTTAAGGAGACGTATGTCCAACTGTGGTCGTAAACAGAGGATACCTATAGGATGATGATGAGAAGTCTAGAACTTTTCATTCAATAGTTTTGGCTCAGAACGACGACTATTGTTACTGAATGCCGGTATAAAATGATTTACATAATGATCTGTCAGACTCTTAATACACATTACACATAATAAATATCATTCTTTGGAAAAATGTAAAGTACTCAAAAAACATTTAAATTTCAAAGTCTCCAATTAACATTTTTTTTCGGCGGATCTATATTACACCTAAGTTGAAAATTTAATTTGACATGAAACACGACAATCGTAGCCAAAATTCGATTATAAAACCATTAAGACATATAACTTAGAATTATGAAGAAGTCATAAGTTCCCGTCTCTTTTTCTATTTGATTTCTTGTTACCAAAAAATAATATCGCATTTTTTTACCTTTGCTTTCCAGATTTATGTCGGAATAACGGCGCGTTATTCAACAACGGACGGCAAACGTCCGTTGTTGAATATTTTATAATCGAATTTGGGGAATACAATTTTTACACCAGTTTATGGTAGATATTATGTTTGCAGTAGTTGTTTCTTCTTTTATTTTCAGCAACTTCTTTTATGGCTTGTGGGTATTAGTTCCAATTGTGTCGAGTAATAAAAAGTATCTGGGTTATTGGAATTTTATATGTTTACGGAAAATCTTTATGATTCGTAGTTAATTGCTGAATTGTTTTCTTGAAGTTTCACCTCAATAAAGATTTTCGTATTCACAAGGTATTAACATTCATATAATTCTTTGTTTTTTCTGATCGTTGTTAGGTTTGGTTTTAGATTAAATTGATATCAATATGTAGTGTTTTGAATGTAGAATTATAATAATATATAATTTATTAGAATATGGACAATATTGATAATATAATATTCTCTGTGTATTCCAGCCGTCAGAGATTTGACTCCTAAAAATTATACGAACAAGCTAAATTTTACCAAGAAGATCAATTTTGGGACGTTAAAAAAATTACAAAAAAGTTTACCACTTTAACCCACGGGCTTCCCCCTAAAATCCCCCTCGTAGAGGAGTAAAAACGCAAAAAAATCGATTTACCAAGAAAAATGTTTCAATTAAATGTGCTCAGATAATTTTTAACAAAAATGTTTATATGCACTTTCTGCGTAGAATGAACCCGTTCTCTCAGAAGCAACGCATGAAGTGGCCGGTCATCTTGACTGCCAGTTCCAAGCGCGAAATCAATGTTAAAAAAAATTTGTATCACCTCGACGGTAAAAACTCGATCTTTTGATTATAATGTCCAATCGACAA
The DNA here is from genome assembly GCA_918026665.1 of Diabrotica balteata. Taxonomy (NCBI): domain Eukaryota; kingdom Metazoa; phylum Arthropoda; class Insecta; order Coleoptera; family Chrysomelidae; genus Diabrotica; species Diabrotica balteata. Next base: position 97,537,976 of record OU898280.1, read on the forward strand.
AAATCTAAATGTGTTTTAAAGGTAAAGAGTATAGCTTTCGTATACAATTTTTGTGTTTTGTCGCAAGTGAAGTCAGTTTCTATAAAATTGTTCAATAAATAAACTTTACGCGATTTTTGCCATTTTTTACGATTCTCCTGAGATCAATACAATTTATTACTTTTATTGACCGGTCGTGTTGAAATTTCCATTTTGGAGACCAGTCTTCAAAACCTATAACATAAAAATTTGATTTTGATTTTTGGCAATAAATATGTGGCATTGAAAATATTGATTATGGTAATCGGAGACCAAAATCCGGCAGGGGAGGACAACCATCAGAACGCAAGGCCTCCTCGGTCGTCAACATGCGAAACCCTTGCACAAAATACCACAAAAAAAATACTCAATCCTCTCAGATAAAAATAGCTACCTGGAATGTAAGAAGTATGTATCAGCCTGGAGAACTACACAATGTTATTAAATAGAAGGAGAGGCTAAATATAGATATACTTGGGGTTAGCGATGTACAGTGGTCAGGAAATGGAGAGATATCAATAAATAACCACAATATTTATTACACTGGAGGAGACAAAACTGATCATCGATACGGAGTAGCTTTTATCATAAGCAACACTATTAAAAAATCAGTGTTAACTGTTAATAATAATGCTAAAAATTCAAGCACGGAACTGTAATATTAATATGATCCAAGTTTACGCTCCCACTGCTGATAAGACCGAAGATGAGATCGAAAACTTTTATTTAGAATTGCACAATATAATCAAGTTAACAAAATCTAGAGATATTACTTACATTTTAGGAGATTTTAATGCAAAAATTGGAATAGGTACAGTTGAAAATATAGTTGGACAGTTTGGACTAGGAACTAGAAACGAGAGAGGAGAAAGGCTCATAGAATTCTGCCAAGAAAAGAATATGGTAATTGCCAATACTTGGTTTCAGCTTCCTAAAAGAAGACTATATACATGGACGTCTCCTTCACATACAGAAAACCACATTGTCAGAAACCAGATAGACTTTATACTCGTAAATAGCAGATATAAAAACTCTATAACCTCAGTTAAAACTTATCCTGGAGCAGATGTTAACTCAGACCACAATCCGTTAGTGGCTGACGTGAAAATAAAATTAAAAAGAATTGAACTCAGAAAACAACAACCAAAAATTAACGTAAGAATGCTACAAAACGAAGAAATAAAAAACGAAATAAAAAATAATGTGAATGTTAATATGCAAAAAACACTAACTGACAACAAACAAATTATGGATGTAAATAAAAAGTGGTGTAATATAAAAAACTCATTACTGAAACCAGCTCAAGAAAGTATAATAGAACATAACTCAGAGGCTAAAAAACACTGGATGACAGAAGAAATACTATTACTGATGGAAGAAAGAAGGAAATATAAAGGAAAAGATCTACAGAAGTATAAAGAAATACAACGAATAATTAAGGAAAAAATCAAAACAGCTAAGGAAATCTATTTGATGAAGCAATGTAAAGAGATAGAAGAACTAGAAACAAAATATGATATGAGAAATATGCACAAAAAAATTAGAGAAGTGACTGGAATGGGTCGAAATAGACAGCAACGACAGATAAAAGACAAAAAAATAGTACTACTAGTAGATTTACCAGAGAAGTTAAGGCGATGGGAGGAGTACGTTAGAGAACTTTTCCAAGATGAAAGAGGTGAAATGCAGAAAATACAAGAATTAAATCCTTTAGAGATACAGAAGATCACGATAGATGAAATCAAATATGCTATCAAAAACTCTAAAGACAATAAGGCAGCTGGATTAGATAAAATACCAGTAGAACTCTTAAAACTAGTGGAAGAGGACAACTTGGAAGTATTGGCAGATTTATTCAACACGGTGTACGATACGGGAATAATACCACAGGAGTGGCTAAAGTGAGCATTTATAACCATCCCTAAAAAACAAGCAGCAAAAGAGTGCTCTGATTATCGAACACTGAGCCTCATGAGTCATACTTTAAAAGTTCTGCTAAAAATAATACATAAGAGAATATACGAAAGGCTAGAGGAGGATATTAGCGAGACGCAGTTCGGGTTCCGAAATGGAATGAGTACTCGAGAAGGACTATTTGCCATCAACATATTAATTCAGCGATGTCGGGATGTGAATGTTGATCTACACTTGTGCTTCGTTGACTACGAAAAAGCTTTCGATAAAGTAAGACATGAAAAACTAATATCAATACTTATGAACAAGCGCATTGACAGTAAAATCATAAATATAGTGCAAACATTATATTGGAACCAAAGTGCCATAGTTCAAATTGATGGGCAACACTCAGAAGAAATGAGGATCTGTAGAGGAGTTAGACAGGGATGTGTGTTATCACCACTTTTGTTTAACTTATATTCTGAAGAAATTTTCCAAAACACGCTCAATAATATCGAAGCGGGAGTCACCGTTAACGAAAAAATTAATTAATAATTTAAGATATGCAGACGACACTGTGATCATAGCAACGAGTATAGAGGATCTACAACATCTTATCGAAAGCTTGAGTATAAATAGTGCTGAGATGGGAATTACTATAAACGCCAAAAAAACGAAGTACATGCTGATTACAAAAAGGCCACAAAATATACATCACCTATTGACAATAAATGGTAACGTGATAGAACAAGTAGAAAAATATCAGTATTTGGGAACTTTGATCAATGAAACCAATGATCATACTGTAGAAATAAACAGACGAATAGAGATTGCCAGATCAGCATTTATACGAATGAAGCCACTCCTAACGTGCAAAAATCTAAATTTGGAGATCAGACTACGTACCATTCGCTGTTATATATTTTCAATATTATTATATGGAGCTGAGACTTGGACATTAAAAAAATGTAATTTAAAAAGAATCGAGGCCTTCGAACTCTGGTTATACCGCAGAGTATTGAAAATATCATGGACTGATAGAATTACAAATAAAGAAGTACTGGAGAGGGTTGGTAAAGAAACAGAACTAATCACCACTATACAAACCAGAAAACTGGAATACCTAGGCCACGTGATGAGGGGACCAAAATATGAAATTTTGAGACTGATAATACAGGGAAAGATTCAAGGAAGAAGATCTGTTGGCCGAAGGCAGAACTCATGGTTAAAGAATCTACGTGATTGGTACCAATGCAGATCGATTGATTTGTTTAGAGCAGCAAGTTCTAAAATAAAAATAGCCATTATGATTGCCAACCTCCGTAGGGAAACGGCACTCTAAGAAGAAGATTGAAAATATGACTAAAAACGCAGAATTTAAACTTTTACATTATAAAGGGTCGCACGTCACGGGAAATGCCTCCAAGAAGACGGTTTTGGGTGTAATTTATAGCAGAAGTTAAATACTTTTAAAAAACGTACTAGTGCAACTAAAACATTGCAGTTTTAAACGTTTTAGATCGTTTGTAATGTAAAAGTTTAAATTCAACGATTTTAAGCATATTTCGAACGCCTCATATTTGTTGCCAAAATTCAAAACTAAAATTTAATGCTATAAATTTTGAAGATCAGATTTTAGTTACCGAAACTCTGTAGTGGCCGGTCAATGAAAGGGATACATTGTAATGATTTTATGAAAAATCATAAATTAGTTATTTAACCTTTATAAAAACTACGTTTATTTGTGGCAAAATAAAAAATTGCATACAAAAGCTGCACTCTTTACCTTTAAAACGAAACGCATCTTAAATTTTATCCAAAAGACCAAAAGATATTAAATTTTGACCGTCGAGCTGATCTGATTTATTTCTGTTACTCTAGGGGGAGGGGAGGCTGGATAAAAGTGGTAAACTTTTGCATTTTTTTTATCGTGCTAATATTAATATTTTCAGTGAAATTCAGCTTGTTCGTATGACTTTTAGAGGTTCAGTGGCATTTTTATCCCTGACGACTGGAGTAGTGATAAACTAGTGTTTCTTGTCGTTTCAAAATCTATGGCAAAATTACCACCAAATTTATATAAAGACTGAAACGTATCGATTCAAGTATGTCATAATATCATAGGACCAATGATTACATCAAAAGACATTCCACGGGCAGGCTTTTAAACGTAAACTTATAACCAATTAGTATAAATAACCTCGTACATAGTACAAACTCATCACCATCATAAAAATAGGAATTTGAAAACAGACCCAGAGCGATAAACTCATCACTGGTCTACCTGCACCCCATGGCAGGTATAGACCATAAACCTCTTGCAAACCGCTAAGATTTTGTAACTCGACAAAATAAATCTAAAACGGATGTATTAAATTCAAATGCAATTCATTGGTTTTTATTTGGAAATTCCACAAAATTCTATTGATAGCTACCTAAAACTATGCGAAAAGCAAAATTTTTCTTCATTTTCTGTTTTTCCTTTAACATGGATAGTGAACTGCTCATTGATTACTGCTCATTGAAGGCAAGCAAAATAAACGCTACTTGTGCGAACGGCACTCAGGGTTTGTTAGGAGAGCTGTATGTGATAAATTTGTAAATATAATAATTTAGCATTAAAAAGTGTTCGAAGAAGTGTGAACTTTTATGGTGGTTTAAGTTATAAGAACAATTTGTATTAATAAACATTAGAAGGTTAGCTCAATACTGTTTAGAAGCTTATAAGTACTTAGACCAGGACGTTTTAATAATAGGTCCTGGAAATTTGGGGCTTAAATGAACAAAGCGTTGAGTGTTATCAGTAGTTTGAGATAACAAATTAAAAAAAGCGATTAGTTGGGGTTTTTAGGGATTTTTTGTACTAAAGTGGTATGGTGAGGATGAATGTTGTGTGATTAGCTATGGGAAAACGATGGGAGGAGAATAGAGAGTCGGTGTAAAATTGAACGAGATAGAAAAAGCAGTCCAGTTGAAAGCAGTGTGTTTTATGTGGTTAATTCGGCGATAGCAGTACGGTGGATGGCGAAAAGAGACCAAGTCCTTGGAGAACTTGGACAGTTTGTGATAACACAGTCAAGGAGACTAGGTGTCCGTCGAAAAACGTCGCCGAGCCTACATTAAAGGTCAGTCAATGTATTTGTGACATAAGAGTTGTGTTTGTATTGCATACCATATGTGTTTTTAAAAGCCATATAAATTTGTTATTATTGGGACATAACGTATTTATCTATAAATTCTTAGATTTATAAAGTTATTGTTTTAAAAAGTATAATTCATCCATCATAATAACTTCATTTGAAAGTAAAATTAACATCAAGATGTAACAATAAAACACTGAAAACTTTGTGTTTAAAACTTCCACAAAATTATTTTTAAACTCTTATCACTACAGCTGTTTCGGCTGATTGCCTTTCTCAAGTGATATATTGTTGGCATGGGTTTACACTTTATAGTCTCTAATGAAATAGGTTCAGGAAGGGAGAACTGTTTGTCTCAAGTTGGTCATTCAGAATTATATCTCTGTTTCTTAAATTGTTAATTTCCATTGATTTTAACAAAGATAGCTTAAAGCCTTTATTTTAAATTTGAAGAATTGTAAATACTTCATTAAAGGAATAATTATGATCTAGAAGGTGAAGTGCATATGTCGAATCTGTTTTTAAAAGCCCTTTTATGTTCTGCTATTCGTTTATTAAAATTTCTACCAGTTTGACCGATGTAAGTTTTTGTGCAGTCGCCACATATAATTACCTAAAAACTCTAGATTAATTTCATTTGACGTAAAAAATCTTTTTCCTAGTATTCCTCCTACAGAAACTTTTATTCTAGTAAAAAACCTTTTAGACCAATCAGTACATCTGAAATTTTACATCTTTTTGAAGTTTGCATAAACCAGGACTACTTTGAATTTAATAAACAAATATATACAAATAACAGTGCAGGACTTATAATGGGCAATTCTCTAAGCCCATTGGTATCAGATGTTTGTGGATCATCTAGAGACAAAGATTTCAAACCATCTCATATTCAAGCAGTGTTTATATTGGTGGAGATACGTAGACGACGTACTAGTATGATTCACAGGAACTAACAGGCAACTCGACCAATTTTTATTGTAGATTAATTTACTTCATAGTCATATTGAATTTACAATAGAAATAGAACAAAATCAATCCATAATTTTTTTTAGATTTAAAAATTATCAGACTTAAAAATAAATATGACTCCATATTTCATAAACCTACCCATACTGACACAACTATACATAATTCATCATCCCATCCCACATAACATAAACTGGCAGCCCATCGTAGTATGTTACATAGATTTATAGATATTCCGATGTCAATATACAACTTTGAGACAGAATTAAATATCATTAAGCAAATATGTAGCAGTAACCAATGGATAGAACGAACAAATAATTAATAAAATATTAAATCAAAAACTACACAAGTAAGCCCTGCTCGATTACATATACAGGCAAAATATCAACAAAAAGAGCCAAACACATAAAAAAGAAAGGAATAACACCAGCTTTCAGAACAAATAATAACTTAGGCAAATATATTAAAAACAACAAGAGCCAAAATAAAAAACACTTACACACTGGTGTATACAAACTTAAATGTGGCGACTGCCCAAAAGCTTACATCGGTCAAACTGGTGGAAATTTTAATAAAGGAATAGCAGAACATAAAAGGGCTTTCAATAATAGAAAAACAGATTCTACATACGCACTTCACCTTCTAGATCATAATCATTCTTTTAATGACGAATTTAAAATTCTTGACATCGTCGTTAGGAATGAAATACCTCCAATGTGCAAATTTCTGGTAATTCAGATTTTAAACTATTCTGAATCGCTATGAATGGTTTTACAGTCTAAAAAAAATATCCAATGTGCGTACCGATTCCTAACTTCCCTAATATCTACAAATGCATTACTCCAATGTAACATATTATTAATTGTTGGACTGAAATAAATCCAATGTGCTTAAATACACATTGTAGCTAGTACCTATTATAATATCTGCACATTGGACGTATTTCATACTTTCATCTGTCAAATTCCTAACCTCAAATTTTCTCAAATAAGCTATTTACCAGTTCAAAATGAGTGTTTTCAAGACAAAAACTAAACTACCTAATTGTACAAAATTCACTTAAGGAAGATCGGCAAAATTCTATCCAAACTTTTGCTCCTAATAAAAATGAAATTTATAATGAAAAATCCAAAAACAGGTATGTAAACAAATTTACTACTTCGGTTAGGTATCTTTCATCTCATTATTGCTTAAATTAAGTAGGTAATAATTATTTTTCTTATTTCAGTTTGCCTGCAGCTACTATATTGGAACAGGAAAAAGGCAAAATTTGTGTTTTGGAGATGTACAACATATTACCAGACGGAATGTGTTCCAAAATAACCTCAATTGAAACTCACATAGTTCAGTAAGTAGTGTTTATTTTCATAAAGGTTGCCATACTTGTAGTTTTCGCAAAGAAACTAAAACATTTTTAAACTACTTCTCTTATTTTCAAGATTGACAATAATTTAAAACCAGTGGTAACAGATGAAGAAACATACCTCCAAAAAACAAATGAAATGGAAATTATAATGGATGAAGTTGTACAGATATCGGATATTATTGAAATGTATTGTGTAGAAAAATCGTTCTGTGAAAAAACAAAACTGCAATCAACAAATGGTATCAGTGAATTACAGAAGTACAGATTCAGGAAGAACTAACAGAAGGTGAAGAAAATGATGAAAGAGAAATTATTTCAACAGCAGAAGACAACCCAAAAAAGCAAAAATTACAAAGAAAGAAGGAAAATATGCTTAAGATATTAAAAGGCAAACCTTATCTAGGATATAAGAGAGAAAATGGTAGTGACACATAATGTTAAAAGAAAAGCCAAGTCAGTAAAGGAGCGATGTAACCATATTATAACGCAAAAGTATTTTAAAAGAACACTCATTTAGATGTTCCTTAATTACGCAGGACGATAGACTACAATTTTTTTTTTAATTTTGGACATTAACCTCGTGGGAACATAAAAGAAATCTTGTTAAAAATATTGTTCGGGCAAGAGCAGTGCGAAGGCGCCGAGAAGATATTCAAAATTCAGACAAAAGGTCCAAAAAGCAGAGTGCTCATGACTACTTTTTGGTTTCTAAAGACGGAAGTTACCTCAAGGTATGAAGAATTATGTTTTTGCACATATTAAATTTAGGTCTCAATATGGGTCTCAAATGAGCCAGCCACTTATGAAATTGATACTTCTAGAAAAAGTCTAGAAGATTCCAACATTCAACAAGAAAAAAACAAGATTACTCCAAGAAAAATGAGACAAATTTGCAAAGAAAAGAATGTTAAGGAATGGTTGCAAGATATTCCTAAAGTTCCTTCACACTATTGAAGAGCATCTACTATCAGGGTATATGTTGATAACAGTTTCATAACAAAAAATTACATGTACAGACTATATAAGTAATGGTGCGACGATAGAAAGCAGTCAGTTGCTCATATCAAGTTGTTTAAAGCTGTTTTAGAAGCAGAGAAAATATCTATACATAAGCCAGTGCTTTAAGTGATTCAGCAAGAGCAAAATCCCTTACAATACAGCAGTTATATCTTGAAAAAGGCCATACGATGATGGAAGCAGATTGAGTTCATTCAACTTTGGAACATTACTTTCAGCCTCCAATTAATTCACCGATGGAATACATTGCTAAAATGCGTCTTGCTCGGCCAAAACATCCGTATAATATTAAAAACGTGGATTTTACGTTATTTAAAAAGTACGCTATTGTCAGTAACTTTCGTTCAATAAGACCTGGAAAAAATGCCAAAGATCCGCAAGTTGTAGATATGACAATTAAAATATAGTCCCAACGGAGAGATATACTACACCACTGATTACTCAGATAACTGGAAGCTACTACCACACAGAAGAGAAAGCCAAGACATGTCAGTTTATGAAAACTCGCTCTTCAAGACACCTCCTGAAATATCAGAAGACAAGTTCGAACATCTGCAAGACCTCAAATCAGTTATTAAAAAAGATCATCATCACTTTTACGATACTCTTCCTAAAATCAACAAAAAATATTACTTTCGGGGGTGTTCGTAGAAATATCATACACTGATACTACATGTCAAAGTTTGTTTATTTGAAATAAAGATAATACCAATCACTTTACGGTTTATATGACTCTTTTTCCCTCAATAACACCAAATTCAAGGTGTATAGTACTATGACATGCCATACACAATATTTGAAATATCTGCTATGTACCGGTTCAATCACTCATAATTTCTCCAATGTGCGCGTTTGTAATATTTTTTTTTATTAGTTTAATGTTTTGTACTGATTTAAAAAAACAATTTCACCTTAATATCAATATCAATCTTAGTTGGGCCAAACAAATTAATTAATAATTTAATGCAATGTAAAATAGCGTTATTTAACTGTTTTTTGTCTCTCCTGTAAAATTAGGATATTTTTACATTGGAGATATTCCATTCCTAACGACGACATTCAAATAAAGACTTTAAGCTATCTTTGTTTGAATCTATGGAAATCAAAATTAAAAAACAGAGATATAACTCTGAATGACCAAATTGAGACAAACAGTTCTCCCATTCTCAACCTATTTCATTAAAGACTATAAAGTGTAAACGCATGCCAAAAATAGATCACTTGAGAAAGGCAATCAGCCGAAACAGCTGTAGTGATAAGAGTATAAAATCAATTTTGTGGAAGTTTTTAAAACAAAGTTTTCAGTATTTTATTGTTACATCTTGATGTTAATTTTACTTTCAAATGAATTTATGTAAAACAATAACTTTATAACTCTAAGAATTTATGGATAAATACGTTATGCCCGTATAATAACAAATTTATATGGGTTTCATAAACACATATGCTTTGCAATACAAACACAACTCTTATGTCACAAATACATTGACTGACCTGTAATGTAGGCTCGGCGACGTTTTTTGACGGACGCCTATTTTCCTTGACTGTGGTATCACAAACTGTCCAAGTTCTCCAAGGACTTGATCTCTTTTCGCCATTCACCATTCTGCTATCATCGAATTAACCACACAAAAACACAACTTGTAACACACTGCTTTCAACTGGACTTCAATTTTTCTTTCTCGTTCAATTTTACACCGACTCTCTATTCTCCTCCCATCGTTTTCCCATAGCTTGGCCATAAATAAGCCTTGAGAATTTTGAATTATTGCATATTTTAATTGATCACGGTCAACAATTGATCAGATTTTCCTTCTCAGACAAACCTTAGAAAGGGCATATGAAAATGGAATACCCAACACCTCTTCATAGATTTTAAAAGTGTTTATGAGAGTGTAGACAGAAGCGCACTTTATAATGCCATGGCAGAACTAGATATTCCGTCGCATCTAATAACATTGGTAAACGCAACTCTTTCGAAAGTTAAGTGCAAAGTCAAGGTACAAAACAGAGTGTCAAGGTATTTTCAAACTCATACTGAATTACGCCAGGGAGACATTCTATCGTATCTATTGTTTAACATCGCGCTAGAAACAGCCATATAGAAATCGGGCATAACAACCAGAGGTACGATCATCAATAGAAGTGTACAAATATTGGCCTATGCAGATGACATTGACATAGTAACACGGACAAAAAGAGACCTGATATAGGCTTTTGAAACATTAGAAGCCGCGAAGGCAATGGAACTGCAGGTCAACGTATAAAAAACAAAATACATGAAGGACACAAACACCACACAAATAGTGGCACAACAAAATCTGGTGACAGAAGCACACACATTCGAAGGGGTCTCGAAGTTTATATATCTTGGAACACAACTAAATAACAGAAATCTAGTAAGCGTAGAAATTAAAAGAAGAATATACCTGGCGAACAGAGCTTACTTTGGACTAAAGCAGTTCTTAACATAATAAGCATAAAAACCAAGATACTAATATGTGAAACTCTTATTAAACCTGTCCTGACATACTCGTCACAGACATGGACTATGGTAAAAAGCGACGAAGAATTGTTAGGCTGCTATGAAAGAAAAATACTTGGGAACATATACGGAGGAGTACAAGAAAGCGGGATATGGCGCTGGCGCTACAATTTTGAGATGTATCAATGCTATGAAAAATGCAACATTGTCCGGTCTATTAGAATTAATAGACTAATGTGGCTAGGACACCTTGAAAAAATGGACACTGGAGACCCCCAAAGACAGGTATTATATCAAGAGCAGTAGGAACCAGGAAGAGAGGGAGACCAAGATCTAGATTTAAAGCTCAAGTCGAAGATGACTTGAGGAATCTAGGGGTCAGAAATTGGAAAGCAAGGGCGAAAGATAGGTGGGAATGGAGACTAATTCTTGAACAGGCCAAGACTCACCCAGGGTTGTAGAGCCAAAGATGATGATGATGATGATGCATATTTTAATTATTTTTGATTTGCTTTATGTATCAATTAATAATGTATGTAAGGAAAACACTTTTAGATCTGATTACTTAGGTGGATTTTACAACGTGTACGTTTCCAAAAATCGTAAAATTACGTTCATAAATATATAAATAACAAGAATTAAAAAACGTGATGGAGGAAATATTTAAGTAACTAGGTTTGAAATATAAACTATTAGTATACCATGTCATTTTGTATAAAAAAAAGAAACGTCAAAATGCTACTACAAAATATTTATGTAATATAAAATAAAAAACACTCATTCAAAAAATACTAAAACGGAAGTGCACAAATGCACTTTCAACAACCCATCACGTAATCACTTGTAGCTGTTATATTTAACGTAGGTAGGTATATATGATAGATAAGAATAACACTGGCTCTTTGTATGAGCAATAATTGACCAAGAGTTTAATATATTGAAATAAGAGCGAGAAAACAAAATGCTAGATCAACCTTTCAACGAATGAGGGAAACGGTTATCGGTTCATAAAACATATTATTATATTTTTGTATATTATTATAAAGAGTCAAATATTGGACTTTAGAAAAAAGCAGAACGAAGGAAAGTGTGTTACAAATAATAGGAGCGACAGAGATGTTCAAAAAATTATTATAATACGTAAAATGGGATATCCACAACCCATTTACCTAGGAGACAAATTTAACCTTTTAGGGTCATAATCCACAATGAAGGTAATATTAAAATATGAACCGGGACGAAAAAACGCTTCCGACTGAAAAATGTAAGAGCTAGAAAAGACCTATATATTCACTGCTAGGAAACGTATAATTAAAAAATTAATTTTCGTTACTGGTGGTTAAGAGTTAAAAAAGCAGAAGGTAACTAAAGACAAAAAATCATAAAGGGAAGGTCATACAGATTAATTTATAGGAATTATCCAAAAAATTACATCGGACAAACAGTGAGAAACTTTAAGAAAAATATTCCACTACCATTTATTAGATTATTCAAACTAAAATATTATTCTTGAAACCAATTGATATTATGCATAAGAATAATCAACGATAACATAGATATTAATCTTAATAACACATTAAATTTATTCTCAATAATTTTGCTGTAAAATCTCATCGTTAGCTGTCACACATAATCTTAAAACATATTCTTTACTTGAAAACTATAATTGACATTGACACTACTCCTGTTGTAGTTTAAACTAAAATAAAGTTTACGCAAAGTTTAACACCATTTTTTAGTATTTTATTTATAAAATTGAATTTGTTAGTAAAGAAAATTAATATTAACTAACACTTTTTAAACTCAATGTAATAACTTTACTAAAGTTGAGTGGCTTGACTCACATCCCTAGTTCTCCCTCTTTAATTAACAAAACAGTTTAACCATGCACAATGAAAAAGCAAGAGAACGGAAGTATCGAAAAACCAAAACAAAGATTCCCCGCCTTACGCGCAACTACTATACTAATTTGCGCTGTAATTGTATCCTCAGCTCCCGCTCGTTTTTTATGAATGAAAAGCGCAACAAAACATCAAGCAATCTTACATGAACACCACGATTGTTTCCATCCTTTCGACTGGCACACGTTACTCGATCGTTCTACGCCTACTTTGTACACTTTTTATTACACCACTTAAAACGCGAACGCTAGAACTGTATCCCGCCAACTTGATGCCGGATTCATTACTGGCTGGGGTGTGTGATAGCTGAAGGTAGCTTCTTGCGCTGTTGCCGATTTTACCAGGGGAAAATCTTCGAGGGAAATTGGTGAACTTTTCTTAAAAAGGGTTCGTTGGAAATGAGCACTTTCGGTTTTAAGTGGATGCAGAGTTCCTTTCTTTTTTCTATAATTCCCATTCGGCACATTTTTGTTTTTTATATTATAATATATATTATACAGATGGGTACAAAAATTCAATCTACGTGTAATAGCGGAAATAATAAACTTGAAGACAATAATAAGAAAGTATAAAAAAATAAAGATGGAACACTCACGAGTCACGAGTGAAAAAAATCATTGATGGGTATATGGGAGAGACATTTTAGTGAAAAGGCAAAGTACAGATGAGAATAAAAATTTCCTTATAGAGAATGATGGCATAATAATAAAACTGTCTAGTGTAGGAGAGATTAAAAATATAATCAATAGGCTCAAAAATATCATCTATATCTTTACCCACCCTCCAATGAAGCTCCTGACTTCAAAAACGTGGTCTTCGTTAAGTACTGGTGGACGAAAAGCATATTGTTTCTCTACCCTTGTTAGCATTTTCATTATAAGGTTAGTAAGAATGACTTTTATTGCACACGAAATCATATATAGTGTTGCAAAAATGCAAGAAAAAGACGAGACTTACACAGTCTTGGTCTTGATATTGCACTCCCGGTCTTGGTCCTGGTCTTGCAGCAAGAGTCTTGCAAGTCAAGACCAGTTACCCATTAGCCTATTACTATTAATTAAACGTTACTTTAGATCTTAGAACAACGTAACAGAGCAAGTACATTTTAAGCTTGAATTAACATAATAAAGCCATAATATAGAATAACCAAATTAATAAATGTCTAAACAACTGACATCAGGTAGGGTTTGAAGCCACGATCTAAGCGATCAGTTCCTATGCTCTAATTAACTCAGCTATCTACCATGCCCACGGAAATCAATCTGTGTCTTAATGAACTTTTGCATTTTATAATCTTACATGTGCTGAAACATGGTTAAAACACAGAACAAAAAAGTAAATTAATGACATAAACTTGACTGTATTTTAAAGAACATTATCTGCCTAGCAAGAACTTGATGGAGCCCCTACCATATATGAAATGAAATGGAAATGGTATGTAGCAAAAAATCCACATACATGTATCAAGGGCACATATTCTTTAGGTGATAACAAACAGCAACTTAATAAAGCAACATAAGTGTTGTTAACAATCTTAGCTCTACTTCTATATAAAAAACTAACTTAACTTGATGATAATCAATAGAAATTATTTTAAATTAAGGAGATATCTACTTAATAAATACATTAATTTACCAAAATAAAGAAGTAGGTACATAATATATGTAATTGATAATAAGGTAATAAGTATATTTTTTACATGCCCACTTTTTTCAGCGATAATTAAAAAGTCTGTGGTATCTGCACCAAATTTTGGTTTTTCAGGAAGAAATATTTCTAAATCCTTTTTGTGAAAAGATATTAGATGCTTCCTTAAATCTGACGTGTTTCTGTTTTTACTTTTCAGTTTAACCTTTCTATGTAGGCACAATTTAAACAAAGCAATTTGGGATGCGTGAATTATTTAAAAAAATTCATCAAATTTGCTTTTAGATCTATAATCCCAACGCCCACTACTCTTACTAGAACTATTTGAATCGTTGTCCCTCATGTCAAATCGTAAACTTCAATTGGTGTCGTAAATCAGCAAAATTTACTGCGCTTTCATATTAGATCGAGGTTACCGGATAACTGTCAAGGACGTAGCCCCAAAACAGAATAAGAAGAAAAAGTAAGATTGAGGTTATGTCGGTATGCTATTAAAAGGTAAACGTTGTATGTAGTGGAAATACAAATAAATATATTATTAAATTACAGCATTACTGTTAATATGGATGCAATAATAAAAACTGGATTTGAGAAAGTAAATCACCAAATAACTTTTCAACCAAGCACTGTGTCAAAGGGAAAAGCTTTAGTAGTGGCAAATGTCAAAAAAGAATGGAAGAATTAAGAAAAATAAATTACCATAAATAATGCTAATGCATAAATTAGCAGGTTAAGCCCATGATATCTTCATATTAGTATGAACAATTAATTCTTTCCCTGTAAACTTTTGGACAGCGAATATATCTTAATGCATCTTCAGAAAAACTTAAACTTGATGCATTTTTGTAAACTTCAAAAAGATAAAATAAACATTAAACTTGATTTTTGGGTTAAAATGAACTGAAAGTGAGTGTTATAAAACTAAAATTTACACTTAAAAGTGAACTTTTATTTCTTATTTATTTCAAACTGATTTTAAAATCGGGCGCAAGAATAATGCATAGTTTAGGTTATGTTACTTATGCTTTTTTATGATATAAAATCCACTTTTCTCTTTGTACTAATTTGTGCTTCAAAGTTGGAAACGAATAAAACTTAAATTGACAATTTTTTGTTGTATTTTTACAATTTATAACACAGCATTTCCTAAATCCCATTTTCTTCAGTGACAGAAGGTGTAAATAAACAAACGAATATGAAATATGACAATTGACAATACGAATTTATGAAATGTGCAGTAAAAAAATGCACGATTTCTCCGCTACTCGCGCACGATCGTTTCTCGTATCACATCCAAGTACTTGCACGTCGCCAATATCGTTACTTTTTATTATCCATAAATAATATATTTTAATATTATTTAATGTTAGTCGTGCTCTTTCAGCAAATTTTGTTTATTCGAATGATCTCATCGCACACTCAGCAGGAAGAGTGTTTAGTCTTAGACCGATAAGATTAGTTTATTTAGATACCTCCTATCTAAATTATAATGGGAAAAAAATTGAATTATTAACAGGGGGTTCGTAACAATGCGTGTTATATTTTTTATTAGCTAAGGTCATTATAGTGATATTTAAAAAAAAATCAATACGATATTACTGTCGGCGTCGCAATATAAGAAGATTATTTTATGATTACAGGGCGGCTATTCTCAAAATCTGGACAATTAATTTCAGAGCGAAAAAGTCGTCTGTTGGAAAATAATATTTTATTTTTACATTGTAATTATGACCTCTGAGCACGTGTCAAATGTGTTTTTTAATGAATATTTTGATTCGATATGTATGTATGGTTATGGAATTGTTCGTAATGCGCAGAAGTCCAGTCTTTCAAATTTTTATTACATATTTTTTTACATCTCATAGAGTCTTTAATCATATACCCGAAATACTATACTCCCTAAAATGACACTCAGTTCTAACTGCAAGACACAAGAGTCTCGCAGGCTTAGTCTTGTTCTTGTTTAAATCTTGCACGGTCAGTTTTGGTCTTGGTCTTGTTAAAATTAGACGGTCTTGGTCTTGCTAAAATTAGACGGTCTTGGTCTTGCAAAAACGCAAGAACAAGACCAAGACTGCAAGACTAAGACCGAATTTGGGCAACACTAATCATGTAGTATGGGAAGGATTGTCATGGGATGAATTTGAAGTGAACATACGTCTTAGACAAGGAGATTTGTTATGCACGGTTCTTTTTAAATAGTATTTCAAACAATAATCATAAAAAGCCGAGTTAGAACGACCGGATCCATCTTCAACAATGAACATCAATGTCTGGCCTTCACTAATGATCTTGCTATTCTAACGAAAATAATAAAGGAATGGTATAACATGATTTGGAAAAGAAGGGAAATATTTTTACTTGGAAATAAACCAGGAAAAGTCAAAGTACATGATACTCGGAAATGCAAAGCAAAAAGAAGAGAGACAATTTACTTTCATATTAAAGGGTACGTTTACACCGGAGACCACCACATTATATCTTCGCCTAGATCATAGCACTGACAGTGAATGCTCGCATTAAAACTAATTCATTTATTTTACCTGGCGATCGATACGATCCTATGGTCGGAGCGAGGGTCGGAGCGAGGGTCGGTGGTCGGCGCCTCGTAATGTCGATAGTAGAGTACTAGGGCCGAGCGTCGAAAAAATACTAAGCTCGAATACTATGGTCCGATGCCTGGCTCGAGGCTGGGCGCTGTGCTGTGACAGTGAACGCTGGCATTTTTAAAATAAAGCGTTTATTTTACCTGCCGATGATAACATGATACCATCCTATGGTCCTAGCGAGGGTCGGCGCCTTTTTATGAGCGCACACTAATACATCAACGGAATATAACTTCAAGAGAATGGTTCATTATACTTATATGGTGCGGGTGTTATTATCATCGAAGAGAAAGGTCAGGAAGAATGGGAACTGAATGCCAGATTGGTAAAGGGAAATTAAAAGATGGGAAGCCTAACACCACTGATGAAATCCAGATATGTGTTAAGAAAAATAAAGTTTAGTATATAAAAAACGTTAATAATGGCCACAGTGCTGTTTGGTACTGAAGTATGAACAATGAAAAAATCAAATACGGAGAAATTGGAAAGATAGGAAAGAAAAATGCTCAGCCCTATATATCGAGGCAAAGATACGGTAGAAAGTTGGGTGCGACGAACAATTGGTAACAGGGAGTTAGAGGAACTATATAACATAAAAATACAAAAAATATATATTGAAATACTGTCCGTACATTCATTACAAAAATAAACATGTAGGGAGTTAGTGAAGAGCTTTGATGCAAACCAACCGTCACTGGAAAACTTTCGATCAATCGGACAGAAGTCTTTGTTTTGGTGCGCGCTCCCTCATACATATCCTTCACAAGCTTACGTACTTCTCAGGAACCTATTTCTCTCTATG
Source organism: Diabrotica balteata (assembly GCA_918026665.1). Taxonomy (NCBI): domain Eukaryota; kingdom Metazoa; phylum Arthropoda; class Insecta; order Coleoptera; family Chrysomelidae; genus Diabrotica; species Diabrotica balteata. The sequence goes on from OU898280.1 coordinate 97,555,823, forward strand.
AAACATGGACTATGTCGTACGCTTTCTCAAGATTTATAAATACTAAATGTAGCTCTCTTTTCTTTAATAGCAGCAAGCAACGAGGAATTCGTTGTCCTCCTCCCTAGCATAAACCCAAACTGTTCTTTTCCTATCGATGTCTCTCTCCTTAACCTTCTGTTTAGAGTTCTTGCCCAAAATTTCATTGTGTGCGACATTAACTTTGCCCTATTTTTTACCATTTAACTATTATTATTATATATTTATTAAAGAAAACTAAAACAATGGCAGTCATGAATAAGAATACTTCAAACATAAACAATATTAATCAACGACAAACTACTTGAACAAGTTGAAAAGTTGAACTATTTAGGATGCTGGATACATAAGACCTTAGGCTCAGATCCGAAAAACTTTCTCGGTAAGTACAAAATCTCAACAAGTTTTATTGTTCACGTCATGAATTTGAGGTATGTGGGATGAACAGGAACAAAATATTTACCGTGTTTCCATTCACCCCACACATTAGAAATTACTTTTGTTTATCTAATACCTCCATAAAGTAAGATTAGTTTTTATCAGTGGCTGCTTAATTTACTTTTTTATTTGAATGAGTGTTTTATTACAGGTTTTCGCAGATATGCAGCGAAAATATCAAGCTGTGACAAGTGTGAAGAAAATATGCTACACACGACAAAACCTACAATAAGCCCTAAATGAAATAAAACAAGGTATTAGTTACAGACAGTGTTCCCTTAAGTATAATATACCTACTACAGTCTTACACAGATATATAAACAATGTTAATACAAAGCAAAAAGGAGGTCAGACTTCTCTTGCTCAAGATGAAGAGTTAGTTCTAGTTGTCAAACTAGCAGTTTGTGCTGACTGGGGATACCCAATAGATTCTGTCACCTTACGAATAATCGTACGTCAATATTTGGAGCGCTAGGGCAGAGTTATTTCCAAGTTCAAGAACAACACCCCTTGTCGGGATTGGGTGTATTCGTTTCTTACTCGGCACAAACAATCACTCTCAAACAGAATGTGTCAGAAAATCAAAAGGTCGAGGGCAGCTGTATTTTCTGAGATAATTAAGAAGTATTTCGACGAGTTAAAAATATAACTTAAAGACGTTCCCGTAAGTAACATCATCAACTATGATGAGACAAATCTTAGTGAGGACCTAGGAAAACGTAAAATGATTTTTAGACGCGGCTGCAAGTACCCAGAACGAGTTGTCAACTCATCAAAAGCCACTACTTCCGTAATGTTTGGAGCTATTGGAGGGGTAAAATATTACCACCTTATGTTGTATATAAGACTCAACGTTTATACGATAGTTGGAAGGAGGGAAGTCCGAAAAACTCTCGTTTTAATCTTACCAAGTCAGGTTGGTTTAATAGTTTTTGTTCCAGTGACTGGATTCAGTCCATTGCAATTCCCTTTTTCAAGGACCTAGAGGGGAGAAAATACTTAATTTGGTACAACTTGTCGTCTCACCTGTCAATCGATTTAATCCAATTGTGCCAAGAAAAAAACATCAAGTTTATATTTGTACCTCGATGTGGCATTCTTTAGACCCATGAAGATTATGTGGCGCAAAATAGTTGAGGAATGGAAAACAGGATTAGGCAGTAATGAATCCATAGTGGCTAAAGATAAGTTTCATAGACTATTATTATAAATAGGCTTTAAAAAATGTGGCATCGTGCCTTTGGATCACACCAAAGTCGTAAGGATGCTGCCGAACTCAGATATTGATAATACCAGACAATCTGGAACACAAACGCCCTTGTCAGGTTCTGTTCGCGTGGAAGGAATTGATGCCACTTTAAAAAACTTTTGAACAGTGACAAAAAAAAAAGAAATCAAAAATGAATGTCGAACCAGGAAAAAGTATTGTGGTGACAGATTTAGAAGAAGAAGAGTTCGAACCTAAAGCAGGACTATTAGGAGTTCAAAACATAGAACTAAATCCCCCAAAAGAAATTTCTAGTCGCACTAAAAAGTTAAAACTAGAAATTAGTGCTTTAGAAAACTCTCTTCAAGACAATGACAAGGAGTTAGTGTTGTCCATCTGATGAAAAAACGAACACTTGCGTTAATCCTAGAGACTTCTTAGCGGTCAAAGTATATGTCAAAGTGACAGCGACACCTCGTACATTCCTTAAAGATTGTTGATGCTTAACTCATGTCGCGTGCCGATTTCGAAAGATACTCAAGACAATGAATCGATCATCTCTTTCAGGGGACGTAGTCAACTGCGTCATAAGTAGGCCACCGGTGTCTATAGCCCTCTCGTAATAATGTAATTACCTGGCCGCCTTCCCTGGTGAAGTATCCATTTATAAAATATTCACTTACTGCACTTTGATGTGTACAAACGTCAACATTTGAAAAGCGACTGAGACTACCACCGGAAAACTCATAAAGGTCTACATTGCGCAGAACATGCCCGTTACATTGTTTGTTGCATTCCCTGTGCCATACAGAAGTAGGCCAATTTGACAACACGTTGTCAATTGGTATAAAACAATTATTTTTTGGACGCTCTGTAATAGATAATATTTTTTTGCATCAGTTGTTTGAATTCAAAGTAACACAACATAAAATTACCAATCATACCATATAATTTACCGAGTGAATAGATTTTTTACTCGCAAGTGTATTAGGTCAACATGAATTCTGAAAGCATCAAATTGAAGAGAAAGGCTTATTTTATCTACATATCATCTAACGATTAAACAATTTATGGTTAATATTGTAAAATAGGTTTATAAAAATACTGTGATACTTATAAACATTTAAAATAACCCGTTACGTTATTTTTTTATTCGAAATGTTGACATTTTTACACGAATTAAAAAAAATACAATGTCCTACAATCCTTAGAACCCGAGTTCGACCTAATTTTATTTCTCGATTTAATTATTTTAAAGACTAAATTCAAAAATTCAAATTTATCGCAATAGTCGCAATATCCCGGGTTCGAATCAACAAAAATTGAGTATTTTTTAGTTTTGGTGTAATTTATTTAAAGCATGTAGCATAAATATTTATTTTGCCAAATTTTACTCATTCTCGCATTGCAATAGAAGTAACTACATTAAAATACCTTTTTACCTACAACAGCTTTTGTCACATTTAAAAGGAGATTAGTTTGAATAGAGTATGTATGTATTTTATTAGATCTCGTTGTTTATGCGATAAATCTTATTATTAATGACCACATGCGACTAGGACATGGTTAGTATAATATAGCTATGGAAATGTTTTACTGTTACTTCCTACCAAACCACTTTGATTTTATTAAGGTAATCATATCTCTTTAAAGATCGACATAAATATGGATAGAGGTCATATCAGTGTTATAATATTTTTATTATTACTATATATACATATTTCTTAATATTATTGGTAACGATATTTGAATCAAATTTTTCAGCGAATACTCATTAGTATGGTGTCGATAAATTTCAGCTCCGAATAAAACGTGTTTTTTGTTGGTTTATACCAAAAATTTAAATACAAGTTTGTAGTAAGAGTAAAATTAAAGTATTTTCTAATTACAAAAGAGAAAAATTGTAAGTATAATTTTATTTGATCCAAATAAAACCATTTATATTATTGAAAACTATTGATAGTTTTCTGTATGTGATTTCAGTAAAATACTGAAAACTAAACAACAGAAGATCTATTTTTATTTTAAATAAAAACGCCGATAACCCGGCTTAATTACCTTAAGTCAGTAGCATCTCTAGTTTAATTCTATTAAATGAAGAAATTAAAAATTAAAAATGGATTAAAATTTAAAAACAGACACAGTAATCACCAAACCATTTTTAACATCTTTAACACCAACCTCTTCTTTAACATTAACCTAATCTAATGCCGTAAGCAACTTTAACTTTCTATCCAAAAACAAGCAATTGTTTTGTTATCAGTAGCAGATATAAAAATACACGAATACATAACAGCAATAGAAACTTTAGTACAACCAAAAAATATCATCGTCGCGTCAGGAATTTCGCGTCCAGAACAGAGTATGCATCTATCTCAGTAACACTACAATCTTAGAAAAATTACTACATAATCACATATCCGTTTCAATACGAGGAAACGACATAGAAATTAGAAGATTATTTACTCCTGCGAACCGACTAGTGATATCAAATGTCTGCCCCAGTATTCCAAATAGTATTATCGAAGAAGAGCTCAAAAAATTGGAGCTTATTGCAGTGTCTAAAATAACCTTTTTAAAAGTTGGCGTGCCTGAATCTGAGTACAATTATATATTAAGCTTTAGACGTCAAGTATTTGTTGCTCCAACAACTAATAATCATATCCCAAATTCATTTCTAATATCTCATGACAATACCCCCTACAGAATTTATCTTTCCTTAGGTGGTCTAAATTGCTCCAAATGTAATATCACAGGACACAAAGATGAAAACTGCACTATCGAACCAATTGATATACAAAATATTGACCAGCTATCTCCATCTATAAATGTTATTATTTCTGAAACAGAAAATTATCCAATAAATACAACATCCCTTACATCAGAAACCCCAACTGCTCATCAATCCAGTACTCCTGCTACTTCTTTAAACATATCACTACCAAATACCTCCTCCAACTCACAAAACGTACCCGAATCACTATCTAATAATACTAATATAATATCACATACTTCTATAAAAAGACAAATGAAACCTATAGAAGCCATTTTATCGTCAGCTATTATTTCTTACACACTAAAATACACATAACTATGCGACTATATTACAAATGCTATAGGTTCAAAGTTTCCTGAAAACGTAGCAAAGGATTATACAAATGACCTAGAAGGACTTAGTGCTGGATTGCAAATGGTACACACAAACACAAACGACCGGCGTCTTAAAAATAACATTTCAAGAATCTTAAAAAAGATACATGGAACAGACAACTCTTCTATTACTGAGGAAGAAAGCGACAGCATCTCTACCCAATAACCAAATACATAATGCAATGGAATTTGAATGGCTTTTATATATCGAAAACTTAAAAATATTAATCAATGAATTCTCACATTTACAAGAAACACGACTTTCTAATAATAATGTAAAATTAAAAAACTATACACCATACATCAAAAATAGACCTGTGCAGTGAAGCAAATAGCTAGTGGTGATGTTTGTGAAATCTACGGTCGAATCCAAAGCAATTCCGTTAGATACAAATCTGGAAACTGTTGCAGTCTCAATAATTTATCATTTTAAAATTAACATTTACCACATCTGGAAGAATCCATACTCCTAGAACTACAAAAAGTGATAGAACAAATACCATCTCCTAAATTAATTCTTGCTGACACAAATTATAATAACGAATCTTGGGGATCTGCGAAAAATGACAAAAATGGGAAAACTCTATTTGAAATAATTAATAACCTTAAACTGGTGCTATTAAACACAGGAATGCCTACCCGTTTCAACTCGTTTCAACAATGGCACGTTTTCAATCGATTTATCCCTCAGCAATTCAACTTTAGCGCCACTATTTGAGTGGAATGCACTTTCACACTTATTTGACAGCGACCATCTACCAATTTTGATTTCTCATATTAAAGACACAAAGGTTTATACAAAACCATAAAAAAACAAGGAAATTAAAATCAACGGATTGGGAAAAGTATACTAGTTTAATAACTGAACGAATGAAAGACTTCAAAATATTAGAAGATATAAACATCACAATAAAAATTTTTAATGATACCCTAACAGATTCAGCTAGAGAAGCGATTGGAAAAACTAAAGCTACCACAAAAACACCTCTACGCTGGTGGAATATCGAAACAGAAACAAACTCAAAACACTCCTTTGTTTCTCCACACTTTCTCAACACTCCACAATTCCGAAACTAACTTAGCTAGATTAAGAGCATTAAGAGCCAGGTCCAGAAGTCTAATCAAAAAATCTAAAAAAGAATGCTGGGCCAATTATGTCTCATCAATAAATTCATCTACACCAATAAGTAATATTTGGCAGATAATACGGAAAATAAAAGGCTCAAACAAAATTAATCATATTGACACCGTTGCTAGAGATAACTTAATTACTTCAGATAAACTAGAAATTGTAGAAATTTTAGCTGATCACTATTAACTATATTCGAGCAGTGATTAATGTAAGTCTACATTCTTAAAACACAAGGAAAAAACCGAATTATCACAAATCAAATTAGAAGATATTGTATGCCCTCTCAATATACCGATTACACTAGATGAGTTAAACAAAAGCCTAGGCAATGCTAAAAAAACTTCTTCCGGACCTGATGATAGTCCAACAATATTTATTGAGAAACTACCTGAAACAATAAAGAAAATTTTAGTTGACATCTCTAACAATATTTACAAAAATAAAACGTTTCCTTCAATATGGCGTCAAGCAATGATAATTCTTTTTTTTTAAATGAATAAGCGAAAAAACTAACCATCCTCCTATCGTCCAATATCTCTCACTAGTAACATTTGCAAGGCAATGGAGAGAATATTGAGTAAAATACTAAATTAGCACTTGGAAAAGGTTTACTCCAATACAAAGCGGATACCGTTCAGACATATCGACAGCTGATAAGATTGTTGCACTAGAATCAGAAATTCATCAAGCATTTACAAATCAAAAAAAAGTAATTGCAATATTTTTCGACATCAAACAAGCTTTCGACACAACATGGAAGCATTATATCCTCAAAATTATGAAAAACTTTAAAATAGATGGTAACTTTCTCGCTTTCACCAAAAATTTTCTTCAAAACGTCCATACAAGTAAAAACGAATGGATTCATATCAACATCGAAATCAGTCCATAATGGAATTCCACAAGGATCGATCTTAAATCCACTATTATTCTTAATCGCAATAAACAAACCACATAGAGGTTCCCGTAAAAGCTAATTTTTTTGCTGATGATCTAGTAATATATGTTAAAAGTAAAAATATAGAATTAGCTACTCAAATTTTACAGAGAGTGTTAAACGGCTTAGAAATGTGGTCTTTAGCGACTGGTTTAACTTTTTCAACCAAGAAGACTAAAGTAATAATGTTTGACAAAAGAAGAGCAGAATACAACTTAAACTTGTATCTAAATGGTCATTCTCTGAAACAGGTTTCAATTTTTGGGTGTAATATTTGACTCACAACTCACATGGACTTCACAAATCAACAATTTGATCAAATCCTCAACAAAGAATAAACTAACTAAGAGTTTAATCCAATCATAAATGGGGTGCAAATACTAAAATTCTTCTTAATTTATATCACACATTAATAAGAACCAAACTCGACTACGGATGCATCTGTTATGAAACAGCAAATAAAAATCAACTAAAAAAAACTGGATATTATTCAAACCACATCTCTACGACTAATCTTTGGAGCCTTTAAAACTACTCCAACAAGAAACCTTCAAGTGCCAGCAAGAGAAATGCCACTATACCTCAGAAAACAATATATATCGGAAGAATCACTAGAACAATACACAAATTGCACCAACAAGACAGTACCATTTTACGAACGAGTTAAAAGATTACCGTATTATATCAATCAAATCACCTTGGCACCCATAGAAATATACTAGACACCTCCCTGGACAGTTTCTTTACCAATACTAGACCTCTCCTTACTTAATCATGATAAGCATTCACACATTTCTGCTGAGATCAGGCTTCAGTCTTATACAAATTTACTCAAATATTATACTTATAAATTGTTCTTCACTGATGCCTCCAAAGATTGCAATGGAGTAGCAGTTGCTACTTTATCAGAAAACGTAATATCTGCCACTAGATTAATTGACGGCTGTAGTATTTATACCGCAGAGCTCTAAGCAATACTTGACGCACTAAATCATTGTAAAACCACAAATAAAAAACAAATACTAATATCAGATTCATTAATTTCTTTACAGGCCGTTAAACATGTTTATCCTACACATATCAATCTATTCCTAATTAAAGACGCGTTGCAATAGCTCCAATTTTCTGAAAAAATCATATCATTTATGTGGGTCTCATCCCATGTCAGAATAACTGGTAACGAGCTAGCAGACAAAACAGCGTTTAAAGCAATAAACAATGTGAACATTCCGACTACAACAGGTATATTAATATCAGACACTAAGACTTTATTCAAGACTCATGTAATTAAAATCTGGCAAGAAATATGGTATCAAACAAACACAAATCTTAAAAGTATCAAACCAGACGTATCTTCAAAAAATCTTCCTATACCACCAAACCGAAAAGACCAGGTAATTATTAGCAGACTCCGACTTGGACAAACATGATTTACGCACGGCTACATAATCTCCAAAGAACCACTACCAATGTGCAAAAATGCCAAACACCTTTCATAGTCGACCATATAATAATGAATAATGTCTAGAGTACACCTCAGCCAAGGCGATATTCAAGATATCCAACAGCCTGAAAGAAGCACTGGTAACAAAATTCAATGAAGTGCTGTCTATTTGTATCATAAACCTACCGCCAATAACCCTAGTGGTTGATGCGGATAAATAAAAATAAAAAAAAAATAAAATTTTTTTAGCTTTAAGCTTTAAAGTCAAAATTCTGTTCTGCGTTCTAAAGAACCTGAGTTTACTTTAAGATAGAGAAATAGAAAACTCAAAATAAGCAATGGATTAACACGTTAAGTGCCACATGGTATAATGCGCCATATGTTGTGCCTAAATGCAGTTTGGTATTTTGGGGATCGTGGCTTACACGGTGTGCCGCACTTCTGTAGTATTTATATGCAAGTTGAAATATTTGACCCGGAAAGCCAAGTAATGATTTTGGTCCAAAAAAATATTACAGCTATATAGTATATTTTTGTCACTTGAAAAAATACAAAATAATGATATATTTCTTTTTGTAATATTTATTAAAAAAATATAAAATAAGGTTACTTGAAAAATGTTTAAATACCTAAAGAATAAAACAAAAGGAAACAGAAAACATACTTATAAACATAAGTAGTAATTCTTACATTAACATTTACATTATATCCACGTATATACAATAAAAAAAAATTGAAGACAGAACTTCATGTTTTATACAGCTTTTGCGTCGGTGTGTAGTAAGAAGCATTCATCACAATAATGTATTTTACAGAGCATACATTAAAATTTACTTCGCATACTTTTATTTTCAGAATTTTTAAAATTTTCGTAACAAACAGCACATCTCAATATTGAATTAGTTTGTAACAATAAAACACTGAAAACTTTGTTTTCAAACTTCCACAAAAATGTATTTTAACTCTTATCACTAGGGCTGTTTCGGCTGATTGCCTTTCTCAAGTGATCTATTTTTGGCATGCGTTTACACTTTATAGTCTCTAATGAAATAGGTTGAGGACAGGAGAACTGTTTGTCTCAAGTTGGTCATTCAGAATTATATCTGTGTTTTTTAATTTGTTGATTTCCATAGATTCTAACAAGAATAGCTTAAGGCCTTTATTTTGAATGTGAAGAATTTTAAATTCGTCGTTAAAAGAATGATTGTAATCTAGAAGGTGAAGTGCGTATGTAGAATCTATTTTTATTATTGAAAGCCCTTTTATGTTCTGCTATTCGTTTGTTAAAGTTTCTACTAGTTTGACCGATGTAAGTTTTTGGGCAGTCGCCACATTTAAGTTTGTACACACCACTGTGTAAGTATTTTTTGATTTTGGCTCTTGTTCATTTTGATATATTTGCCTAGGTTATTTGTTCGGAAAGCTGGTGTTATTCCTTTCTTTTTTATGTGTTTGGCTATTTTTGTTGTAATTTTGCCTGAATATGTAATCGAACAGAAGGTACTGGGTTTTTTCTCTGGAAGTGGAAATACTAATTTCAGGGCTTTCTTGTGCAGTTTTTGATTTAACATTTTATTAATAGTTTGTTCATTGTATCCGTTGTTTACTGCTATTTGCTTAATTATATTTAATTCTGTCTCAAAGTTGTATTTTAACATTGAAATTTCTGTTAATCTATGTAACATACTATGATATGCTGCCAGTTTATGTTGTGTTGGATGGGATGATGAATTGTGTATAGTCGTGTCAGTATGAGTAGGTTTGTGAAATATGGAGAAGTCATGTTTGTTTTTAAATATGATAATTTTTAAATCTAAAAAATTTATAGATTGATTTTGTTCTGTTTCTATTGTAAATTCAATATGAATATGAAGTGAATTAATATACGATAAAAATTGGTCGAGTTGCCTGTTAGTTCCTGTTAAACATACTAGTATGTCGTCTGCGTATCTCCACCAATATAAAAACTGTTTAAATACGGGATGTTTCTTTACATTCAAAATAAAGGCCTAAAGCTATCCTTGTTAGAATCTATGGAAATCGACAAATTAAAAAACACAGATATAATTCTGAATGACCAACTTGAAACAAACAGTTCTCCCCTCCAAAAAAATGCCATGCCAAAAATATATCACTTAAGAAAGGCAATCAGTCGAAACTGCTGTAGTGATAAGAGTTAAAATAAATTTTTGTTTAAGTTTGAAAACAAAGTTTTCAGTGTTTTATTGTTACATAAAATGAATTTCCATCAAGTAAGAGTCGAATCCATCAATTATTTGAATTATTTGTTCCAAAGCATGTGTTCCGATGTTACCTTCTGGCTTATGTTCATCTATATCGTTTGTTCCAATGCGTAATAATGAATAACACAGTTTTTCTTTGAAATCGGTTATGAACAATTTTTCTTGTGTAACTTTCTTATAGACCAAGAAAGCGTTTACAACTGCAGACCGCAATAATAAGTCGATGGCAAGCTTTCTGTACCATTTTGTTCCTCTGCGTAGACAGTAAGAATACGCTTTTATTTGATCAATGTAAGATTTAGCTCCTTTATAATTGATTATTGCTTCGGGTTTTTCTACAGCACCACCTCTTTACAATACTTTTTTTGTATTATCTCTACGAAGGGTGCTGAGCATAAACATATCCCTTGGGTCACGCCATTTCATGACCATAATTAAAAAATCACTTTCTCTGGCATATATTTGGGTTTATTATTATTTTTTTTGACCACCTCTGGGATAATATTTTCGGTTGCTACGGAGGGTACCTACCAGATGCGTCTTTGATTCTAATAATTTAGTTGGTAATTACACACTTGTATAATAGTTATCCGTATACAGTTCTCTACAAGAATCCAGAAGATCGTCCATTAGAACAAACACTATATTCGAAGATGCATGACCGCCATTTTCGGTATCCGCTCCACAATAAATCCGAAGATTATACGTGTACCCCCTTCTGTACACAACTTGTACAGTTTTATACCGAACATGTGCTTTTTATTTTTTATGTATTGTCTAAATCGTAGTCCACCCCGTAATGGTACCATGGTCTCGTCAATGCACAATTTTTTACCAGGCATTACCACTTTTTTAAAAGAATTCTAAGAAGAAGAGTAATTTTGCGAAGTCTGTCGTCTGCAAAACCATTATTATTATTGGCGCTAAAATGCCACTTACTTAGCAATAACTCAAAACGGTTCCTCGACATAAGATGGCTGATTTAATTTTGATATAGTAATAATTTTTTCCAATACGATCGTATAGTGGGCAACTTACACAAGCCCATCCATATTAGGATACCAATAAACTTTTCGATTTAAAGATGATTAGTTGGAGTCCACTTTTTGATGCACGATTTTTATATCAGTCTTTCTTTCACCAAACACTGCTCGCCATAGACATTGGTTTCGTTAACCATGGGAGTAATCACTTCGTCACAAACAAATAACTTAAAAAACTATAGGGATCCCTAATTATATAATTTTCAACTCCTGTATCTTTTCCATTACTTAATAAAAAATCCGTCAACTACCGCCAAAGGTTCCACCGTAAGTTATTTAAGTCAATTGGGTCATTTTGATGATTAGTTCTATTTTGTGGGTAACTTTTAGGTCTGTACTAGGAAATTACGTATTCAATAACATTGTCTAAATTTTGTAAATTTGAATGGTTATTATTTGACCCTATTTGTGAGCTAATCGGAAAATCTCCAACATCATTAGAGGAAGATAAACTATTTTATTTGCTTGAAAATGCTTCGGAATCAATTGTAACATTTACTTCTTGACATAATTTACGTTTTTTGGGACAAAAACTTATCTAGCATCGCTATTTTTATCTTCCGAGTTACTCGAAGCTGGCGAACTAAGAGAGTAAGCATCAGACGAATAAACATGACCTATTATTACAGAATCACTTTCCTCATCCTTCATTAGTTCATCCCACAACTATAAAATGCGTTTCTGCTCTTTTTCGTAATCTTCCATTGTACTTACACCTTATTTACATTCAGTTTACTAACTGCTATTCTCAAAAACTCTGTTCATCTAAGGAGCTAACAACAGACTGACTTGCACGAGTCACTTGATTCTCGAGACGGTTACTTTGTCCTTAAATACCAGGCAGTGCCATGGCACAGCGTATGTACCACAAGGCCCCGTAGAAGCAATATAAATTCTTTGGGCCGCGTGGCGCAAACCTTAAACCACAAAAAAAGCTTTCAAAATGTACAAAAAAAAAGACAGATACCCAAAAATATTATTCAAATAGATTATAGAATAGCTTAGCAAACAGAGATTATTACAAAAAAAATTAGTCCCAGGAACCAACAATGTTCATTGTATGGTGGCGCTAAAGATGTTAAACATTTTAAATTTTATTGTGACACCTGTCGGTACCTTATTTCTTATTAAGCTGCTAAATTCCTCAAAATTTATTTTAAGAGTTTTACGGTTTCAATAGGAGGTTCACCTGTGGAGAATATTATTTCTAGTAACAAAAAAAGTAAGGTAAATATATTAATTTAATTAAAAGTATATAAATCGTCGTATCCTACACTTCTTGGGTTGTGAAATAAACTGAATATTTCGTAACAAAGGATTTGAACAACAATAGACAAAACATCACAAAAGCAATATGGAAAGAGAACTGGAATTAGCTATAGATGAAATATTATACTTCGTATTGCTTATTGTGCATATTGTTTGTTAAATTAAATTTGAGGATAATAAATCTTTTAGTAGCAATTAACTTATATTTTTTAAGATCAAAAAATTTTATTTAAAAAATTTCCTTTATAAAAGGTATAAAGGAAAACTTTATTATTTTTTTAAATAAAGTTTTTTGTCATACATGGTATACAGCGAACTACTGAAATTAGTTTGCTTGTGGATTTTTAAGATCGTAGAGGCTTCGGATTAGAGAAAAACTCGCTCTAAGTATACGAAATGGTAAAAAAGTGAGTTTTTATGATATTCGTATGAGATGATGGAACACCAAAAGCCACTACTCTACAAAACTTCTACGACAATGTGAATCGATCCACAGATTATTAAAAGTCCATACCTATGTAAAACTTCTTATTATACTCCGTTTGAAAGTATAGATTTTTATATATGAAAATTATTGATAAAGTACAGTTTTTATGACACAGCTGATAATCCTCAACGTAATGTTGTAGACCAGTGACGAAAAATTTCAAAATTCTTTGCAAAAAATAAAAAGCTCAAACTAGTCGTGACCCACAATCCAAAATCCAAGTAATAACATAACAATATAGTAATACAGTTATAGCATTTTTCATATAAAATTGCTTGCACCTCATTTAAGATTAACGACATCAGAACCACACAGGATTGCCAAAACATCAAAATAGTTAGTAAGTGAGGAATTTTTAAAATGTCAACTATTTGTCAAATTATTATATTAACAGTAAATACACTTAGTTTTAAGACTACTGCAGCACGCTAAAATACATAAGAAAATATTTTAATACAAAATTATATATTCTAAATTTTAAACTTTCTCCTTTTAGGGCTTTAATAGTAAATCCCGCCATTATTTCTTGTGCAAGATTATGTATCTTATATGAAAGCTTATCAACTTTCTACAGACTATTTATTTGTTTTTGCATAGCACAATCACAATACACAACAATAATTAGTTTTTAAAGCCATTAATCTAAATTTAATATATATTTATAAATACAATTTATTAATATATATTATATATTGTTATGTTTCTTCTTTCCCAACCAAAGAAAAATAAATAAAAAAATCCATCGAAATAAAATTTTAAAATATCAATATAAACAAATTGTATATAGTAATTTAAGATAAGATTTAGTGTCGATAAGAATAGAAATTTGTTTGACAAACGACCTTGTTCCGTTTCAAACAAAATTATCTAAAAACCTTTGTTTAGAATTAGAAGACATTTTACCTGTAAGTTAATCTTTTCATTGTTTGTATAATCTAGTATTAAAGGGCCATATTCTAATCTTTTGAAATATGTATAAATTGTGTATTGACAAAACCAATTTTAAAGTAAGCTATTTAGTTTTTCTCTGAAACCGAAATTAGGCTTTTCCAAAATCATGGTAAACACAATTTGAACTTTTGATTGGACGGTCGTTTTTAAATGGGAATTTGTGAACCGATCATGAGAACCGGAGAAGTCAGTTATAATTTGGTCATCGAAGGAAACAGTCGTTTGTCTCAAGATAGGGTGTGGTTCGTAAGTTGGATACCGGCATTGTGAAAAGAATTGCATAGTTTTGCAGAAGGAGATAGCAAGTGGATTGAAAGAGGTCCTTGTATCTACCGTTGGCATTTTGTGAAGATTTGTGAACGTAGTTTTACGGCATCAAGTTGACAAAAGGAGGTCCTTGTGTTATTAATAAGTAGTTGAGTTTTTGAAGAAGTGCATCAGGTGTTTTTGGTTAGTGCAGCAGGTTTTCAGAGACGTTAGGAAGGAGCCTAGGTGCCAAAAAGGAGAGATCACATCGTTGAGGAGACTGGACTTTTCTGGGTATGTTCCAACATACAACTCAATAAGAAAATAAGCTGTAAGTGTTTTGTACAATTGAATTTTATATCTGTGAAGGATCTGTTTGACATCATGGTCATTAGCATTCAAATTTAAGAACTGAGGTTTTGTTAGGCTAATAAAAAGTTTAAAGTTTTGTTGTTTCTTGTTTCAAGTAAAGAAAAATTTAAGTAAAATTGGTTTTCACTTAATATAAATGTATGTAGATTTAAAATCTTATTATTATAAAAATTTGATTTATTTTCTTGTATGCTGATTGATAAGATAACGGCAGAATTTGATAATTGTTTTATTCGTTCATATAAAATAAAGAAACGTAAATTTTTGTAATATAATAGTTTTTTATTCTTATCTTTCTTCTCTATCCCGATAAAAGACAACTAGAAAATCTTTGAATCCATCGAACACAGGTAATATAAGGAGTTTATTTTACTTTTGATAACAAATAAGTTATAAATAGGTAAAGAAATAATAAATCAGACTTACTCACAATCAATTTAATTTAACTATCCGACGACCGGTTTCGCTTTCTACAATATGCAAAGCATCTTCAGGTCTCAGTACAAAGTTAAACAAATGCTGAAATGATAAAAACCCATATTAGGGTGTTGTCTAATAAAGATAAACAAATTAGATGTTATAAATTACAATAATTTGGATTGTTTAACAAACAATCTCACACACATCTCAAATTCATTGGATCAAATCTACCTCCTCAAGAACTTCCCGTTTACTGTCAAACAACTGCAATAATAGTATTGAGTTCTCCATTCAACAATATACAGTAGTTTCAAACATGTTCTACCATCCATCTATTAATAGAGTACCGGCATGTAAGTAATTTTATTTTATTTCATTTATTTATTTGCTCATTCATTAATTTATTCCAATAGAAGAGATTTTATGACAACTTGTGGGCCTTACCTTGTCCTTTTAACTTTTTTAAAAATATTTATACCTTTTTCAACTCAATCATTTAAATAAAACCACAGACAGATAATATTGGCATAATTATTGTAATTTATAACATCTAATTTGTTTATCTTTATTAGACAACACCCTAATATGGGTTTTTATCATTTCAGCATTTGTTTAACTTTGTACCGAGACCTGAAGATGCTTTGCATATTGTAGAAAGCGAAACCGGTCGTCGGATAGTTAAATTAAATTGATTGTGAGTAAGTCTGATTTATTATTTCTTTACCTATTTGAAATGGACTCACACAAGCAACAAATTCATGATTTAAATAAGTTATATTTTTTTTGCCTCAATAAACTAAGATTAAAGTCAAAATAAACAATCATAACAACATATTATGATCAAATTGTGTAATAAATCAAAACATAAACAATATTCTTACTCTAAAAAAGCGACAACACTTCAAACAATTTTGCGACACGTTGAACTGTCAATAAAATTTGAAGTATTCCCGTATCAGTTGCGTACAAATGTCTAATCTACTTAATTAAAATTATTATTTTGTGGAATATTAGACTTAAAGAGTTATTTCATAAAATTTATATTATTAATAATAACAAATGTTTTTGGGTATTTAATCAATATAATTTAAAAATTCCCAATATAGTGTTATATTGGGAATATAACACTATATTGGGAAATGTGTTTTCCCAATACTAACACTGTGTGTTAGGAAAATTTGAACTCTAAGGTTGACGTTTTGGAAATTTTAAATATAAGTGACGTCACTTTATATAAATTGTGACGTGAAAGCATTTTTATATAAAAAATGCTATACATGATCATTCACATAATGCACCGCTCTATACAGTAAGGTCTATTTTCATGCGGATTATTTTAATGCGATTTTGAAGTTAAGTGGTTTGTATTTCTTCCCAAAATTTATATTTATATGACAGTAAAGTGAGCGTTTGCAATTCGGGTATTCCTTTATTACATGATGTCCCTACTACATCATTGCGAGTTCCTAATTAAAAGGTACAAACTGTTAAATAATTTTTCGTAGGTCTAAAATTAAGTAAGTTCAAGTAAGTTTAAAGTTTTATAGTTCATTAGAAGAGGGTTTATCCATCTCAATATCTTAAATCTAATTTTTTTGGCACAATGGAGAGAAAAACATCAAAGAAAATCAATTTCGTTGGAAAAGAAAATTGCAATTTTGGATCCCTTAGAAAAAGAAGAGGGATCTACGGTAATTGAAAACATTTTAATTTATGCGAATCAACTGTAGGAATATTTAAAAAGAATATAGTTGCTATAAGAAAATCTATAATTTCTGGTACAAAATTAAGCGCCAAATTTTCATCTTTCATGGAAATTCGGATTGAGGAACAAACTTAAAGATTCTTGTAAGTGGTTATTTAATCCAAGAAAAAGCTCTTCAGTTTTATGAGTTAATGAAACAGTCAAAGCCACCAACTACCACTTCCCCAAACTCCTTTAAACCCCAAAAAATACATGTTTTTCACTGTTTTAGAAGTTTTGGCGGAGGTTATTATATTTTTTGACATCGCCACAACCTTAATCAATTTTCCCATATTTTTAATTTTTATGTGATCGGTATGCGTAAGTTAATTGTACATAAAGTAATAATGAATTGTTTTTCTCGAGAAAAAACTTGTAACGTTTTTTTTTTTCGAGGAGGTTGCAGATCTAATTTCTTTATTTTGTGTATTTGTTTAAAAATTACATCTCTTATCGTTTTTAGTTTTGTATGGCGCGTGTGGTGCGCCATTTTGAAAAATCCGAAAAACTGTTTTTTTTAGGGGATTTGATATACTTATTTTGTAGTCTATAAAATGGAAAAAATTCCCCAAAAACCCCAAAAAAAGTTTTTTTGGTCTTTGGAAATGGCGCATTTTACGAAAAAATCTTTGAAAAATCAGAGATATAATTTTTGATCAAAAAAGTTATGAGCTCTTTTAAAAAATGCATTTTTTGGTTATGTTCACTCAACCTACACCAACCTATAAAATGTAGTCAAGTATTTTAAAAGCCCCAACAATGCGTGTACATTTTTTGAAATTCTTAAATTGATTGCAAGTCACTGAAAAAAAAGAAAATAAAAACGAAAAAATTACGTCTTTGGGGGTTAGGAGGAGAGGGTGGCAGGCTAAAATTGCTTAAGTCTTATTTTTTAATCACATAAAATGTAAAAATAAAAAAATTAATTAGGCTTATATCAATCTAAAAAAATATGATTAGCTTCGCAAAAACACTTAAAAGCTTTGACAAAAAAAACATGGAGGTTTAAAGCTAGTACCTATAAAAAGCCTTCGGTTGATTGAAAAAAATTGCATGCAGATACTTCCAAAAAAATTGTATTTTTTTTCGAAAAAAGGCATTTTTAGCTTATGTACACTCAACCTACGGGTTAAAAATGTGCAAATTGCGTTAAAGTTTTTTTAATTACATAAACAGTTAATATATATGAAAATTAATTCAGGTTGCGTCGATGTCAAAAAATATGATTAACCTCGCCAAAACCATTGTAAATCATGAAAAACTTGTTTTTGGGAAGGTTTAAAGATGTTTCTAGAATTTTTAAATATCCTAAAGGCCTTGTTAAAGAAAACCCCAAAACAAAAACAGTTTCGTATTTTTAACAGACAAACAAGTTTTGTTAAAGCCTCAAATATGCTTGTCAATTTTTTAGAATTTTTATAGTGGCAGCATGCCACCTAAATAAATAAAAACAAAAAACCGACGTTTTGGGTGGTGTGGGTTGGAGGGACGAGGTTGGCAGACTAAAATTGCGCTGAGCCTTATTTTTTAATAACATAGAATGTAAAAAATAAAAAATAATAATTTCAGTAGTGATGGCATTTTGCCTATTTTAACGTGGGTACATACCCTTTATAGTGATCGATGTTAAAAGTTTTGTCTCATGTTTATAATTCTGTGTTCTGTCCCTAATGCCACACATTTTGCTTAAATTTTATTTTCGTTAATCATGAGGCAGATATCCTCTACTATGTTGAAAATTGTCCTGAACACCTCCCTAGATTTATAAGTCATAAGTTTGAAAAGACAAGGCAAGACAAGCCATTTGCATATCTCAATACCTTTGTAGACGTGTTAAAAATATGTATCGATTATCTAGCTCCGCATCTCTCCTTATAACTTCTATCTATCTATCTATACAGCCCTTAACATCCATCCTTGGATATAGGCCTCCTCCTCCTTCTTCCATGCCTCTCTATCTTGGGCAATTTGCATCCATTTTGACCCGGCGTGTTTCTTCAGGTCATCTGACCATCGCATTTGTGGTGTGTATAACTTATTTAAACATAAATGTTAAAAACGAATAATTTTTTCCCTCTTGGCTTGGCCAATTGTCATTCAGCCAGTCTCAATCAACATGAGCTTTATTAAAGAATTTAAATGTGAATGTCAATGGGTTGGGAATGGTTGTCCCTAAGTAATTGTTTGGCAATCAACGGGGAAGTTTCTTGAGGAGATAGATTTAATCCAATGCAGTAGAAAATAGGTGTAATGTGATTGTTTGTTAAATAAAAGTAATGTTCTATATTATTTAATTCTTTAAAAGTTATTTATATTTATTCAAGAGATATAATTTCGAAATGTGTGATATTTATTGAAATTTTATTAAGGTGACGGATGTATGACAATGGATGAAATAAGATGTACTATTGTGTGGGTGTGCAAATTCCTTTAACTTGTAATTATCAAATTTCTCGGATAAAGTTCAATTAGCTTACTGTTATTTGGCAGATGATTGTAAAGTCAAGTATGTTAAAATTATTAAAACTAAAACAATTAATGGCACTTATGGACAACCATTAGTGTACTGGAATGTAAGTAAAGTTTTGTTTATTTACTAATTTATTACAACTCAATAGACTATTTTTATACCAATTTGTGGGTCTTACTTTGTCTGCTTAAACAGTTTATTAATTTTTAAAAAAACCACAGAAATGTAATATTGGCATAATTACTGTAATTTATATTATTTATGTTTTGTTTATCTTTATATTATTAAGAGAACACCCTAACATAGGTTTTATTATTTCAGAATTTAATTAACTTTGTATCGACAGACCTGAAAATGCTTTGCAAATTGTAGAAAGAAAAACCGGTCGTCTAGATAGTTAAATTAAACTGATTGTGAGTAAGGCCCGCCGCAAATTGAGCACAGCCCACGCACAGCCCACGCACATCCCACGCGCAGCCCACGCGTGGGTTATTTTGTAAAACGTGGTTTTAGACGGAGCGACGCATATTAAACCCAAACCACGGCCAGGCTACTGCCAGACTTGGTTGGTGTGGATAGAGTTGTGCTAGCAACACAGTTTCGTGGGTCGTGGGTCTCTACCTAACCTTAGTTATTTTGTTTTGTGTGACCAATTTTTTGTTATTTAGTGAAAATGGAAAAGTTTATTGAAATTGTTCGAAGCTTTAGTGTCTTGTATGATACTAGTAATGAAGATTACATGAGAACAAAACTAATATTTTCTTTATTTGTGCTAAGCGACTCAGATGTAAGTCGCCGTTATAATTATTCAAAAAAAATTAATTTAAATTATTTTTTTATTAAATCAAATGAGAAATATAACAAATCGAGAACTAAGGAAAAAAAAACAAATTTTCATTTCCTAACAAAATGTTTATGAAGATGAAAACTTCAAAATAAAATTTGATGGTACTTTTTCGTGATGCTCATATTGTAATGTCTTTTATACACTGAAATTAAATTAAAAAAGAACATGAAGAAAGTAGACAAATAATAGTTTTTTGTTGAAGGATTTCAATTTTGTACCCTTAGCATTTATGAAAATTTTCAAGATATTTATATTTTCAGATTAGAAATTGTTAGTGGGATATTAGGTAAAAATTAAAAGGTCTTTAGAAAATAAAATCTTTATTTAAACTAATGTACTGAAGACAGTCTATCTTTTCGTTGAATAGTATTGCGAAAACAATCTCCTATGCATAGTCCAGCTTTTTCGTCACAATCAGCACACTTGTAAATTGTGTTTTTCCTAATTTTATGGATAGAACATATTCTACACAAATATTTGACATGGGCGTGAGCTGTGTCCAATATGCGTTAGTATTGAAAAACGTGTACTTGGACTAGGTTGGACCATACGTGGGATGTGCGTGGGCTGTGCTCAATTTGCGCCGGGCCTAAGTCTTATTTATTATTTCTTTTACCTATTTGAAATGACACAAGCAACACATTCATGATTTTCAAAATTCCTTTGTTTAATTTTTTGTTAATTGTGAATATGAAATTACCAATACCTTTTATGATGTATGGAATTATTTTGTCGGCTTAATTATATATTTTATATTGATTACTGTTTAATTAATTGTATGATAATTGAAAACTGCTGACAACTAAATACTGGAACAAAAAAAGAGGTTAGTCTTCGTAAGTGGATATATTTATTTAAAAACCCTTAAAAGGGCTACATCAAAAAACAAACATTTTCGGACTAAACAGTCCATCATCAGGTTTAAAATCGCTAGGTTAAAATGCCTGAGCCACCAAAATACATGGGTAAAAACCCCTTTAAATTACATATAGTTATAAAAGATTATACATATTGTTGTTAAAAAACTGTAATGTTCAGTATTAAATTAAATATGACTTCAGGTAACATACATTGTAAAATTGAATTCCAGAGCCGGGGAGAAAACCTCTACGCACGGAGAACAGCTGGTAACTGAGAATTCTCCATGCGTAGAGGTTTTCTCCCCGGCTCTGGAACTCAATTTTACAACGTATGTTACCTGAAGTCATATTTAATTTAATACTGAACATCACAGTTTTTTAACAACAAGATGTATAATCTTTTATAACTATATGTAATTTAAAGGGTTTTTACCCATGTATTTTGGTGGCTCAGGCATTTTAACCTAGCGATTTTAAACCTGATGGTGGACTGTTTAGTCCGAAAACGTTTGTTTTTTTTATGTAGCCCTTTTAAGGGTTTTTAAATAAATATACCCACTTACGAAGACTAACCCCTTTTTTGTGATGCGTGGTATACAGCCAGCTACAGGAATTGTTTTCCTTGTGGATTTTAAATACTGGAACATCTTATGGATTACCTCACGTTTCTTAAATGTTATCAGCCTGACGCAAAGAGCGTTGTCAACAATAATTGTGACGCGTTATTTGAGTATAAATAGCAACAACCGTCAAATTTAGTACGAGTAAAATATAATAACAGAACGTGGAAACCCTACTGATCCAAAATATTTGAGAAATTATTATTCATCAAAACAATGAAGGGAACAATTGCGTGAAACTTCAACAATGAATTGACTGTAGCAACCACTACTGTGTTTAATATAATTAAGAAGTATGATAAAACTGCCAAGATTGATGTTTGCGGTGAAAGTGATAAAGAAGGTACCTTCAAAAGATCGGCATCGGAAAGTGGAGAGGATAACTGTTTCAGCTCCGTTTTTTTTTTCGACATCGGAACTTCAAATTGAAACACGTAGAAAAAATTTACATGATCTCGGCTTTCATTGCAGCTGGAAGCCTCTTTTTATTCTGAGGTAGCTCGTCGAAATATGAATAACAGCATAGTTTTCACTGACCGGAAAATATGAGAAACCTCGGAAAAATTGAGTCCATTTGAAATTCACCGTAAAAATTTACTTATTTTTTTTTAATTTGCCTGGAATAGTCTCGGAAAATCAATATATATATATATATATATATATATATATATATATATATATATATATATATATATATATATATATACATTCGACTTCACTCTCAGCTCTGAACCTTTTTGTTGCGGGTTTTTTGTCTTCACTTAATCAGTCTCTAAATATACATCTTCAGAATCACTCTCGTCGTCAAACGTAACTGTACTGAGGTTGCAGCATATTTTCTCCTCCACCAGTTCCTAAAATTTAAACCACGTTTTCTGCACCCACATCTAGTAGTTTTGCAACCTGTGGTGCATTTGCATGTAATATGTTTTAATGTATCTTCTTAAATTAAACTATCTAGAGTATAAATTGGTTTAAAACCAGTGGATCAAAAATTAAAAAGGAAAATACTGTGAAACTACTATTGCTTGAACAAGTTAATGCCACAGTTTGCTGTTTATTTTGAAATAATCTATAATAAATAATATTTTTTACTGATTATACAAGTTTTCACTGATTATACATTCAATAGATTTAAATATTACAATTTTCAATCAAAAAGTAATTAAATACGTTTAGGTAAAACTTTTTTGTTCAAAATACACAAAATATTTTTTTGTGCTATTTGCAAATATCTCTGTAACTCATTTATCAATTTTAATTAAAAAAAAACGTGAAAATTAAGATATTCTTAATATAAAAAAATTATATAAATATTATTTATTTAAAATATAAGGGAAAAACTTGTATAATAGACAAAAAATCAAATTGTTACCATAAATGATTGTTTAAAAAAACGCAAGGTAAATATACGAGTACCTTTTCATCTATTCGTCATCTAGTAACCCCCACATATGCCTTAAAAGCTTAAATTTTGCCGTGCAATCGATGATTTTTGCATAACCAGACTGCTTGTTCCAACTTATAGTTGTTATTGCTCGTATCTACCTTTTTATATGAATAAGAAATCTTGAAATCAAAAGTGAAAAAATCCATTGATTTTTTTTTTAATTTTCCAATAGAGATTTGAGCGATTAAACATCAAATAAGTTAAAGTCACACTAAAATACAACAACTTTCACTAAGAATACGAAATCAAGTATTTAGATTTTAAAAGTTTTACTAATTAGTGTTTACTAAAGGAAACTTCAGATCTATACCGTCACTAATCACTAGATTAGCCTAACAAGGGAAACAAAGAGGGTCCGATTAGGGTCGAACAATCGTCCAACTGTATATAATCCTCCTGATTAGGTCGCCAGAAAGTGCGCGGGAATCTGGAATAACTTTATTGGCGGACTCGCCCAGAGTGACCATATGATGCGTTTACTTCCCGATTATATACATGCATGTATATGTAAGTACATATATTATATCTTAGTTTGACAATCGTCAACTTGATTTATTTATTGAAATCAATAAAACACGATAAAACTTATGTATATCTCTTCTTCTTCTTGTCGGGAGCAAACTGCTGCTCTGGAAAGATTTGTGGTTGTTGTGTTGAACCACGTACGTAGATTCTTCAGACAAGAAATACTCCGCCTTCTTGGTCCTTGTTTTCCTTCTACTTTTCTTTATAGAATTTAATTGCAGCGACCCATATATTTCGCTGTTCCTTTTTGCATTTCTAATAAAACGTCCTGGTTCCACATTTCCACATAAAAAAGCCACATTTCGAAAGCCTCAATTTTCTTGCAGGTAGCGTCTTTGAGAGTAAACGACTCAACTCCGTACAACAGTGTAGGAAAGATATAACATCGTAGTAACCTGATTTTTATGGGTACTGATAAATCATGGCATTTGAATAGCTTAGCCATTTCTTGAAATATAGATCTTGCTTTCTCTCTTCTATATTTTATTTCTAGGGAACGGTCCCAATTTCCATTGCTGTTCGTACCAAGGTAGGCGTATGTTTTTACTGTTTATATTGGTTGACCATTCACATTGATTCTTTCAATAAATCAAGTTGAATCAAGTTTTCTGATAAAAATATTTTAATTTTTTTACGTTGCATAAATATACAGATCACGACATTGTTTTATTGACCATACAACATAATGGCAATCCCTGTGACATGTTACACATTTCCACCTCAAACGAAGGTTCGACATTAAAAATTTCAAACGAAGTTCCGAAAGAATAAACAACTAATTAATAAAATGCCAATTACGTTGTATACCGTCCAAGAAAAAGTGCAACTTGTAACATGGTACTTTCAGGGTTATTCGATACGCGAAATAATTGATTTATTTATTGTTGCCTTCTAAAATAGACCATATAACACCAAGGGTTATAACAGTTAAAAATACCATTAAATATTTTCAAACTTCGGGATGTCTACACAGTTGTAAAAAGTGTCATGAAGGTAATGAACCACGTGTTAGACCTGTCGATGAATAGCGTCAAAATAGGAATATTATTTGTGCTTTTGTGAAAGCTAGTGAACCCTGCAATAGTGTACAAATTGCTAGGAAAGTTAACGTGAATGCTCGAACTGTCCAGCGAGTTCTCAAAAGGAACGGGTATCACTGTTTTAAGATACAACCAACACAAGAACTGTTTCCGGAAGATAACTTTAGGCGGATGGAGTTTTATGAACTTATGTTAGATAAACAAAATGAAAATGTACACTTTTAAAAAAATATTCTATTTTCTGACGAATCTTCATTTTCATTACATAAAAAACTCAATTCATCCATTGCAAGGTTTGGACTGGAATGTTAGGCGACCATATTGTCGGTCCATTTTTTAACGATGGAAACCTAAACGAGCCCAAATATTTACAACTTTTACAGAATGAAATCCTGTGAAATACAGAGGAAGACATCCTCTGTATTTTTCCTTGTTAATCGTTGCCTCAATTATATTATTATCCTTTTCATCGTACAGTTGAGGTCCATAACACAGTCGAGGTGGATTGATGTTACGCAGCAAAATCGTAACTGTAAATTATTATTAGGTAGGAGTCCATGCGATACCAGTGAATTCAAAAATTGTGTAGGATAGTTTACTACGTCAACCTGATTTATAATTATGTCAACTGATTTGAATAAATACTACTTTTCTGGAAAAAAATTCAAAGTAGTGTTTCGATAAATATGACTCATGCCTAAACTGTAAACATATTATTTCTAATAAGTATTTTCTAGTAGGTTCTCCTCCGATAAAACCTGTCTGACGTTCCATGCTATTCGAGAAGGGTCAGCAAAGGTCACCGTCCAAATTCTAGGGAATCGACAATGGTATCGAGTCGTCCAATTGTAACGCAGAAATATATATATATATATATATATATATATATATATATATATATATATATATATATATATCGGTTTCAAAACGTCTTGCGTCGTTGTCCGATGCCTAATTTCCACGAATTTCTATCATTCCATTGTTCTTTGGTCAAGTCTCGGGAGCTCATTGCCTTTGTTATTCCCTCCTTCCATGTTCTTTTTGGTCTTCCTCGTTTCTTACGATTTGGTAGTATCCATTTCATGGCGATTTTTGGTAGTCTTGTTTCTGCCATTCTTTGAACATGGCCATACCATATGAGTTGTTTCCTTTCTATGTCTGTTGCCAGTGATCCATCTACCCCCATCCGATTCCTTATTTCATCTTTTCTAATTCTGTCTGCCCTAGATATTTGAAGTGGTCTAAATACATCCATTTCTGTTGCTTCGAGTTTTCTTTTATTGCTTTCTGTTAGTCTCCATGTCTCTGTACCATAGGTTAAGCTGGTTTTTATGAGAGATTCATATATATTGTATTTTTGTCTTTTACCAATTTCTGAGCTCCAAAGAACTCCGTTTAGGCATCCAATTGTTCTACGGGCCTGGGTTATTCGTTTTCTAAATTCCCTATTGTCTGTGCCTGTGGTGTCGAAATCAATTCCTAGGTAAGTATATTCAGTGCAGAATGCAATTTCGGTTGTATCCATCTGAATGTTGGATAGTTCAGCGCCTATTGGGAGATATTTTGTTTTTTGTGTATTGAGTTCTAAACCCCACTTAGGTCAGGTCTTCTTTATCGTTGGCTATAAGGACTTGATCGTCTGCAAAATGTAAGGTATATAGGCAAGTTTCTCCCAGGTCAATGCCCATTCCTCTGCACTTTCTCTTCCACTGATACAGTGCTTTCGCCACGTAGATTTTAAACAATGTGGGAGATATGCAACACCCCTGCCGGAGTCCCTTGTTTACAGGAAATTGTTTTAAAAGTCTTTTTTTAAAAGAAAAAATTGGAAAGTCTATTTCCAATTTTTATTCCCGACGTTGATCCTTCATAAAGCTGTTTAAGGGCGTTAATTACTGTGGGGTTAATGTTTGTTTCCTGCAAAACTTTCCATAGCTTTTTAGCGGGTACAGTATCATAGGCCTTCTGAAGGTCTATAAACATAAGGTGGGTTTCTTGCTTGGTACTTGATCTTTTTTCTATTATTTGTTTCAAAACAAACACATTATCGGTGCAGCTCCTTCCCGCTCTAAAGCCAGATTGTTCCTCTTCTTCTTGTTCCTTATATTCTTGTTCGATAATGTCTCGAAGTATCCTTCCATATAGGCGACTTAAAGTACTGGTTACTGATATACCTCGATAGTTTGAGCAGTCCAGTTTACTTCCCTTCTTATGTATAGATGATATAAAGGATACTTTCCACTCATGCGGGACTGGTGCACCGTTTAGATATTGGTTTATACACCAGGTTAATCGTTCAAACAGTTTGTTAGTGCCGCACTTGATTAGTTCTGCTGGAATTCCCTCCGGACCTACAGCTCGACCACTTTTTAGTAGTTGTATCGTTTTTATGACAGTCCTCTCATCGATGTTTATCGTTTCTCCCTGTATTTGTATTTCAGTTGGAGACATTTCTCTATATTTCTCTCTGTTTTCTGTTAATAGATTCTCGTAATGTCGGATCCAGTTCTCTGTTATTAATTGTATGTTTGTTTACATACAGAAAATAAATACTAAAAATAAATAATATAAATTAAAGTAGTTGTGTTCTAGTTTTTAGTGAGTGTAAGACTGTAATAAATTAATAAAGACTCTAATAAACTAAGTGTTAGAATATTATTTTTATAATAAATAAAGTTTAGAAATTAGATTCATAAACTCAGTTCAGTAGTATGTTTAACCAAATATACATATACAATTTCATAAAAGTCAGTGAGGCGGTTTCAGAAGAGTGTGGCAACTAACCCTGGGACACTAACATGGCAATTAAAAATATAGTTTACTTATATAAGGGTGAACATTAGTGGCTGTATTTATTTCTTAATATCACATCATAAAAAAATAAAAATAAAAAATGTTTGTGGTGAACCACCCTTAGGTACCCTTTAGTGTTATGAAAAACAGATTACGATCAGATTACGAGAGTTATGAAAAACAGATTTTTGTTTTGAAAAACAAAAACGCCAACTGACATTTATTTCAGATTATTTTTGTACTTACATCTGTTGTGAAACCTCTTTCTTCTTTATCAGCCAAAACTTTTCTTATTCCGCAGTCAATTTCATTTTCAATGTCTCAACGCAAATCACGCTTTCATTTCCAACCATTCAAATTCATTAAAAGAAATCTTTTAGCTCTCTATTTTAATCAATAAATTGATATTTGCCAACAAAATTTTCCCAAAATCCTTTTGCTCTCTTCCACACAAAACTTTCCTCACTAAAAACTGCTTTCTACCTGCATATCATATTCAAACTTTTGTTTTAGTTACATAAAATACTACAATTATTGGTACATATTTTATAATAATTATTAA
Source organism: Diabrotica balteata (assembly GCA_918026665.1). Taxonomy (NCBI): domain Eukaryota; kingdom Metazoa; phylum Arthropoda; class Insecta; order Coleoptera; family Chrysomelidae; genus Diabrotica; species Diabrotica balteata. The sequence goes on from OU898280.1 coordinate 97,584,091, forward strand.
TTTGCCTGCTTTTTACTCTTTAGTTTTTACTACTTCTTCCTAGATACTCAATGAAAAGAGAGCAATATAAAGTGTTTATGAACACTTTAGGAAAAAGATAGATCATCGCTGGCGACTTTAATGCAAAAAATACCCACTGGGGCTCTAGGCTAACTACAACTAAAGGAAAAGAACTATTGTCAGCTGTTAAGGAACAAAAGGGTAAAGTAATCTCTATTGCTAGATTAACATACTGGCCCACCGATGGGAACAAAATTCCAGACCTGATAGATTTCTTTATTTACAAAAATATCTCAGCTAACTATCTGGATATCAATGACGGCTGGGACATGAACTCTGATCACTCACCGATAATTTTAACTATGAGAGATACAGTGATTAAAAAAGAGTTCAATCCAATATTGACTAATAAAAAAACTGACTGGGAGAGCTTCAAAATATACCTTGAACACAAAACTAATCTTGCTGTGCCATTGAGAAACACGAGGAAACTTGATGACGAATTAGAAGTTTTTATAAAAAATATCCAACAGTCAGCTTGGGAAAATACTCCCACAATAACTTCTAGAACAAAAGGGAACAACTATCCAAAAGAAATCAGAGAACTCATGGTAGAAAAAAGAAAGTTAAGAAAAAAATGGCAGCAATACAGAGCTCCATGAGACAAAACTAGTCTAAATAATGCTATACAAAAACTAAAAAGGGAGATACAGAATATAAAAAATTCAACAATTAATCATTTTTTAAGTAATTTAACAGCTGACCAGAATACAGATTATTCTTCATGGAAGGCAACAAAAAGAATGAACAGACCAATTATTCATTCTTCTCCTATCAAGTTGGAAAACTGCAACTGGGCTAGAAGTAACGAACAGAACGCAGAACGATTTGAAGATCATTTAGAAAACACGTTCAAATCCAATGAAAATGATGGTGAAGAACTGAGATGGGAAGAACCATTCAAAACTGACAAAAGAATAACGTTGACATCACCTAGGGGAGTATCAACAGAGATAAAAGAGAATATAAATCCTAAGAAAGCTCCAGGATATGATCTCATAACAGGAGAATTATTAAAAAATCGACCAAGAAAAGCCATAGTTAAGCTGACACACCTAATAAATGCTGCTTTTGGATTGAGATATGTTCCCAGACTCTGGAAAGTAGCCGAAGTAATTATGATCGCCAAACCAGGTAAATCTCCTAATGAAGTGACATCCTATCGACCTATATCACTCCTTTCGGTGATGTCAAAACTATTTGAAAAACTTCTATTGAAAAGATTAAAATCAATAATAGAAAGAAAAAATCTTATACCGAATCATTAATTTGGTTTCAGAAATCAACATTCCACTATAGATCAAGTTCACAAAATATCGAATATAATAGAAACAACATTAGAAGAAAATAAAGTCTGCTCTACAATCTTCTTGGATGTAACACAGGCGTTTGATAAAGTCTGGCATGACGGTTTAAACTATAAACTAAGAACGTTCATGCCTAAACAGTATTCAGAAATCTTGAAATCATACATTGCGAATAGATATTTCAGAGTAAAACAAGAAGAAGTGTACACCGACTTAAGGGAGATCAAAGCTGGCGTGCCACAAGGAAGTGTCTTAGGTCCGGTCCTGTACCTATTGTATACGTGTGACATTCCAGAGCTATAACAAAATACTATTGCCATCTTCGCGGATGATACAGCCTTACTAGCGATAGGAGACACTAGTCAAGAAGCGACTGATAAGGTGCAACTATCAGTAAATAAAATATATAACTGGACCAGAAAATGGCGAATAAAATTAAATGAGACTAAATCTGCACACATTAACTTTACCAATAAAAAAATAGATAATTTCCGAGTTAGAATAAATGATACCCGAATTCCTTATGCAACATCAGCAAAATACTTGGGCATCACCCTAGACGCGAAGCTGCGCTGGAAAGTCCATGTCAAAAAGAAAAGAGGGGAGCTTGATATTAGATATAAGAAATTGTATTGCCTGATTGGAAAATATTCAACATTATCAATTCATAATAAATTATCTATCTACAAGCAAGTACTTAGGCCAGTATGGGTATATGGGTGACAACTCTGCGGCTGTACCAAAGCTAGTAATCTACATATTATCCAGAGATTTCAAAACAAAGTACTGAGAAATATTGTTGATGCTCCTTGGTATATCCGTAACAGCAACCTCCACCAGGACCTGGGTATGGAAACTGTGATCGAAATAATCAAGAGAACAGTAGCAAGTCACGAGCAGAGGCTGCATAGTCATGTGAATGTCGAGGCAATCCAGCTTCTTGACAACACTGAACTAAAGAGAAGACTCATAAGGACAAAACCATTTGATCTAGTGTAAATGTGTTACAGTTTAGTGTAAAAAGCAGAGTATAGTGCTGTGAAGTTATTGCATGTTAGTTGTAGTGCATTAGTTAATAGATAAAATAAGAGTAAGCCTTAGGGTAAGCCCTTAGATTTAAGTATTTGCTGCTATTATGTTAGGTCAGAAAATAATTGATAATTGGTCATTTGTGACTATATAGCAATATACAAACACCGCACAGGTGTTAATAAAAAAAAAAGTTTTTGCTACTCTTAAAAATAAAAATTATGCACGCATGTCATTACAACAAAGAAAGTCACATTTATATTTATTTCTCGAAAAAAAAATGCCCATAACATATTTTAATATGTGAGATTGTCACAACATGAACTAATCTATTCTTTTATATGGTCCTCTTCTCTCTCACAGTATATTCTATCTGGTCCCTTAATACTGTCACCCCGTCGTAAAAAGAGATCGAACCACCATTGTATCATCGTATGCTCTGCAGAGGGTTTGGATCCCTCGCAGATGAAGAATCCTCTACCAAGTCCATTTGGCAATGGATTACAGAAGGCTTTCAGGTTTGTGTATCTTGCCTTGAATAAGATAAACTATTTCTTACATGTCAAAATTACATAAAACAGCAATTGAAGTAAAACAGCCACAGAGTCTTGTAGGTAGATAAAGAAGCAAAATCACAGAGTGCTGGTGACTCTAGGAGAGCCCGTAAGGGACTGACCTGCCTAACCTACTTTTATACATGACTCATCATCACAGTCATTAACATCTTAGTAGATGTGTTGTGGTTCATAATTGGGCTTCAGCAGCTCGGACAGTTTGATTGATAATATTTCTCCACTGTTCGCGGTCATCAGTTATATGTATCGCCTCAGTATACAGTTTATTGAGAAGCTTTTTAGTAATGTCCGCCCATCGCTGTGGACATCTTCCGCGTTGGCTTTGAGTCTGAGCCCTTCCTTGGACCACCAACCGCTCCATTTTGTGATCACTTCGATGGATATGGCCAAAGAACTTTAAAATTCTAGAGTAAACGGTACTGGCGAGACGTTGATCCGGTTTAATTTCATCCAGAACCGAGATATTTGTACGGCGAGCCGTCCATGGAATTCGAAGCAGGCGTCTCCATGTCCACATTTCAAAGGCGTCTATACGTAGTCGATCTGATTCTTTGGCTGTCCATGTCTCGCATGCATAGTAAAATATGGAAAAGACCAGAGTTGAAACGAGTCTCTTTTTGTTTGTCATAGTAATGTGACGATCACGCCAGACCCCGTTTAGTTCACTCATTGCTGCTCTTGCTAGTTGAATGCGTCTTCTAATTTCGGATTCACAACTGCCTGTGTTGTTAACTAGAGCTCCAAGATATATCATAGATGAGACTACCTCGCATCCCGCAATAGTTTGGGTTTCAGGAAACTGTTATTGGCGATCAATAACCATGATTTTGGTTTTGTTGTAGTTAACCATGAGTCCAAATTTAGCACTTTCTACCTCGAGTTTTTTTAGTAATCTAGTAATTTCTTCTGGAGTAGAGGCTAGAAGTGCAGTGTCGTCTGCGAAACGCAAGTTAGATATCTTAACACCACCTAGGTTTACTCCTCCCTCCCAACCATCCAAAACTCTGCGCATTATGAACTCCGAATAGATGTTAAATAATAAGGGAGATAAAACGCATCCTTGGCGTACTCCCTTCTCCAAAGTGCATTTGTCAGACATATATCCGTCCATTCGAATATATGCCAGGTTATCTTGATACAGTTTGCTAATAAGGTGAGTCAAGTGTTTAGGTACACCCATTGTCGTCAATATGTTCCATAGTTTGTCCCATCTAACATTATCAAAGGCCTTTGTATAATCGACGAAACATATAAATATCGGAATCTGGTATTCTCTGGCTTTTTCTATGATGTTTCGTACATTAAGGATTTGTTCTCTAGTACATCTGCCCTTTACAAATCCAGCCTGCTCAGGTGCTATTTGCCAACTTATGAAGTTTTCTAGACGCCGTTGCAGTATGTAGAGGATCACCTTACTGGCGTGTGATATTAGAGCTAATAGCCTGTAGTTGTTACAATTATTTGTTGAACCTTTCTTATGAAGAGGTATGATTATGGTCTTTCTCCAATCCTCAGGCGAGACGCCTGTGTGCCATATTTCATTGCACAATCGATGTAATATTTTCACTCCACATTCCGGAAGATGCTTCAAGACGTCTGCAGTAATGAGATCATATCCTGCTGCTTTGTTTAACTTAAGTCTTTTTAAAGCGAATTCCACCTCGGAAAAAAGTATGTCAGGTTCAGACTCAAAACTAGTGTGGTGTGTCTCTGTTGAAGGAGAATGGAAAGTGGAGGTCTGGCAGTCAGGTACAAATGGGGCGTCCGCTGGCATCTGGTCCGTATTGGCGTATAAAGACTTACAATACGCCCTCCAAACATCAATAACCTTGTCCAAATCCGTCTGTACATTACCTTCATCATCTTTGATAGACCAAGATTTCTGCTTGAATTTACGTGTGAGTTGTCTGACTTTATCAAAGAGTTCTTTGGTGTTATTTGTGTCGGCGTGTAGTTGAATTTCTCTGCAGATTTTCTCTATATGCTTGTTTTTGTCTCGTCTACAAGCAGCCTGAATAGCTCTAGATAGCTGTCGGTACTGGGAATTCCTGAGAGGGTTCTCGATTCCAGCAATTTTAAGTTTTCTACGTTCTTCAACGAGGTCAAAAGTATCTGCAGACATCCACACTTTTTTTGGTCCGGTTGAGACGGCATTAGACTGTGCCTCGAAGTCAGTCAAGGTCTGTATCAAGGTATTTTTAAAAGATAACCAAATCTTTTCGGAATCATGAGTGACGATAGTTGGTAAAATATTTTCGAATCTTTCATTACATTGGATTTTAAATTGTTGTGTATCTTTTATTTTTGATATCCTCTTGTTTCGGATCCTAGCACATGCCTTGAATTTTTGCTTTAGCGTTGCAACAAGAAGTTGGTGGTCAGAGCCACCATACCGTAGTCATGTACATGACTACTGTAACGATTTTAGGGATTTCCAGGTCAATTGGCCAATGGAAAAAATTTCGAGATGGAGCGAAAGACAGACTAAGACACACGATGACCTCCCCCTCCTCTGGAGATTCTGTGGCTGGAAAGAATTTATTAATAATAAATGAAAAATACAAGTTACAAAAATGCAATATTCCAATTAAAAATAGAAATTGTTCGAGCATAGTACATAACACTTACGACAGCTTCCAGGGGACAGTGGTGGTGACATCATCTCCTTCTTCTGCAGGTGCCATCCTTGCTTAACTTAAAACAAGCCTCTTATTATTGTCATCGTATTGTATATGTTGGCTATCAGATTCATCCTTCAACACATTCCATGGCATTGGAATTCTCTCTTGTTCTATTAATTTAACATCGCCATGAAAAATATGCTGTAACACTAAGTTACGTTATTCTACTAAAAACAAACGACAAAAAGAACTGTAGTAAGAATTTTGCAATAAAAAAATAGCAGGTTTACTAACCTTGGTCACAGGGATCGGTTTTGATTCTAGCGGGCAAAATGCACACGGGTTACAACACCGCTATTACACTAAACGATGCACTGCCTTTGGATCGAAACGGATCGGCAATTTTCGGCAAATTTCGGTGCTGTCAGTCTCAGAGACTATAGGCTAAGAACGAAGGGTTAAATAATTTGTTTGTGGTTCTTTTTGTTTAGATATGGTTTTCTTTGTTTTACTTCCCACATTGTTTTTTTTATTTCGCTCTTCAAGCACTTTTTTACATTCAATCATGCACTTATTTTATGAATATTATTCTTACCCTTATTACTGATTTTTGCTGCATTCGTTATATCTGGTTTTATTTAAGTTGATATCTGCAGAACATTCTCATTTTTTTAAGGTAATTATTTAGTTGTTTTTATATTTATGTTTTCCTTCTTTTGTGATAAATCAAACTAATTTAGTTTTACACATTGTTAGTTATAAAGAATTATATTTGGTATTCTTACTTAAAAACTAGAAACTAAAAGATTTTTTCAAATCGTCGTAGATTTACAATTGAAAATAAAAAACAACTGAATTATAGTCAACTATTAGAAAAACCATGATACGTGGCAACGCTGTCCCTCTTCACGCATCCTCTATGCACCAGCATCTACTGAATAAATCTCTCTTCTCCGTAGTGACTGCTGCTCCGAGGTTGCCGTGGCAACGGTATGCTTATTACAATCTTCTCGACGTTATCGCTATGGCTGTTGAACCGAGTTTGCGAAAAGGAAATAGTTTTGTTGTAGTTCAGTAGTAAAAAGGAGGTTAGGAGGGAGCGACGGTGAGAGCGGATACTTACTCCTAGGTGTATCTGTGCCAAAATAACCGAGGGTAAGGAACGGTGGGTTAAGAAAACCCCTGTCATGAAAAATTATGGTTGTAAAGAATCGTATACGACGCGTCTTCGGATTACGGGACTGAAAACCGTAAACAACAAAACAAAGGAAAATATTTTGTAATTTTCCGGTCATTCATATTAATTCAAAGAGTTATAATTAAAGTAAATAAGCTCTTGGCGCTCATTGGTAATTAGATTAACTTTATATAGCATATAAATAATATGAAAGTTATTTATCTGAAAAGTTAAAGTCGTATTTTTCAGTTTGGTTATATTATTCGATTACTATACTGTTTTGTTGTTTTTTTTTATGACTGCTCGTTCTTGAATTATATTTTCCTATCACGTACAGACTGATTCTATGAGCTAAATTGTTCGTATTTTTTCGCCGGTATCATCTGATCCAATCCTTTCTTCTTTTTATAGTGCTCTATTCAATGAATAAATCTTGGCGATTACTTCGGAAAATGTTGTATTCTTCTTCTTCTTCATAAGCAATTCTGCTTGTTCATTGGCGGATTAATACCTCTATAAAAGCTTGTCGCTCTATTTTTTACGCGGTCATACGATACTTCTTCTGCCGATTGATGACTTATCTCTTGCTATTTTGACGACACGGGTCTTTATCATTCTGCTTATGTTGTTATTCCATTCTTTTTTCATATTTTGTGTCCATTCATTTATACACTGCATGTTACATTTTCTTCTAATGTAATTTGTCTCAGTGTCAATGTGTCTGTTTCGCAATACAGTGTTATCCTCAGTCATCCTCATAAGGCATCCTGCCAGTCTATTTACTTTTTGTACTTTATCTCTATCTCCTTTGTCCACGTCTCCATAGCTAGACAGTGTAATTCTCAGGTATTTTATTTCCATTACTTGTTCAATACTGATGCCATCAATTTTTATTTTACATCTGGTTGGTTCTTTGCTGACTACTATTGTTTTAGTTTTCTTAGATGAAATTGTCATAATAAATTCTTTTGGTCTTATGTTAAATTTGTGGACCAGTCTTTGCAGACTATCAATATTGCGTCGTTTGCGTAACAGAGTATTTTGATTTCTTTGTTTCCCATTCTGTATCCTCTTCCTTTGTTAACGGTTTTAATGATTCCATCCATGATCAAATTGAAGAGCGTGGGGCTCAATGAATCTCCTTGTCTTATTCCGCTACCTATTTCTAAATTTTCTGTAAGTTGTCCATCTATTCTGACTTCCATTTTGTTGTTTTGGTAGATGTTATCGATAGTTTTTTTTTTATAATATTTAGGGTTGCTTCACTATTATACAGAATATGGATTACATCTTTGAGTCTTACTTTGTCAAACGCTTTCTTTACGTCACAGAAATGCTGGTCAATTATACTCTACTAATTTTTCAGTAATTTGCTTTATATCGATTATTGCATCTTTACATGATCTTCCACTACGAAAACCCTATTGTTCATCTTCTAAACTTATCCTCTGATTTATTATCATTTGTAAAATTTTAGTTGTAAGTTTTAGCGTAGTATTTAACAAGTTTATATCTGTGTAGTTTTCTTTCTGTTTTTATCCCCTTTTTTGAATAGTAGAATTAGTTCGCTCGTTCTACATTCTTCCGGTATTTTATTTTGTTTTTAATTTTATTAATTAATGTTGTTAACTGTTCCGTAATTGCTGCTTTACAATAATTCAGTAATTCGTTTGGTATCTCGTCTTTACATACTGCTTTTGTCTTCTTTAGGTTTTTAAGTATTTTCCGAACTTCCTGTATATTTATATATATATATATATATATATATATATATATATATATATATATATATATATATATATATAACACTGTTTTTGATGGGTTGGAGTCAATAAAAGGGGCTATTTGTTGACTATTTTTTACTCGAGCTTTCAATTGTGATTACAATTTTTATCAAGAGCTTCTAAAAAATACAAAATGTCTTACAAAGTTGAACTAGAAATAAAAAATTTTTTGTTGACTCACCAAATAAAATTAGTTTTTTATATAAAACTACTGCTTACATAATAAATACAAAAAATATTAATAAAAAAATGCCTTATTCTAATAAATGTTTCTCTAAAAAATTTAGATGAAGTTTCTTAAGAAAAAAAATTGAATTTATAAACAAAAATAGAATAGCTACAACCAGCTATAACCTAATTATAATTATATAATTTCTATTTAATTTATGCAGTCAGTAAAATATCACATTTTGAATTTTCCATGTATTTGTTACATTTTTTCGGGCATCTATCAATGGTGAATAAATCTTCTTCTTTTTTGTTACTTAACAAAGAAGAATTTTTTAAACAAAATTTTATTTTTGACAATATGTCAAAAATAAAAATTTTTAAGTTAGTATTTATGTCATTTTAGGCTGGTTGTAGCTATTCTATTTTTGTTTATAAATTCAATTTTTTTTCTTAAGAAACTTCATCTAAATTTTTCAGAGAAACATTTATTAGAATAAGGCATTTTTTTATTAATATTTTTTGTATTTATTATGTAAGCAGTAGTTTTATATAAAAAACTAATTTTATTTGGTGAGTCAACAAAAAATTTTTTATTTCTAGTTCAACTTTGTAAGACATTTTGTATTTTTTAGAAGCTCTTGATAAAAATTGTAATCACAATTGAAAGCTCGAGTAAAAAATAGTCAACAAATAGCCCCTTTTATTGACTCCAACCCATCAAAAACAGTGTTATATTTTTTCCAAACGAGTCACAAGTACTTCTTTTTTCTTACTCTTATATATATATATATATATATATATATATATATATATATATATATATATATATATATATAATAAGGATCACTCGAAGAATGGCGGGTTTTTCGGTCAAGAATTGGAGAAAAAAGACAAAGATGATGGCTACTTCATCTATTTATTGAAAACGTTTCGCTATCCAATTTGATAGCATCATCAGTTCATCTAAAAAGAACAATATGAAAAACCTAACATCCAATGAAAAGCTATTAAGTATGTTACCTCAAAAAGATATGTAGCAGTCAAAGATATTCACAATTATTGTAAAGAAGCTTACGACAATGGACATTGTATAATTATGTTGTATAAACAATAAATTGAACTAAATATAGTTAACAATTTTCATAAAATTAGCACAGCAAAAAAAAACATGTGGTGGTTGTACATGTATGTTAAAAAAATATATAGGTAAAAACTTTATCATGTATAAAAAATAAAATTAGTGTAGAAAAGGAATAAAAGGTCCAAGAATGCACTTCCAACAGTAATTTTATGAAAATTTTATGAAAATTGTTAACTATATTTAGTTCAATTTATTGTTTATACAACATAATTATACAATGTCCATTGTCGTAAGCTTCTTTACAATAATTGTGAATATCTTTGACTGCTACATATCTTTTTGAGGTAACATACTTAATAGCTTTTCATTGGATGTTAGGTTTTTCATATTGTTCTTTTTAAATGAACTGATGATGCTATCAAATTGGATAGCGAAACGTTTTCAATAAATAGATGAAGTAGCCATCATCTTTGTCTTTTTTCTCCAATTCTTGGCCAAAAAACCCGCCACTCTTCGAGTGATCCTTATTTTATATTGGATCGACGATCGTACTCCTTTTCTCGATATATATATATATATATATATATATATATATATATATATATATATATATATTTATATATATATATATATATATATATATATATATATATTCATATTTTTTCTTCTTCATTTGTGGCAATTTCTGGTGTTTCCAGTTTTTTGTACGTGTTTTGGTTCTATTAATTCCTTTACCTTCGTTCTTTGACCTCTTATGAAGCGCCATATTTCCTTTTGCAGACCGTAAAAATCATGTTCAATTTCTTTCGAAAAGCGTTGCTAGTGATCATTTTTTATTTTTCTTACAATAGCATGTGTTTTATTTTTAATTGTTTTGTAATTATGATATGCCTCTTGTGTTTTGGTTGACATGTATTTCAGGTAAGCTTTTTTCTTTTCTTTACGTTTCTCCTTCACCTCCTTGGGAACGATTTATTTTTATTTACATATATTTCTTTCACCAAGAACTTCCTTGGCTGAGGCTAAGATAGTAGACTTAATTTTAGCCCAGCTTTTTTCGACTCTACTACTTTCTGTGATATATGTATTTCTGCTTTCTTCGGTTTTCTTTTTTTTTGGAATAGGTATCTTGTGGAGTCATCCTGTAACCTTTGGACTTTTATCTTTGTGGTATATTCTAATGTTTTGATGTCACATATATATGTTTTCATTCGGATTTTGCACAATACGAGTTTATGATCGCTTCCTATTTCTGCTGATGTTAGTGCTCTTACATCCAAGATTTGAGAGGGTTGTAACTCTCGATTTCACAGAATATAGTCTATCATAGATCTTTTTCCTCTACTGTTTTCAAAAGTATATTTGTATTGTGCTTTGTGTGGGAAAAAATATTATTAATACGTATATCGTTTAGATTGCATAGGTCCGTCAGAAGGTCTTCGTTTTCATTTCTGATATTTTCGTTATATTGCTGTTTTACTCCTGTAACTATATCATTGGCAACACGGGCGTTAATATGAATATGATATATTTATCATTTGGGGTCTCGTTTATTACAGCCTGAAGGTGTTCGTAGAAGTTTTCTCTTTTGGATTTTCTCAAATTTTTCATTATTCTCTGCTATTCCTATTGGGTCTTTATATAATTAAACCCGTCCAATGTCGTATATTTTGGATTCAAAGTAATCGTCCAATGACGGATTTTTTCTTCGGACTCCCCATTTTTCTCGTGTCCAAGTTATGTAGTAGCTTTCTTTCTCTGATTGGACTATCGAGCACCTCTCTATTTATTAGGTATATAGCGCGATTTACGTAGCGCAAAATGTGAATGTTCTGAGGACGTGAAAGTGTATCTTCTTACCGACAAAGAACCAGCAATTTATTGAAAAAAATGAATGGATTATTTTTTTGACCTTCTAATTTTTAAAATAAAGGCCATAAAAAACAAATTACGAAAGTAGAGTAAAGAAAGTAGTAGCGAATATTTCTATCGGCGAAGACAAAATTCTTTTTTTGCTTTAATCTGTGCCTTCTAAGAATTACAAAGCAGAACAGACAATGCTAAAGATGTAAAGATAGAAAATAGGGAATCCAAAAATTGCATTCCACAACATATCTCTTTATCTAAGCCAAAATCCTTGGCGAATTGGTTTCTTGTACTTATAAAGAATATATCAAAATAAAATCATTATCAGATGTTTTCATAAAGATTGTTTTTACGTTCAGAGCTTCTGTAGCAGTCGCTCTGATGAATCCTTTTAGAATCAAATGCATATAAGCGAATATACAGAGGCACTATACGTAACTGTCTTTCTTTTATTTCGATATACTCTTTATGAGTACTAGAAACCAATTCACCAAGGATTCTTGGTCATTTGGGTAATTAATGCAAAATTCTGGATTTTAGTTTCGTCAATAGAAATCTTAGGATTTCTATTTTCGTGATTTATTATCAGAAGTGGCTATAGTGTACATACTAAAGCCATTTTATTATTGTTTCTTATAACTTCTTTTATCTTCTCTATCTTATATACGTATAAACAAATATAAGGAAATGCTATATGTGAAATTAAATCTTAACTGCTTTTCTGCAATAAAAAATGTTTATGATTGACTATTAAGTAACTTTTTAGTAAAAATAGAACGACTAAAAATACAAATGTAAGATTTACGGCTTATAGTTTCATAAATTCTGTGGCAATAAACTATTTAACGGTCGGTTATTAAAACCTTTTAGCAAGAATGAAACATGCAGCTTGACCCAAATTAACGACAGGTAAAGCTGGCATTAAACAGCTTGTAGAAAGGCGCTCTCTACTGGTTCACGTCGGCAAAGAGCAACAAAAAATACATACAGTGAAAAGAAGAGAGACCACGGTTGGCACCTCATGTTAGTGTGAAATTGATAAATATTTAGTTTTTTATAACTGCCTCAATGAAGCATGTTCCTTCGAGATCAGGGTTTAGGTAAGTTTTGTCTGCCCGTGTTGCTGGTACAAACTTTAGTAAGTTAGGTACTTTACGCAAAGATAAAAATTCCAACACAACTTTGTTAGACCATCTGCTTTTTTGTAGCAGATCTTCATCTCAGTCTTCTTCACGCCGAGGCCTAGTCCAATATCCTTTTCGCCCACTTATGCTCTGGCATTCTTTGTACATGCCCGTACCACTGCGGGGCTCTGATTTCCAATTTTTAGTAATTGAGCATTCTAATTTCATTCTGTACCATATTTTCTCTGTTTTTATTCTATCCTTTTTGGTGATGTGTAGATATATTCCCATAAATTTCAGTTCAACTGTTTTTATTTTATTTCGTATCACTATTATCAATGGCCATACTTCCGATCCATATAGAGTAATATTCATCACTATGCGCTGAAAGATCTTTGTTTGTTTTCTTTGATTAGAGTTTTGTTCCAAATTACTCCATGGAGTGCTTTCGTGGCTTGTTTTCTCCAAGCTATTTTCATTGCTATATATTTTATACAAGTACCATCTCGGCTTATTATTAACCTTAAATACTTAAAACTCTTACAACTCTTAATAGTCTCTTCTTCTGCAAACCCAAGTTCAAATCTGCAACCTCGGATCCATTAGTTACAATAAGTATTCGGTCCTACACATTTATCGTTAGTCCTCACAGCTCATATTCTTTCTTTAATTTTCTTATCATATATTCCATGTCCTCCCTATCCTGTGCAAAGATGAGTTGGTCATCTACGAAAAATAGTAAATGTAATATATTCTCTTGTACAGGTATGCCCAAATATTCCAGTAATTAATTCAACCATCGAAAGATATATAAAGTAGAATTATTTTTTATTTTTCAATAGTCAGAAAACCTATACACAAGAAAAAATAAAAACATTGTAAACTACACATATTATAATATAAAGTGCCAAATATTCATGTATGTAACTATATATTTGATTGCCTATATATTTGATATTAACCGACTAACAGGGCAAGCGTTAGTGTTCTAATAGAAACTTTGCTTCGCAAGTGAGTAGGTATTCTGGCGTGTACAGAAAAAAAACGATAGCAGGTACTATTGCACTTTGGTTGTAGGCGTTGACCAAATCGTGCAGGACATATTGATGATAAATAGCTCTCAAAAGATCAAATATATTTCATGCCATAATAATAAAAAATGGTTTCAGCAACCACCGTTTGCACTTTTCATTTGATCGTCTTTTTATGTCTGAATCTTTCCGTAACTATATGGTGTGATGCACAGATATTTAAACTTCATCAGTTGTTAGCTGTCCTCCAGCTCCAATTTATCTATACTTGTAGCTAATTTTTACCGAAGATATTCCAAAAATCAATTTAACTGATATGGCATCCTTCGCTGATGACACTGTAATAATAGCATTGGGTGAATATTCATTAAAAGCGTCAGGAAAACTCTAGAGCAACCTTAATTTTCGTCAAGATTGGACTTACAAGTGGAAGATTACAGTAAATACTAAGTCACAATTAACAATCAAACCATCCCAATGAAGAATGAATTCAAATATTTGGGCCTTTATCTTACCCAACAATTAAAGATAGAAGCACATATCTGAGTAAAAAAGCAACAACAAATCAAAACTCAATAAATAAACTCGCTCATTGGCAAAAAATCAAAATGAACATTAGAGAACATGCTGACAATAAATATACTTTTACAACAGTTCCGTGAAATTATTTAATATAGAAGAAGTCCCTAGACAAAGAAGAAGAAGAATAAGAAGTAGTTCTAGATCATTCATGATGACATCGAAAATTCCTGATATTCCTAGTGACGGTTGAAACATTAGAAAATATATATAAACCAATGGTGTTGGTAATTTGAGTAACAGTAGTATTTTGAGTTTTGAAGTTTATAGTTGTCACTGAGTCATTGAGTTATTGTAAACAATGTTGGTGTTCCAAATTAAGTTATTTTCAAGAAGTGTAACAATAAAATACTATACTGAAACCCATCTAAACTTACAGCATAGAATTGTGAGGATATGTCAAACCTTCAAATACAAAAATATTACAAACATATCAGTCCAACACGGTGTTAATGATGACAGTTGTTCCTTAATGCCCATCCCATCAAACTCTCCATGAAGGCTTGAGAATACCATTTGGAAAAGACACTAAACACGAACATCTAGCTAAATACAAAGATAAAAACCAAAAAAATAAACATTAAACATTAAACCAAAGTAATGAACTAATAAACGCCCTTAACAATGCTTCAACAAGAATTAGAAGACTGAAGAGGCAGTGGGCAGAAGATCTGGTTATATCAATCAAGATGAATCAGCAGATACTGGCAATAATCAAAAGTTATTATTATCAAAAAATTTATAGTAGATACTATTTTATTTGGAATAAACCACAATTAAAGGTTAAAATAAGTTTATTGACATTTCAATTTCCTCTTCGGAAATCGTTCTCAAAAACGTTAATAAATAAAACAAATTTTGTTTTTCGTTACTTGGTAAAAAATTCTAATAATTTAATTTTATCTGACTCATTTATATTGACAATTCAGACATATATTACACATTTTAAAGTAGACGAATTTAAAATGATATTGCCAATATTGCTGAGTTGCGTTCCTGGGACGACTTTATTTAACTTTAACTCAAGAATATCCGTCAGAAAATAATCATAGCATATAATTTGTCGTTAAAAAGACAACCAAATGCCATGATGACAGTAAAATTCTCCCGTTAGCGGTTCCATACTAAATCACGAGAAAAAATCAGAAACAAAAACCTCATAATATTATCCCGACATGAGTATTTGGTCGTACAATTAGTTTACTCTCAATAAACAACAAATTCTAATTTTATATGTTTGTTATTTAAAAACAAATGATGTATCTTCGATATTTTACTTACTAATACTGGTATTTTCCTTTTATTAGAATATTTAGCATAATAGAGCCGCTTCTTTGACTTTTATCTTTATACCAACCGTTTCTTTTAGGACTATACTTGAATGATTCCATTGTCCCATGCGTGTTTACATATTTGAAATCTATCAAAGTCTCTACTTTTAATATAAGATTAACACCCTCTGTGGCTGAGTGGTAAGAGCGCCTACCTTTAAACCTAAAGGTCGTGAGTTCGAATCTCATCTGGGTGGAGAAATTTTCGTTTATTAAAAATTAATGAATGAAAATAATTTCTATCCTTGTGCGATCTCTTAGCAAAAACAATGACGTCGACTTTGCTAAGTATCAAGACAATTACTCTACACACACACACACACTACACTAGGTACCTGACTGTACCATGCCAATGATCTTAGTTGTCGAGGCATTAACTCAATAATAATAAAAAAAATATAAGATTGATGTTCACTTATTCTAACATTGAATGGCCTTAATGTTTCACCTAAATAAAACTGATCGCATTCACAAGTTATTTTATAAATACAATTCTTTGTCCCTTCTTGTTCATTGTTAGGTTTGGTTTTAGACAAAATAGATCTCAATGTGTTTGTTGTTTTGAATGTTGTTGAAATGTTGTTGAAATGTTGAATTTATTTCCTATCCTTACAAGTTTTTCAAATCATCTTTTGATGTATGGTATTGTTATTTTCCTCGAATTATTTCTTATGTATGCTGTAGAATCTCGTTCTAAGTTGTTATATTCTATTCGGGCGATTGTCGACAATTCCTTATTTATAAACGATAAAGGTTAATCATTTTTTAATAAAACAGATGTTAACAAATGTTTTTCCTCCAAGAACGAATTTTCGTTAGAACAAGTAATTTTAGCTCTATCGTATAAGGATTTAATGATTCCTTTTTTAATATTAACATTGTGATTTGATTTTAAATTTAAATATCTGTTGATGTGTGTTGGTTTCCTATATACTTGAGTCTTATATCCAGTATCGTTCTTAGGGATTAAAACATCCAGGAAAGGTAGTGTGTTATTATATTCCTTTCCAATGGTAATTGTTATTGTCTTCTTATTATCGTTCATATCATTTAGAGGAATGTGTTCAACAACTTTGATTCAGGAGACCATATTGAGAACATATCATCTACATATCTCAACCATACTGTGGGTTTTAAATTTTGTTTAGAAATAATATTTGTTTCAACGATTCAATATTCAAAACAACAAACACATTGATATCTATTTTGTTAAACCCAAGCCTAATAATGAACAAGAAAGGACAAAGAATTGTATTTATAAAATGCCTTGTGAACGCGATCAGTTTTATTTAGGTAAAACAGCAAGGCCCAATCTATTTTGTTAAACCCAAGCCTAATAATGAACAAGAAAGGACAAAGAATTGTATTTATAAAATGCCTTGTGAACGCGATCAGTTTTATTTAGGTAAAACAGCAAGGCCCTTAAATGTTAGAATAAGTGAACATCAATCTTATATTGGAATGATTCAAGTACAGTCCTAGAAGAAATGGATGGTAAAAAGAGGAGAAAAAAAGTTAACAAAAGGAATATACCCGTATTAGTAAGTCAATAACATATCGAGAATACGTCATTTATGTTTTTAAATATCAAACATTAAAATTCAGGATTTGGTGTTTATTAAGAGAAAAACTAAATGAAAGACCAAATACTTACCATGTCGGGAAAGTATTATGAGTTTTTTTTCCTGGTTTTTTCCTTATGATTATGATTATGGAATCACTAAAATTAGAATTTTGCTGTCACTATGGTTGATATGGTTTTAAGGTTGATTTCATGTATTCGAATGAACTATGTTACAATAAAGTCGTCCCTGGAACGCAACTCAGCAATATTGGTAATATAATTTTAAAGTCGTCTTCTTTTAAATGTATAGTATATGTTTGAATTGTCAATATAAATGAGTCAGATAAAATTAAATTATTAGAAGAATTTTTCATCAAGTAAGAAAAAACTTAATTATTTTTAATTTATTAATGTTTGTATTTTCTATCTGCTATTCTTCAACTAAAAGTACGAATAAAATAGTGAATATTATGTATTATGGTTGCTATGAATAAATTAAACCGGGTTAATTTTTCTATAAACACTAAATAAAATTTCACTGAACAGCACTGGTTCAATTTAAAACATGGTTGATTCTGTCTGCGCGAACGAGATGCGCGTACTATCTTGACGAGCAGAGTGGGCATTCTGATTGTTTATTATTCTGTGATTTTGTTGAGATGTCGCCATTATTATATTATTGTCAAATAATATTTGATTGACGTTTCTGTTTTGCCGCCAAATATGAGATTGTAAGGTTATTCGCCAAAAAGACGATTTTCTTGACCTTATTTTAAATCTTAGGTGAATTTTAGTGGTATAATTAGTGGTGAAATTTATGATTTGTTGAACTGTACTGTACAATAGTACAGTAAAAGCAAGTATTTTTAAGGTTTTAATCACTGTATCTAAGTCTAAGTTATGTATTAGATAGGTATCCAATAGCTACAACTAACATAATGAGTATTTACAATTATTAAAATTAAACATCTGTCCAATAGCTGCTTTTTGCAAAGTTTATGAAGTTTTTGTGTGAAATATTCGTGAGTCTTCTCTATTTCGAGCCCTTTCATTTTAGTGTCAATATTCACAGTGCGGCCAGTTATTGGACGTCTATCAAGAAAAGAATTCATCGACGATGTGTTCCGAAAAAATATAACGTACACGTTCCTGAAGAAGGTGATGAGGATTTATTCATGTGTCACATGTGTTGTGATGTGATGATCGCCTTATTTCAGAAGTATAAAGTGAAGAATACGGCGAAATGTATAATGAAAAAGAACTTACCACAAAATAATAAATTAAAAAAAAAAAGAAAATGAAGAGGATATCGAAACAGATTATCAAACAGAATCCAACCTCAAAATATGTCAGAAGCCGAAAAAAATAGAAATCAATACAAATTACTCCTATCAAGAACCAAAAGAAATAGGAAATAAAAAAGATAATGAAATAAACGATCAGAAAAAAACTGACAGCAATTTACGCAACGAATCGAAACAAGTAGAAAGTAGCGAAGGTAATTAAACCAACAACAAAGTTTATAAAAACCAGGGAGAAATAGAAAATTAAGAGGGAATGGAAGCAGGTCATCAAACAAACACAGCACAAGGTGTGTGAGCAACCAAAAATGGTAAGTGAAGAAGATCATGAAGACTATGGAACAAACGTGAACCAGATGTTAGAATATAAGTAATGCAAATGACGACATGGACGTCGAAGAACTATTTAATCTGTACCAAAATAAAATGAAAAAATTTAAGTGATTTATAGTAGGTAGATTTAATAAAAGTTTTTGAACACTGATTTCAACTTTTTCTTTGTTTTTAATCATTACTTTTACAGTGTCCAATAACTAAAAATTTTTAGTCCAATAATTTTTTATCCAATAACTAACTTTTTTGGTACCGTTCAGGTCATTTCAAATTTTCTGAAAAAAACTGTAATATTAGGAATATTTAAAACCCTTTAACTTAAAATATCATATAGTATAGGTACTATAATCTGACATCGCAGAATAATATTCGTTGAAAATTACACCAGGAGCAGCAACAAGAAATTGAAAAAAAGCTTAACTGTCCAATAACTGTCAATGTGATTCGTTTAAATCAAAGTAGTTATAATTCGATAACACTCAAATTTTGGTATTAGTCAAATAAATTTGGAACAAGTTGTTTACTCGCCTTAACAGTAAAACTAGTTTTAAGTCTTACATTTTTATTGGTGAATCAATAATTTTGGGGACGACTTTGTGTAAATAACGAATAGCTGCTAAATGTATTGTGTTTTTTGAAGGCGTGTGAGTAAAGCTGAAATATTATTTGTTAAAACCACAGAATACTAAGTTGTGATTAGTGTTCTGTGTTAAAACAGTAAACGAATAAAAATAAACGTACCTTCAAGACGTTTTTTCTTATAGAATGTTATCGTTGGGTTACAGACAAAATACATTAAGAAAAAATATGCAAGTTTGAATATTTTGCTTAAAACATTTTTATAAAATACATATTTCCTTTTGAATAAATAAGCGTTAAAATGAAATGGACATTTTTTTAATTTTAAGTATACATTTTTACACGTATAATATGAAGTTTTTTATAGATGAAGGTACTAAAGGTAAAGACTATGAAGAACTTTTTCATTACTAAAGTTAACTCCTCTTGCAATAGATTTTAATTTTAATCTAATGTTTCTGTTTCCTTTCTTTGTGCCACTTGCTAAAGGCCGACGAATTCTTAGTAGATTTCACTTATCTTTTTGAGACCTTGACGATCTTGGAGGTCGCCAGATGGAATTTCCGGTTATTACAAATGAACAAAAGTCGACGACTTCATCATTTGTTCTATTATCTCTCTCTCCACCTTTTTTATTTTACAATAATTAAGGTAAAGTCACCCAATACCGACCCATACAAAAATAGCACCTATTACCGATCCAAATGATTAATACGAAATATTAAGCTTTGTGGATGAAAGAAACGTTGTATTGTCACAATTTCAGTCTACTCGCTAAAATCCCAGGAAAAGTTTATTAGTGTCTAGCACGAAAGTACCCGAACTGATGTCATTCGAATTAGTTTATGGTCAGATTTCGTAGAGTGTAGGTTACGTGCGCTTGTGATTCATAAAAATGGGATGTCAGTTTACGAGGCATCTAAAAGATTTGGGTTGCCAAAGACCACTTTACGGGTTCCCTGTCACAAAATCCCAATTAATACACACAGTAGCTAATTTAATTGAAAACTTGGACCGACAAAATCCATTTCAAGATGGTATTCCCGGAAATCACTGGTTTCAAAAATTCATGGAAAGACATCCTGAAGTTAATACTAGAGTGTCAAAAAATCTTACCGCAAGTAGGAGTAATGTCAGTGAGCAAAGTATAAGAGAGTGGTTTAGAAAGGTTGGGGATTATTTCACTAGCAACAATTTTATGAATATTTTTGAGGATGGTTCCCGAATATTTAACTGCGATGAGACAGCTTTCTTTTTATGTCCCAAGGAGAAGCAAGTTCTAGCAAGAAGTAGAACAAAGCTAGTGTATAATAGAGTAGCTAATGATGAACAAGAGTGTTTGACAGTATTGGCTAATGTATCGGCACATGGTTCACTTGCTCCACCAATGATATTATTCTCATATAAAAGACTGCCGAAGCATATTACAAAAACTGTGCCACAAGGTTGGGGTTTAGTGTATACAGAAAGCGGCTGGATGAATATGAAAGCTTTTTATGAATCCACAAGTAAAAAAAATTCCTATAGCTGGCTGTATACCACTTATCACAAAAAGAGGTAAGTCTTTGTAAATGGGTATATTTATTTAAAAAAACCCTTAAAAGGGCTACATCAATAAAACAAACGTTTTCGGACCACACAGTCCATCATCAGGTTTTAAAATCGAAAAATGCCTAAAAATAAGTATAAACTATTTAGTTAAAACAAAGGAGATTATGAAATTTTGACTATGGTTGAAAAGCAAAAGATGGTTATACTTACTAGGTCACAATGCCTGAGCCACCAAAATACTAGGGTAAAAACCCTTTAAATTACATTTAGTTATAAAAGATTGTACATTGTGATGTAAAATAACTGTGATGTTCGGTATTAAATTAAATTTGACTAGAGGTAACACATGGCTGAATCGAGTTCCAGAGCCGGTGAGAGAGAACCTCTACACGCGGAGAACAGCTGGGAACTGATTGACAAGATACTTATGAAGGATGACGAAAACAGAATGTCAATGCAACAAAAACTATATTAGTTGTACATAGTATTACTACAGCCAAAAGATTCAACAAGTTTTGATGATTTTAAAAAATAACAACAATCTAGGTGTTGGGATTTAAAAAAACTTTTTTATTTATTAATTTAGGGTATAAAAGATGTGAAATCATTGATGGTTTTATAGTCATGATTAATAGAATAACCTGTGCCTAAGGCAACTTATGTTGCTTTTTGTCGTATGAAATGTGGTCTAAAAGTGTATTTTATGTTGGATTAGCTTATATATATGAAAATTATCCTTTTATGTTTAACACATCTAGGACAAGGTAAAAATTAAATAACAAATATTTGAAGCTAATATCAGACCTCATATTTAAATGACTTTATTTAAGACTGCTCCTATGGTGAAAAATTAATAAAATTAAGTTCCATCTTACTAAACTTAATTTTATTAATTTTTCACCATAGGAGCAGTCTTAAATAAAGTCATTTAATTATGAGGTCTGATATTAGCTTCAAATATTTGTTATTTAATTTTTACCTTGTCCTAGATGTGTTAAACATAAAAGGATAATTTTCATATATATATATATATATATATATATATATATATATATATATATAGCTAATCCAACATAAAATACACTTTTAGACCACATTCCATACGACAAAAAGCAACATAAGTTGCCTAAGGCACAGGTCATTCTATTAATCATGACTATAAAACCATCATTGATTTCACATCTTTTATACCCTAAATTAATAAATAAAAAAGTTTTTTTAAATCCCAACACCTAGATTGTTGTTATTTTTTAAAATCATCAAAACTTGTTGAATCTTTCGGCTGTAGTAATACTATGTACAACTAATATAGTTTTTGTTGCATTGACATTCTGTTTTCGTCATCCTTCATAAGTATCTTGTCAATCAGTTCCCAGCTGTTCTCCGCGTGTAGAGGTTCTTTCTCACCGGCTCTGGAACTCGATTCAGCCATGTGTTACCTCTAGTCAAATTTAATTTAATACTGAACATCACAGTTATTTTACATCACAATGTACAATCTTTTATAACTAAATGTAATTTAAAGGGTTTTTACCCTAGTATTTTGGTGGCTCAGGCATTGTGACCTAGTAAGTATAACCATCTTTTGCTTTTCAACCATAGTCAAAATTTCATAATCTCGTTTGTGTTAACTAAATGGTTTATACTTATTTTTAGGCATTTTTCGATTTTAAAACCTGATGATGGACTGTGTGGTCCGAAAACGTTTGTTTTATTGATGTAGCCCTTTTAAGGGTTTTTTAAATAAATATACCCATTTACAAAGACTAACCTCTTTTTTTTCTTTTTATGAATATATTACGAATTGTTTTCAAACATAGAGTACAGCTTCCGATTGTATTATTCCTAGATGCACACGCCTCTCACATACCTCTAGCGCTAAGTGAATTTTGCAAGGAGAAAGGAATAATATTGGTGGAATTATTGCCGAATTTGACCTACGTTCTGCAGCCTCTAGACGTATTTAGACCGGTGAAAGCAACAAGCCTGAAATGGCCAAAATTAAACGAACCGACTTTTCAGGTTTTGTCAAGATTTGTTTCAACAAATGTTTAAAAGAAGATACAATAAAATATGGATTTAAATGTTGTGGACTCTTTTCATTTAATTCATCAAAGGTTCAGTACAAAAAACTCTTCAAGACCAAAACCAACATAGCAGAACCTTTAACAGGGACTTTCGAAATTTTTAACAAGGATTAAAATAATCAAGAAACTCAAGAACATAAACAATTCAAACAGCAATTCGAAAGTAGTTTGGCTCCTGAAAAACTTTGTTCTTTTAAATCATCTGGCAGCTCTTGGCAAGGAGACCCTACTTTCGAAAAATTATTTGTGTATTGGAAATATTTAGATGATAAAAATTTAGATGTAAAACTGGATGACAGAAATGAAGACTTACAAATTAGTCTAAATGACACAACATATCCAGTATTGGAGACTTTAATAAAGATAACTGGGATTTTCTTGACTTCGAAGTCCAGGAAAATGGGAGTCTTGCTATGTGTAGGGTCAATTCCTCCACTAGTGATGATTTACATGAACTATTCTCAGACACAACGAATAAGATCGTTCTGGAAATTCACCCCATTGTTAACACTAATAATTTACAACATGGTGATTATTTTGATGTGAATGAATTCAAAGATTACGATAGTATAGCAAAAACGCCTCAAAATCTTGTTACACGCTCTAAAACTAACTTTGAAACGACAGATTTAAAACTGGTGCTACAGAGTCCCCAAAGAACACAAAATGACATTTTTGAACAATTAGAAGCAAAGGAGATACTGAACAATTACCTTCAAATACACACATCTCCTCTACAGCACATGGAAAACCATCAACAACCAGAAAAACAAAATTTTTAAGACAACGACATTAATACAAACTCCACAGATGCAATGGATAAGATTTCAAATAGTGTCCTATCCAACTTTCCAACACCTTTGAAAAATATACCAACTCCGTTTAAAAAGTCGTTTCATTTTCCTAAAAGATTGGCATAATCGACAAAAAAAGTACTAAAAGAATTACTCCCACCATTGCTGTCGTAGCAGTAAAGAAGATAATTTCCAAAATTGAACCCCCTAAATTAATAAATAAAAGAGGCATTTATTCCGTATCGGAAATGAAGGAATTGACCAAACATTTTAGCAAATCTTAAACTGTCTTAAACTTTATAATAGTATTTTGTATAATTGTGTTTTTTATAATCAAAATTTGAGAATGAGGTAGTAGAATTTTTTTTTTTTAATTTAATATATTTTATTTGTTTTGGTTAATATAACAAACACTTTTTTATAGTCAGGGATGTTTTACTGAATATAGACGATATTGATAACATCTGTTGTTATCTCACAATCGGTAATAGGTTATAAAAAATCGGTCATAGGTAAAAATATTACTATTAGGTCGGTATTAGGAAAATTTGCTCGATTTTGATTTAGTATTTTTTCTTAGTAATAAAAATTGAAATTTGGGAAAATAATTTAATTATTTGAAAACATAATAGTTATCTTTACATAAGTTCTACGAGATTTTTGTAACCATAAAAATATAAAAATCATCCAACAAAATATTTAACTTTCCTTAACTGGTGCGGCAATAGGTGACTTTACCTTAATTATATTATTTTTTATTTTATTTTACTTGGGGTATTTCTTCTGATTTTGATACAATTTTAAAGTTAAAGCCTTGTCCGGCACTTGTAAGTTGTGTATGACAACGTGGTTTTCTGCATAGGACATACCTAGTGTTTTTATTTCCTAGGAAACATACGGTATCCTGAGGATTTTTTGGGCCAGATCATACTGATTTGTGTTCCTTTTTTCTCTTTTTAGACAGTATATCTTTATGGTATATTGTTAACGGATAGTGTTTTTTTTTAAATATATATATATATATATATATATATATATATATATATATATATATATATATATATATATCAAAATATTCTCGACCATACTGTGTTAAATATTATTTGTAGTCTCAGCAATTGGTCTATATGAAATAAAACTCTATTTGTTATTTCTCAATATTTCGTTACGATTTTGTGACTTCTTCAGGAGAAAACTGTAAATTTATTATAATTATTTCAACAAAATACTTCAGAATATTTCAATACTTACAACTTATGATTAAAAATTTAAATTTTGATAACATATCCAATTTAAATAAATGACTTTTTTTTGATTTTAATTTATTTGGGAGTTAGTTAGTGGACCACCACTTAAAGACAGGACATAACTTTGACTTTAATAATGTAAAAATCTTGGAACAAATTGATAATTATAAAAATCGACTTTTCCTTGAAATGGTACACATTAATAAAACTCCAGAATCTATCAATTATAAGACAGACACCAACCATTTAGGTAATATCTACTGTAATATACTAAACAATATATGATATGATCTTATCTAACAGTATCTAACAACATCAGACCAATAACTGACTACGTACCATCAATTACATTTTATAGATCAATTTACCATATTCCTGATTCTTTGTCAATATTCTACTTTTGCACCTTATTATATGGATAATACTGTCACAATATGTAATTGTTTACTAAAACTTACTTATTCGCTAAAAATTGTACAATGGGTTTTCATTCTATAAAATATTCCGGTTACCATAACTCCCAAACAAATTAAAATATCATTCCATCAAAAGAATCTCAAAATACTTTATGATCTCTTTATAGATAATTCCTATCCACCTCTTCTTTTAAAAACACTTTTATATAATACTACATCAGTAACATCTATCAATCTAACTACCTCCCAACATTCGAACATAGCAAGTACAAATTCACAGAACACGGTTACCAGTCAAACCCTTCCAACATATTGTGTGCTGCCCTACATACGGGAACTAACACCAAAACTAACTAGAATCTTTAAATCATATGATAACATCAAAATAGCCAATAAAACAGTTTTAACAGTAAACTCTATTTTCTCAAAAATGAAAGATCGTACTCCGCATGACCAAATATCTAATGTTGTTTACAGTATTCCTTGTATGGACTGCAATGGCAAGTATATCGGCCAAACATCTAGACGTCTTAAAGACCGTGTTACCACTCACAAAAGTGACTGTAGACTTTACCCAGATAGATGCACCCTAGCCAACCACGTTCACACCCAGAACCACAGAATGAATTTTGCAGATGTCAAAATCCTCGAAAAAGAAACAGCTTATAAGAGAAGACTTTTTTTAGAAATGACCCACATAGCAACAACAGATAATATAATTAACACAAAATCAGATATACAACACCTTAGTGAAATTTATTCCTTTCTACTGCAGTTGGAAACAAAAAATAATCAAATCAACGAACTGGAATATTCTGAATAGTATAATATTGTCTATTAAAACTCTTCTGACCATCCAATTGAAGTAGTAACTTAATCATTATTATTGCAATTGTTGCATTTTTCCAGGAAATAAAATTCTTAAGAGGAATAACAATAATTAAAATAACTTTAAAAGAAATAATCACAAAGAAATAAATAAATTCTATATATATTTATTAACAACAGAATTTAATTGTCTTAAATTAACATAACATAATTTTCAATTAAATGTAACTTTACACATGAACTGAACACAGATTTAGTTTTCTGGCTGACATCTACTAATATGATAGCTGACAAGACACTTTAACCTTGAGGTACACACTAGTTTTCCACCTCCTTGTGCATAGGTGAATAGACTGGTCCAAAAAATGACAATGTGATATGTAGTTGTGTTTTAACTTTTTGTTTCTTAAATCTTCAATGTTTTTAATACTTGTATTGTACTATCACACTGGAGGAAAATAACAAAAATGCACTTGTATTGTTTGAGTTTTCAAGCCACCATATAACACATACAACTTATTTTTTTGCTATAAAAAAAATCTTCAAAAAAGTTTTTCAACATGGAACTTTCAAATACCACTTTTGCCTGCAACCTCACACAAGTAAGTGTTTCACTACATCTTATGTAAAATACACAATTTCACCATTTTGTAACATATTGTAGCATTCGTCTGAAGATGTTAAAGAAATTTAACGAAATATAGCGAAGTCGTTGAAAAGAGCACACTTTGGCTTTCATTATTCAGCTGCTAACCCAATTAACCAATACTAATATATATATATATATATATATATATATATATATATATATATATATACAGATTGAACGAAATAAATTCGGAACATAGGAATATAATGTATTTCGGCTCAATTCTGCTGTAGCTGGTTGGCCAACAAAAGATTGGCAAATAATTATATTATAAAAAATCCCATACTTCAGCGGTCTGCTGGATTCTGAACTCATAAAAATTGAAAGCTACACATAAATCTACGATTATGCTGTCAAACCAGTTATAGTCCAGGAAATGTAGCATTTCACCTCGCAATTTTTTTGTGCGGCGTGGATTGACTTGAAATTTAACAGAAGGTAGGTAATAGCCTAAGGATCAAAATCTATATCGAACCAAAGTGCGCCAAAGCCTAGGGGGTGGTTGCCACCCCATCTCCGGGGTGAAAATTTTTTTTACGTTTTAACTACAGGTTTCGATTAGAAAAGTGATTCTAAACAAAAAATGTGCTATACATTTTTTTTATAAAATGATATTTTTCAAGTTATTCGCGATTGAAAGTAACAGTTTTTAGATGAAAAAATCCACGTTTGTAATAGATTTTTCGCGAATAACTCGAAAATGGTGCATTTTATCAAAAAAATTGTAGAGAACAAATTTGTAGCTTTTAAAAAGACAAATACAATTACAAATACAATATCAATGTTCAGCGGTTTTCTTCAAATGCCAAATTTGAAAGATTCAAAGTCAAATATCGGGAAAATGATGCATTTTTGGAAGAAAACTCACAAAACCTTTTTTAAAGAGCATAAATAGACCTATCATAAAAAAATAAGGTCAATACCTCATTTTTTACGAAAAAATCGAGGAAAACAACACCCTAACCACCCCCATAATTAAAATCGATCTTCACCCTTCTGCAATTCCCTTTGTAGATGTATTAATGTTAATACGATGTATTAATGTTAATACGTCCAAGAAGTTTGACCCATTTAAAATGCTTAGTTTTAGAAAAAGTACAGCTTAAAGCGAGAAACGATTTACAATTTCATATTTTTTACCCTTCTTTTTTTAAATATGCCCGAAAATACTGAATATATGAAAAAAATAAAAATTACCAAATTGTAGCTTTTTTAATGACTAAAATTATCCTTTGTTTAGATTTGTTGTACAATGAATATTTGGCGAGATATAGCCGTTTAAAGCATCGATTTACGATCAAGCACCATCTTTTTCGTGCCCTTTAAACTCACCCCATTTAAAAACCAAGGGTTCCAAAAAGATTTAATTCACAGATCCTTGTAGCTATTAAAAACCTCTACAAATCGTTTTTGAAGAAACATCTATCGTTAAAAATTAAACGAAATACGTTAAAAAAACCAGTTAATTTTTTTCCGGAAAATTCCATTAGTATAGTACAGTACATTTCGGAGCATAATAATCTACAAAACCGGTATATTAGCTAGTGGGGCGTTATACATTCGAAATTTTAAGCGTTCTTATTTTGAAATCCCATACAACAGAATAAAACATCTGCTCATATGTCTATGGCTTGGCAATGAAAATATCAGAGCAACAGATTGGGGATGGTTTTCCAAAGATGGTTTGTTATTACCCGTACGCATGAACAAACAACCTGCACTCGATAAATTTTTGAAAATTATTTTTTGCCAATGCAAAAAAGGATGCGGCGTTTCATATGGGTGCAGAAAAGTTGGTTTATACTGTAACTCTACTTGTTCTGGGTGCTCAAGTGAAGGGTGCAATAACAGTCCACCAATAATTGAGGAAGATGATGATGACATAGATCACGATGAAGATGTAATTGATGACGAATAAAATTAATATTATAATTGTTTTACCTATAAATGTAAATATTTTCAACTATTTATGTAAATGTATATATGGTGCCTTTTTATGTTGATAATTTTTTTTGTATTTAATTCTACTTTTTTCAATTTATATCTTATAAATTAGTTTATAAAAACTTCAATGTTGTAAAGGGTGATTTTCAAAAGTTGAAAGTTGCAAAATTTTGGCAAAAAATTGTTTTCACCTATAGCACTCATAACAATTGATTTTTAAGGGTTGAAAATGTGTGAATTTGTATTTTAAAGAATAAAAAACTCACTATTTAACTAATCCAAACCAAATTTCACTCATCTTAGGATTTGTAATATTATTTTACAATTTTTGAAAATTAGAGGTAGTTTTCACCCCTAAGAACAATCAGGGTTCATCGGCATGACATAAACTATAAAGCAGAGGGTGAGTTGAGGTTAATTCCAAATTTTTATGCAAGTCGTTTCAAGGTGAAATCATTTTCTTCGCATTACTAATTTTTTTATATTAATCTCTAATGAGGGTCGCTTTTTAAGGGTTGAAATATGATGGAACTTTATTGAAAAGCACGAAACTATCATTATTTAATTAATTCAAACCAAATTTTACCCATATTCAGGTTTAATATGTTATTTTATAATTTTTGACAATTAGGGGTAGTTTTCACCCCTAAGAACAATCAGGGTTCGTCGACATGACATAAACTATAAAGCAGCGGGTGAATTGAGCTTAAATCCGAATTTTTATCCAAATCGATACAAGGCGAAATCATTTTTTTAGAATTAGTAATTTTTTACATTAATCTCTAACAAGGGTTGCTTTTTAAGGGTTGAAATATGATGGAACTCTATTCAAAAGTATAAAATAATCATTATTTAATTAATTCAAACCAAACCTTACCCATATTCAGGTTTAATATGTTATTTTATAATTTTTGACAATTAGGGGTAGTTTTCACCCCTAAAACCCTTCAGCGCACTTCGGTTCGACATAGATTTTGATCCTTGGGCTACTACCTACCTTCTGCTAAAATTTCAACTGGATACATGCAGGACGAAAAAATTGCGAGGTTTTAACTTTTTTTGAGCTTCAATTCCTGAACTATTATCGCCTCCTTAGACAAACCCGTCTTACGCAAACAACTTTGTTGCGAGACAGATAGTTGAACGATATTTTATACAATGTCTATACCCAGGTATGGATTTATTTTTGTCCAAGTTTTATATTGGTCCACTATTTTAAATGCAGTTCAAACAGACATGTATTAAATTGTATGTTCCGTTTTAATTTGGTTCAATCTGTATATATAAATATATATATCGAGAAAAGGAGTACGACCGTCAATCCAATATAAAATAAGGATCACTCGAAGAGTGGCGGGTTTTTCGGTCAAAAATTGGAGAAAAAAAGACAAAGATGATGGCTACTTCATCTATTTATTGAAAACGTTTCGCTATCCAATTTGATAGCATCATCAGTTCATCTAAAAAGAACATTATGAAAAACCTAACATCCAATGAAAAGCTATTAAGTATGATACCTCAAAAAGATATGTAGCAGTCAAAGATATTCACAATTATTGTAAAGAAGCTTACGACAATGGACATTATATAATTATGTTGTATAAACAATAAATTGAACTAAATACAGTTGACAATTTTCATAAAATTAGCACAGCAAAAAAACATGTGGTAGTAGTACATGTATGTTAAAAAAATATATGTAAAAACTTTATCATGTATAAAAAACAAAATTAGTGTAGGAAAAACTAAAATGTCCAAGAATACACTTCCAACAGTAATTAAATAATTAAGATTTCATTCTAACTTTAGGTGGCATTATTCTAATGTTTAATTAAAAATTTTAGTAATTTAAAAGTAATAATGAAGTTACCACTAGGCTTGTCGAGTGCTGCCGGTGAAATGAAGGCAACAGGTGTTAAACGTCAACAACGTGAAAAGACAGATGCCAAGAGGTCAACTAGTGACAGATCAACAAGGCGTATTACTACCAACTCCAGTACAATAGAGCGGTTTATTTAAAAAGTATGACAAAATTTGGTCGACAAACTGTCTGTAAAACCAAAAAACTGAAAGGAAAAGGTGGTTAAGAACTCCTCTTTTCTCTCCAGTAATCGATTGAGATGAAATAAAGAACAAACAAGAGAAGTCAATCCAAAAAATCATATGTTAATAGTCTACGTTGTGACTGGTTAGCCAGCCACAGGGGAAGGTTGATCAAACTTCCAACAGTGATGAACCTTGGACTGTTGGAAGTTTTGCATTGTTAGTTGGGTCAACTTAACTAATGTAGGTGTGATCCCAATGTCTATCATTGCATTATATAATGGTGTGTATCTATGATATACTCTAGTGACTTTTCTACCTTGAACCTTGACCTTGAACTATCCGACGTTGGCGATCACCATTGTGAAGGCTTCTCGATCTTCTGCAATATGGAATAATTGTCCTGCATTTGGTATCTGAGTCCATTTACGAATGTTTTTTAACCAAGAAACTTGTTTTTTTCCTACACCTCTACGGCCCTCTATTTTGCCTTTAAGGATCAGTTGTAAAATTTTATATCGACTTCCCCTTACTATATGTCCCAGATAAGACATTTTTCGATGTTTAACAGTCTTTAGCAGTTCTCTGTCTTTGTTGACACTCCTTAGTACTCATTCATTAGTTTTTCTTGCTGTCCAAGGTATCTTCAGCATTCTTTTATGAACCCACATTTCCAATGCTTCAATTTTGTTCATGATCGATACTTTTAGCGTCCACACTTCTGTACTATACAAAAGTACAGACCAAACATAACACTTAACCATTCTTTGCCTTAGTTCTAAACTGAGATGGTTATTGCAAAGAAATGACTTAATTTTCATAAAAGTAGTTTTAGTCATTGCTATTCTACGTTTTATTTCTATGTCTAGATCTAGTTGATCGATTATCACAGTTCCCAAATATGTCATTTTGTGAACTTTCTCAACTTGGACTCCGTTCAATTAAAGCTTTGCATCGGGATGTGGGTCACGACTAAACACTAAAAATTTGGTTTTGTTTGAGTTTATTTTATTGTCCATTAATCTATTAATGATCCGTTATCCAACCCGGGTGGAAAGTTGGGTCGGGAACTGACCAGAGCGGATGAAATGGGACTCCGAAAAAGGAGTTTGGCGTTGGGTTAACTATCTAACCCTGTAAAAAACCTGTTGTTATGAGAGCTACAAATAAAGAAACCGGACTGTCTAACCTACGACGAACTCGAAAACGAAATAAGGATCATGATTTAAACATTTGCACGTGGAACGTAAGAATACTTAATCAACCTGGGGCCACGGCTCTGCTCATATAAGGAATGAATAAAGCGAAGGCAGATATCATTGCTTTACAGAAAATGAGATGGACTAGCTCAGGCATCCTGGAAAAAAATAACTGCAATATTTACTACGGTGGACATCGTAGCCGACACTAATTTGCCACCAGATTTATTGTAAACAGCAAGGTCAAACATAGTTTAATTGATTTCAATGCTGTTTATTATAAGTATATGTCTAATAAGACTTAAAGGGAAGTTCACTAATATTAGCATTATTAGCATCCACGCTCCAACGGAATAAAGAGCCTTCCACCCTTCCCTGGGTTATACCTACTATAAATTTTTTGTAATTAATAATACATAACTTTATTTTAAGTATCAAAGTATTTATTTTTGATTTATTGTTCCAGATTACTACTGCATATATTCTTTCCTGGGTAAAATATGGTGTTAAACATTTGAGTTAGTAACTTTATGCAGTTAGTATCTTTAATATAATTTAACTCATTAATTTAATAATAATTGTACTAATTTTATTCTTGCCAATTTGCCATTTTAGGAAATATTTTAACAATGCAGTTGCTTAAACAAATCTACAGTGGGAGTTTTTAGTATGGAAAGCCTTAATAAATTATCTCGGAAACGGGTTGAACGATTTTTATAGATTTTGCTCCGTAAAGGTCATGGAAGGCGGCCAACATTATGGTGGTATTTAAATTGTTAAAAAGAAAAGAAAGTTAAAATAAAAGAAAAAGAATCCCAAACAACTGGAAGGAATCAGTAACCATTATCCTACACAAGAAAGGGGATAAAGCAGATATAAAAAACTACCGTCCTATAACACTCCTCAATGTAATGTATAAACTCCTAACAAAAATTTTAACCAATAGATTGACGACAAAATTCGATGGATACCAGTCGAAAGAACAAGCTGGTTTTAGAAAGGAATTCAGCACAAGTTTTTTTTTTTTATTAACCCCACATTTATTACAATCTATCTGTACAATCTAAACCTAAATATTTAGGTAGATAATAGACAATAAGTAATAGGACTGACAATAATTTGGAATGACATGTAGGGAGGCATCCAGTGATGCACCCCTTTTTTTAAAAACTTAGCCTACAACACTGACTATTTCTGACATAGACTTGTACACATTAATTTAGAACCTATTGTTCACTTAACTCTAACGTTTTCGTTTTAGCCTACGAACAGTACGCGGTTTATTCACTAAACTTTTTGCTAACACGTTTGGGTGCACTTTAAGTTTCTCTTTATGTTTTTTCGCGCACTTTTTGATGTCATCTTTGACATATGATAGTCCGGCATCCCGATGAATGGCTTCATTGGTTATGAACCACGGAACTCCTAGTATTGATCTCAATGTTTTGGACTGGAACTTTTGTATTATTTCAATGTTGGAATGTGCGGCGGTTCCCCATAATTCTATCCCATAAGTCCACACTGGTTTTAGGATGGATTTGTAGATTAATATTTTATTTTCGGTTGATAGTTTTGATTTTTTGCCCAACAGCCAATATATGGTTCTTAACTTATGACCCAGTTGTTTTCGCTTAGTAAATATATGCTTCCTCCAGTTTAATCTTCTGTCCAAGTACATACCTAGATATTTGACTTCATCCCCTTGTGGAATTCCTGTACCGTTTAAGTAAACAGCCGGACATGTTTCCCTACGCGTGGTTAATGTTAGGTGTAGCGATTTGTTTTCATTAATTTTGACTCTCCATTTTGTCATCCATTGTTGGGTTTGATTTAGATTATTTTGTAAGATTTCTGAGGCTATTTTGGGATTTTTGTTCGACGATATTATTGCCGTATCATCCGCAAATGTAGCTGTAGTTATGTGTGTTTCTGTCGGTAGGTCAGCAGTAAATATAAGGTATAATATAGGTCCTAGTACACTTCCTTGGGGCACCCCAGCGAGAATTTGTTGTATGTTTGTGTATTCATTCTCATACTTTACCTGGAAGTTTCTGTTGGTGATATAGGACTTTAAGAGTATATAGTAATTTGTAGGTAAATTTTGTTTTAGTTTACATAATAAGCCTTTATGCCAGACTTTATCAAATGCCTGACTTACGTCCAGAAATACCGCCGAGCAGTACCTATTATTTTCAAAGTTCTCGTTGATTCTCTCTACAATTCTGTGTACCTGTTGTATCGTTGAATGCTGTTTTATAAACCCAAATTGGTGTGGTGGTATTAGTTTTGTGTTTTCTAGTATAGGCATTAGCTTAGTAAGTGTCAGCTTTTCAAAAACTTTGGATACCACTGGAAGAAGACTAATAGGACGGTAGGACTGTACACTTTCTGGTTCTTTTCCTGGTTTTAGTATCATTGTTATTTGTGCTAGTTTCCATTGTGATGGGAAGTGGCCTAATCTCATTATAGAGTTGAATAACTGTGTCAGAAATTGGAAGCCTTTCTCTGGGAGTTGCTGAAGAGTTTTTCCCGTAATCAGGTCGTATCCTGGAGCCTTTTTTGGATCGATGTTGTGTTGTATAATATTTTTTACCTCATTTTTTGTGAATCTTTTTTCGGGAAGTTCTAGTTGATAAGGTTTTGTGAGTATCGAAATAATTTCTTCTTCAGTTTGTAGTGAGTAATTTCCCTCATTTGGTGTAAAGACTTTTTTAAGGTGTGTCGCAAATGTTTCGGCTTTTTCTAGTGGACTTCTCGCCCATTGTCCTGTTTGTGTTCTTACTGGTGGGACTGTATAGTTCTGCCTTCGTAGAGTCCTTGTAGCCTTCCATAACGAGTAGTCAGTGGCTTGAGTTGCATCTAGTTTTTGTAGGTATTCTTGAAAACTTGCATTTTTTTCTGCCATTATCAATTTTTTTAGGTCTTTTTGTGCTTTATTAAGGTTTGTTTTACTTTGAGGTGATCTTGTTAATTGCCATTGTTTTCTGAGTCTTCTTTTCTCAATTATTTTTCCATGTATTGTATTGGAACAGTTTTTGTTCATATGTTGATGTGTAGGTAATGGTGTGGAGTTCCATGCTGCTTCCTGTAAAACTGTGTTAAAATGTTCTACTGCGTGTTCGATTTGTTTATCTGTCTTTAGTGGGATGTTTAAATTGATTTGATTGTCTACTTGATATCGAAAATAACTATAATTTGTTTTGTTGTTGTGTAGTATACAGATCCTTTCTATTTTTGTTATGTTTTTGCTTACAGTTATGATAACAGGTGAATGGTCAGAGGATAAATCGTAACAGGACTTTGGTTTAAAGTATTTTTCATTTATTCCTCTCACTATAGCAAAGTCGAGAAGATCTGGAATTTTTGCAGGGTCTGTAGGCCAGTATGTTGGTTCCCTTGTGGTTACTATGTTTAGATTATCCATGTGTATTTCTTTTTGTAGTTCCCGGCCTTTGGTATTAATAAGTCTAGAGCCCCACATTAAATGCTTTGAATTGTAGTCTCCGCCACAAATAAACCTAGGTCCAAGTGTATCAAAAAAGGTTTTAAATTCTGGTTGTTTAATTGAATGTTTTGGTGAACAATATACAGCTGAAAAAGTTATAGGTCCTGTCCAGTCTTCTACAACTACATTTGTGGCCTGAATATGTGCTTTTTGATAGTGAGTTGTCTGGTAATGTTTGATGTTGTTTCTTATAATGATTGCTGTCCCACCATGTGCAGTTCCATCTGGATGTGTTGTGTGATATACTTTGTAGTTGTGAAATTTTATGAAACTTTTTTTCGTGAAGTGTGTTTCTGAAATCAGTATTATGTCTAATTGATGATTAACTATAAATGCATACAACTCGTGTTTGTGTTGTGTCAAGCCATTAGCATTCCATATGGTAAATTTTAGTGTATTAGCCATTAGTTCATTTTTGAGACAAGTGTTGTTAGTAAGTTTAGCATGGTGCTCATTTGTTCCATAAGCCCTTTCATCATATTCTTTAACTTCTGCATGTCATTTGCCTGAGTGACCATTGTAGTATCTTGTTGGTTGGTATTTATCATTTGAGCATATGTAGGTCTTTGTGTTGTACTTATATTTGTTGTAGCCACTGGTAGCTATTGGTTTTGTAGTTGATTCTGTGACTCTTTCTTTCTTAAGGTTGGAAATCTTGCTTCTTGCAGTTGTTTATGTACACTGCATCCTCTATAATTCGCTGGATGGTTTTTACCGCAAAGTACCGCATTCAGCACAAGTGACCATGTAAGTATGAAAATACTTATAGAACGAGCAAGTGAATACCACATTCCTCTATATATGGCGTTCAGAGATTTTGAAAAGGCTTTCGACAGAGTCGAACATTGGGCAGTGAAAAGTTCTTTGATTAACAGCAGAATTGGCCACAGATGTACGAAACTAATAGCCAATATATATATATATATATATATATATATATATATATATATATATATATATATATATATATATATAGGAAGCCAAAACAACAATTACAGTATATGAAGGAACAAAATCAACACAAATAAATAGACGCTTGGGACAGGGTGATACAATATCACCAAAACTTTTCAATCAGGCTCTTGAAGATACTTTTAAAAGATTAGAAGTGGATTAAAAAGGTATAAAAATTTGTGGACAACACTTGAACCATCTAAGGTACGTTGATGATATCGTATTGATAACTGATAACAAAGAAGAATTCTTTGAAATGATGAAAGAACTGGACGTAGAAGCTGGAAAGATAGGCCTTAATATGAATTACAGTAAGACCAAAACCATAACAAATACAGATGAAGACATCACAATGAGAATTGGACAGGATGAAATAGAACGAGTTCAAGATTATATATATATATATATCTTGGTCAAACTAAAAAACTTAACAAAGAGAACCAAACAGCAGAGATAAAGAGACGAGTTAGACTGGTATGGGCATTTGGCAAACTAAGCTACATTCTTAAAAACAAAAGATATCCACAGCATCTTAAGACCAACGTATACAATCAATGCGTACTCCCTGTTCTTACTTATGGTTCCCAAACGTGAACATTTACAAAAGTAAACATGGACAAAATCATAAAAACCCGAAGAGCAATGGAAAGACAAATGTTGCACATAAGACTAATGGATAAAAAGGGAGACGAGTGAATAAGAGAAAAAACAAAAGTGAGGGATGTTAGACAAGAAGTTGCAAAATTGAAATGGAGATTTGTAGAACACAATATAAGACAAAAAGAAAACCAATGGAACAAAATTCTTATAAGTTGGAGACCATGGAAATATAAACAAAGCAGAGGAAGGTCTCAAATGAGATGGGTAGGTGATATCAAGAAGCACGTGGGCTCTAGGTTGATGACTGTAGCGACAGACAGAGAAGAATGGAAAAGGATTGGGGAGGCCTATGTCCAAATATGGACCGAAGAAGACTAATTAGATAGATAGAGATTTAAATTGTTGTAAGATCTTCAGTTTTTCTGAGAATATAATGAACTTTCTTATTTAAAATGGATTATCATGAATATTTTTTGTCTTTTGAAGTCCTTAAAAAATACTGATTATTTTTCATGTTGTTTTCTATACCTAAATACCATAATTTCAGAGTTATTTCTATACTTATTTAGATTATATTTGGCGAAGTCCAAATAACCTATTAAGATGGCTATAACTATTACAATTACAACTTTGACGTTTCAATAAATTAGTATTGTTAGTGTCAATTTAAAGTCACTATGGATTTTATACATGAAAAAAAACGGACTGAAATTTTAATGATATTAGCATAATATGATGATTTGCGTAGAAGTCAATAAGAAACGTGTAATATTTTTGATAATTTATATCCTAACCCAAATCCCATAGTAAAAACTACTGTCAATATATAAGATAAAAAAGTCGATTTTTTTCGAAATCTAAAATATTTATCGCCTTTAAAGATTTAGATTAACTCTGATCTTTTCGTCATACATGGCTTCATATTCCTGAGCTAAGTTTTATAATTCAGTTAAATCTTCAAAGTCTCGGTAGCGAATATAAAGTTTATATTATGGTAGCATATTATTCCTATATATTCGTTTCAGTTCTTGATATTTGGAAAAAGATCCTTCTCGTCTAATTAATGTTTGAATACCTGTTATATTGTTCCTCCAGTTGTAGCAAATACACTGTTGTAGCTGTTATACCTTAGTAACGCATAGCAACGCTGGCAATGATCTTAGATCTTGTTTATCGATCTCTTAGACTAGGCTTAATTCGTCTATCCTTTCTCTCAAGTTTGCTGCGTCCGAATGTTTTTTATCGAAGAGGGAGCTCCACATCGCAGTATTGTTAGGTCTTAAAATTATCTTCTGACAATTGTCATTTATTGTTAGTTCTTCGGTTTCAAGTTCTTTGGAAAGTTTAACTTTTGGGATCGTACCTGTCGGTTCTCCGAGATCTAAAAAAAGTCTCTTAGTCTTGATCTTAGATCTTCAGCGGTTGCTTTGGAATTTAAGCCTACCTTTTCGGCCTCGCGCTGTAATTCCTCTTTTGACAGGCGATATATCCACGATGTACATATCGTGGCACCTGCTACTAAGTCTGTGTCTGTAGTTGCTGAAAGGAGCGGTATATCATTTTTTTACTTGGGTTCCACTTTGTGAGGGGTAGCTCTTTTATTTATATTATTTTGTGAGGGGAATTCCAGCAGAACTAATCAAATGCGGCACCAACAAACTGTTTGAACGATTAACCTTGTGTACAAACCAATATCTAAACAGTGCACCAGTCCCGCATGAGTGCAAAGTATCCTTCATATCATCTATACATAAGAAGGGAAGTAAACTGGACTGCTCAAACTATCGAGGTATATCAGTAACCAGTACCTTAAGTCGCCTATATGGACGGATACTTCGAGACATTATCGAACAAGAATATAAGGAACAAGAAGAAAGCCTATGATACTGTACCCGCTAAAAAGCTATGGAAAGTTTTGCAGGAAACAAACATTAACCACACAGTAATTAACGCCCTTAAACAGCTTTATGAAGGATCAACGTCGGAAATAAAAATTGGAAACAGACTTTCAAAAAAATTTTCTGTAAACAAGGGACTCCGGCAGGGGTGTTGCATATCCCCCACATTGTTTAAAATCTACGTAGCGAAAGCACTGTATCAGTGGAAGAGAAAGTGCAGAGGAATGGGCATTGACCTGGGAGAAACTTGCCTATATACCCTACAGTTTGCAGACAATCAAGTCCTTATAGCCAACGATAAAGAAGACCTGACATATATGGCCAGAAAACTACAGGAAGAATACAAAAAGTGGGGTTTAGAACTCAATACACAAAAAACAAAATATCTCCCAATAGGCGCATAACTATCCAACATTCAGATGGACACAACCGAAATTGCATTCTGCACTGAATATACCTACCTAGGAATTGATTTCGACACCACAGGCACAGACAATAGGGAAATTAAAAAACGAATAACCCAGGCCCGTAGAACAATTGGATGCCTTAAGTTCTTTGGAGCTCAGAAATTGGTAAAAGACGAAAATACAATATAATGAATCTTTAATAAAAACTAGCTTAACCTATGGTACAGAGACATGGAGACTAACAGAAAGCAATAAAAGAAAACTCGAAGCAACAGAAATGAATGTATTTAGACGATCACTTCGAATATCTAGGCAGACAGAATTAGAAACGATGAAATAAGGAATCGGATGGGGGTAGATGGATCACTGGCAACAGACATAGAAAGGAAACAACTTATATGGTATGGCTATGTTCAAAGAATGTCAGAAACAAGAGTACCAAAATTCGCCATGAAATGGATAACACCAAATTGTAAGAAACGAGGAAGACCAAAAAGAACATGGAAGCAGGGAATAACAAAGGTAATGAGCTCCCGAGACTTGACCGAAGAACAATGGAATAATAGAAATTCGTGGAAATTAGATATCGGACAACGACGCAAGACGTTTTGAAACCGATATATATATATATATATATATATATATAGCTCTTTTATACAACAGACTCAGTAAAACAGAGGTTTAAATTAAATAAAAATATATTCTAAATAAATAAATAAAATTAGATCATCCTAGGTAATATATATGGAGTCGAAAATGGGTCGAGGGAATAGAGATGGAACAGGCCAATCAACACTCGGTCCGGCGAGGAAAGGACGGTATCCAATCAGTACTTGGACACAGGAGAGAATAGGTATATCTCAGATCAATACTCCAAGAATGGATACGGAACTGCTACAAGATCAATACTTTAGCAGAAGCGTTTGGTTTTTAGTCAATACCCTAGGGACCAGTAGAATTGTTGTCAGATCAATACTCCGTCGTACTTGTGGTGGGGATACGTGTGTACGAAGCGCTGACATTACCGAGGTTATGCGAATCGTACAGGGCACAGAAAACTGCATCAACTAAAAACAAGGCGATTCTCACTTGAGTACTAGACAGATATCCAGGGAACTTGAGATTTCCCAAACATCCATAATGAAAATTTTACCTAAAAATAAATTCCATTCATACAAAATAAGATTAATTCAGGAGTTGAATGTTGAAGAGATGATGTTTTCGATAGATTTGAAGAGTTTGCGATCCAAATTTTTTAAGTAGGGTTATGTTTTGCGATGAGTCCATTTTTTTAATTATTGGAAGTGTAAATCGAAATAATTTAGATACTGATCATGTTACAAACCTCGTTGAATGTGTGAATGCCACACACAGTATCAACAACAAATTAATTTATGAGCTAGAATAATAGGTGACAAAATAATTGGTCCCTTTTTCATTGAGAGAAACTTAAATAGTTCGGCGTATTCAGATTTATTGGAAAATAGTATTATACCTGACACCTGAGTTGCCTGGGTTATTCGCAAATCCAAAAAAAAATCAATTACATTTTAATGTAGAAATTTCATTATTCAAAACTGTCAGACAATAACAATATCACAAACGACATTATTTGGCTGCATCAAGATGGTACTCCTTTACTATGCTCGTGTGGTGAAGCAATACATGTGTTTCCCAGAAGATGGATTGGAAGGCGTGATTTTATCGTCTGGCGAATGCGATCATTCGACATGATTTTATACTATATCCTGTGGGATCACTTAAAAAACATCGTGTGTAAAACGAACCTTACAATATTCAGGAATTAAAAAATAAAGGTTACAATAGAGATAAGAAGAATTGAGCAGTCACTGATAACGAAAAGTGTATTGCAAAGTTTTTAAAATATATGACTTGTTGTATTGAAGTAAAGGAATAATATTTTGAGAATCTGCTGTAATTGCCTTTAGTGGTTTTCTAAAATTCTTAATTTTTCTACTACTCAAATATTGACATACCTCTAACATAAATTTGTTTTCAGCTATTGTAGGTTTTCTGCGCTATGATTTGGATAAATCTTTTACTGCACCAGTTTCGTTAAACTTTTTACTCATTTATTCTCAGTGGCTTTGTTACTATTAGCATAAAAATTATTGAATATTTTTCAAATTAAATGAGCTTATTCATTGATAATAAAACAAAACAAAAGCAATATTTGAAAGGTATAAGAAAAGACCTTCATTTTTGTTCTTTAAAAAAGTTTGTAGGTACTTTTGAACAGATTCTACAGTCATGTTACGTTGAGTCATTTTTACCCTCCAAAATCACCATTATTTCTCTCACTCGATTTTTGAAACATCGCAAAAAACACGATTACCTTCGTTCCATGTGACGATACAATGTTTTTTCAGTTTTGAGTACTAAAGAATAAAAAAAGTGACAAGACTGTGCTCTCAAATTTCAAAATCAATGTTTACGACATCAAAAAAGTGGATATTATTTTCTGTGGAATTGTGCGTATTTTAGAATCTCCCATTTTCTGTTTGAGTTTTTAGTAAAATTAATTGTTATTTTATTAAGTCCTTCTTTAATTTTTCGGATGATATTTTCTTTTTTGGCGCAATCTTTTAATTGAGTTATCTTGTGGACCCAAAGGCTTAATG
The DNA here is from genome assembly GCA_918026665.1 of Diabrotica balteata. Lineage (NCBI taxonomy): Eukaryota > Metazoa > Arthropoda > Insecta > Coleoptera > Chrysomelidae > Diabrotica > Diabrotica balteata. The sequence continues at coordinate 97,626,368 of OU898280.1, forward strand.
ATTACATATCTTTGCTTTAAGTGCTATACTTACCTTTTATGAAGGGATGGGAATAGGTACGGGATAGAAACAAAAGAAATAACAACAACTAGTATGCTGTATACATACACATGCTTACATTACACTAATAATCTAATTTCTTGAATCAGTACATTTATAATTCACAATTAATAACATGATTTGACAAAATAGAGCTGATAAATATAGCATAGAACATCTTATTTTTAATTATACCTTTTTCATTAAATATTATAATCGTCATCGGGGAAACAAATCCAACTAAACAGTCGTTCCTGCCTCCCTATTAGACAGAAATTGATAATTTTTCATTTTACACCTTGTCATTAATTTCAGTCTGGAACATACGGCTATATAAATACTTTTAATATATATTCTTCTTCCTTTTAAGCGTCGATACTAAGAGCCCAGTTGAAGCCGTATTTTCGAGAGGCTGGAGATCAAAAATATAGCTTGAAATGGCTCTTTCCATGTGGAATACAAAGTTCATAAAATAGAAGTCTATCGTTTGAATAGGCTATTAAAAAATTAACTTAACAACACATAGTAACATAGATTATAAGTTAAAAATTTTCTTTAAAACATATATAAAAATAAATAGAGTAACATCTTTGTCACCAAGAATGTGGTTTGGTACTATATATCTTTTCTCGTTCTCTAAAAACTTCAACCAAGCTACATTCCAGAAAACACAATATACATCTGTTGCAATAAATATATTTTATTTGTTTGTAAATAGATCTTTTGGATAACTAAACATAGATATGTAGATTTTGAAACAAGGTACGCGTCAACGATGAATAGTGCTGGAGTATTGATCGTTGAATCTTCTGGTAACATAGTGATTACAGATTTTCATAAATAAAACAACTGGGAATTTATTATATGTTCAAATATTCGAAAGTATTGTTGAAATGTCGTTTTAAAACTTATTGTCCATGAAGTGCTTTGAAAATTCTCCCATGAAATGTTTCCTTTAAAAAATAGGTAATCTTTTTATCTTGTGTCTTTACTGCATATTCAAAATTCCCAAACAGAAACAAAAAACTCAAAGCTGGTGTCTTTTCACCCGAGCCTGGGCAATAAACACCTTGTATTGAGTGAAGAAATTTCTCGTATTTATTTTTCTTTCTCTTGGACCGGGGCCGGACTGGGTTGGGGCGGTAGTGCTTTTAGTATGGCGTGTACTTCTTCTGCGACTGCAGTGAGCACAAACTCAAATTGTTGTTTGGTAGCTACCATTCTGGGTCTCTGATCTCGTAGATGTTCCAGTGTTGCTGCAATGTCAATTTCCTTCGCGCCTTTCGCCATTCGACTCAGTACCATATCGATAAGACAATAGGTTCCCGTTCTTCCTGCGCCGTCGCTGCAGTGGACTACGATTGGACAAGATCGACCGCGGTAAGACTTATTGACTTTCCTCCTGGAACAAAACGGATTATTTGAGATAATAAATTAAGTAATCTTTAATATTTTTAAATCTCCAAATAGTTGAAGGATTAGACACATTTTACGTTTTTCTAGAAATATAATGAACTTTGTTATTTCCAATATTTATTTATTTTAACAAATTTTAAATTTGGCAAAAAAAAAAATATCCTAAACATAACAAAAATACTAAAACTAAATATTAAATAATTATAAAATAATGTTAAACAAATGATTAAATTAAAATAAAGTCAATATTCCTAAAAATCTTAATCTTATATTAAAATAAAATCAATATTCCAAATTAAAGATTACTCTTCTTCTATCCCTAACATATTCAGTAAAAGAGTGCTTAAATCTTCAGATTTTGTATTCACGAGATCACATGAATGTGCTGACCAAGAGATTCATGGACATGAATCAGGACATGTACTTATGTTTTGTAGATATTGAAATAGCATTTGATAAGGTTTAATATAAAAAGCTTGTAGATATATTAAAAAGCAAAAATATTCACAGTCGTGATATGAAAATTATATCTAAACTATATTGGAATCAAACTGCCAAGGTAAGAGTTGACAACCAGAATACCTAAGGCATCAAAATACAGAGAGGATTCCGCCAAGATTGCGTGCTGTTACCACTACTCTTCAATGTCAATGAAGCAGTATTTAAAGAAGCCCTTTCAGATTCCGTAGAAGGTATAGCAGTAAAGAAGTTTTTGAGAACTAAGTTAAAACTTAAGTTTGTAAGCGTTTTGCAGACGATACAGTAATAATGATGGATAACAACAATGATTTACAGAACGTAATGCAATGCCATAATGAATTCTTTCATGAATACGGACTAAGGATGAATTTAAAGAAAACTAAGTGCATGATCATGAACAAATCAGTAGATGCAAACATCCAATTGATTCTTGAAGATACTGTAATTGAGAGTGTAGATACCTGCAAATACTTAGGAACATCTTCTTTTTCAATTGCCATCTCCGCGGTGGAGGTCGGCAATTATCATAGCTATTCGGACTTTTGAGACGGCTGCTCTGAAACGTTCATTTGATGTACATCCGTACCACTCTTCCAGGTTGTGCAGCCATGACATTCTACGCCTCCCTATGCTTCTCTTTCCTTGGATCTTTCCCTGCATAATCAATTGGAGCAAAGTGTATTTCTCTCCACGTGTAATATATCCGAGATATTCCAATTTTCTTGTTTTATTTGTATTTAAAATTTCTATTTCTTTATTTATTCTTCTCAGGACCTCTTTGTTTGTGACGTGTTCTGTTCACGATATTTTCAGAATTCTTCTATACACCCAAAATTCAAATGATTCCAGATTTTCATTGATGTCGCATTCAGGGTCCAAGATTTCATTCCATAAAATAAAGTCGAAAAAACATAGCACTTTGCCAACCTAACTGTTAGTTTCAATTTTAAATCCATTGTACATAGCACTCTTCTCATTTTGTTGAAATTTTGCTCTAGCCTTTTCTATTCTGATTTTGATCTCCTGAATGTAATAGACTTTCAGAAGCGAAACATCTGGAAAAATCAATATTGAGAAGGTAGTAAGACAGGGATGTGTCCTATCACCTTTGCTGTTCAATTTTTACTTAAAGAAGATATTTCAGAAAGCTTTGAAAGGCACCTCGGATGGTATAATTATAAACGGGCAATGTATAAATAACCTGCCATATGCTGATGACACTGTCATACTGGCAGATAATGCTGAAGCCCTGCAACGCTTAATGGACCGAGTAACGACAGCCTGTAGAGAATTTGGAATAAAATTAAATACAAAGAAGACAAAAACGATGGTCATCAGCAAGCACCAAAACAGAAGGGTGAAGGTCAATGTCGACGGAACAGATCCATAAAGAGTAACAAGAACAACGTACCTTGGAAGTAATCTTGATGAAACTTAAGACCACTCACTAGAGATAAGAATACGCCTGGAAAAGGCACGTACAATGTTTTACAAAATGCAAAAAGTTCTATGCAACCGCCAGCTGGGCAACTCATTGAGAAATAGAATACTTAAGTGCTATGTTTTTTTCACCTTGCTCTATGGTGTTGAAGCCTGGACAATGACAGAAGCAACATAAAAAAGAATCCAAGCATTCGAACTCTGGTGTTACCGTGAAATGCTCATAATACCCTACATGAGCAAATGCGGAAGTCTTGCGGAGAATAAATAAGGAAAGAGAGCTTATGCTTATAATAAAAGAACGGAAAACACAATATTTTGGTCACATCATAAGAAATCAAAAGTATGAACTGCTCCAACTTATAATCGAAGGCAAAGTCAATAGCAAAAGAGGACCAAGAAGAAGACGCAACTCTTGGCTTAAAAACCTACGGCAATGGACCAACATGACCTCCATAGAACTATTCAGGGCTGCTACAAATAAGATTAAATGGGCAAATGTAATAGCCAATGTCCTTAAGGATAAGGCACCGTAAGAAGAAGAAGAATGTAATCATTTGTGGAGTTAATCATTGTTCCCAGATATTCATATTTGTCCACTTGTTCAACGTTGGTTCCGTTTATTAGAAGATTATCGTTATTTCTTTGAGTTTTCGATATTCTCATAAATTTCGTCTTCTTGACATTCATTGTTAGACCATACACTTTTCCATACTCCGCTATTCTGGTCATCAGTCTCTGAAGATCTTCAATATTTTGGCTAAGATCACAGTGTCGTCTGCATATCTAATGATCTAATGTTGCTAATGGGAAGTCCATTTACCTTTATTCCAGCTGTTTCACCCTCAAGAGCGTTTTTCAGGATCTCTTCGGAATAGGCATTAAAAAGAATTGGAGACAATACGCATCCCTGTTCCACTCCACATCTAATATTAATTTCTTCTGACAGCTGTTCGTTAACACGTACTTTTGCTAGCTGTTTATAGTATAAATTTTGATATGATCCTGAGGTCGTTGTAATAAATCTTCTTTGATTTCAGGACATTTATTTATTGTTGCCTATAGTCAATAAAACATGCGTATATATCTTGATTGACGTCCAGACATCTTTGTATCAGTATATTAAGTGAAAAAAGAGCTTCACGCGTTCCTAGGCCTTTGTGAAAACCAAATTGTGTATAATTAACTTCTATGTCCAATTTGTGATATATTCGGTTATGGATGACTTTTAGTAGTAACTTTAGCACATGAGACATCAAGCTAATGGTACAGTAATCGCTGCATTCTCTTGCGTTTTTCTTTTTGGGGAGATACTCTTTGGGTAATACGCCTGAACTATAAATTTGGTTCAAGAGTGTCACTAAAACATCAATGTGCTTAATTAACTTCAGGAACATGGAAAACATCAAATGTAGACCAAACCAAAGGAATTAAGATACGTATTGAAATAGCACATGTATCATTCGTTCAACTTAAAAAGTTTCTTTGTTGTAGTGATATAAGGTTAGGACTACGCCTAAGAATGCTTCAGTATTACGTGTTCATTACTCATTTTTATGGCTTGGAAGCACGGACATTAAAACAAGTAAATCTTAGTGCAGAACTATTTAGAGCGCCAATCAACAGGGTCTACACAGCCATGATGATTTCCAAACTTCGATAGAAGATGAAACTTGAAGATGTCAATATATATATATATATATATATATATATATATATATATATATATATATATATATATACTGTAATCTAATTATTTAACATTACCATTACAACTAATATCACAAGTAAATTACCACATGATGAAATTTATTGGAAAACAAATGGTCAAATGCCTCGTATTTGATTGAAGATTATCAGAAACTGACAGTTTCTGGTAATCTTTAATATTGTGAAAATTGAGATCCAAACATACTCCGTGTTGATTTGGTATGTTATTTGATTGCCTTGGGTTTAGGATGAAGAAACATTCGCATAGTTCCTTGGCTGGATAGTTTTGTGGGCAGTCAACGAGCACAGCACTCTTCATTTATGTAAGCTTAAGAAGCCAATGATATATTGTAGTTGCCAAATAAATACACAGTCTATTGTTTTTAATAGTTTCAACCGCCGAGAAATTGCTAAGGTAAATATCTTTTAATGAGATTGGAGGAATGTATAGTCCACCTAAGATAAATGATTCCAGTTCATAATCTACTTAAACAAACATTATTAATGTCAGATTTGATTTTTGTTCAACATTATTAATGTCAGATTTGATTTTTTTAGCTTTAAAATAATTTCATAACAAAATTAAAACCTCCTTCGCGATGCTTAGTGATAGTTCTTAAGTTACGGTCCAATCTGAAAATTAGGTAGGCAGAATTTGACAATTAATTCATTATCTGATAAATTTTGATTTATCCAAGTTTCTACCAAAATGATTACATCATAGTTACATTGGTAGATGAAGGTTTGAAGTTCATCTAACCCATGATACTATGACTAACAAGATAGGATCTTCCCGTAGCACAAAATCGGTCGTGTTCGCGCATGCCGTCATTGAAGAGTAGAATTTAAATCCTTGTTAAAGTTAAGTGAGATTTGTATGCATTCTATGATGAAATTACTAGACGAAAATAAGTGAAGAGATTTAATAATTACAATAATCGTACACATAAGAATATCTTCAAAGTATTTATTAAAGATTATTTATTGATACATATAAAAAATTGACATTTCGAACGTGCAATTCTCCAATGACGTCACGACTTAGGCGCAATATCTTATGTTCTTAGTCATAGTATCATGATCTAACCTAGTATGTATTCCTTTAAAATTTTGATAATAAATAGTAATAGTGTTTAATGAGTTAGGATATTTGAAGAAAGTTTTTCAGCAAATGTTGAAAGGTCTATTTATAAATTTAATAGTTAAGTCAGATTATCCCTTCTGTTCTCGAGCACGCAACGCCAAAACTGTTCCTGTTGAAGTTGCGTTTTATCATAGCTATTCTATATCATCCTTAATGCGAATGAGCCGTGTTTGGTCACCACCTTTATTGGCCTTTTTTGCCTTTAGCTGCCTACCCCACTCGTAATATCTTCACCACATCGTTCTGGGTAAGACCAATATTGTTGAATATGGAATTAAGTGCGCTGTTATCAGCATTTGTTCGTTATTAAAGATACTACTTGCTGATTCCGAGATGCCATATACTATCAAATTATTAGCGGGTTCAGTACGATCTTTAATTTCATGCAATAATATTTCCGATTTAGTTCTACCACTAACACATTGCTGCTGCTGCTGTTGCTTAACTGTGTCTAGCTGGTCCTTTAAGGACTTGATTTGCTCCTCTATAAAAAGTTGTCACTCAATCTTTTGCGCGATCGTCCGATACTTTTTCTGCTCATCGGTGACTTATCTCTTGCTATTTTGACGATACGGGTCTCCTCCATTCGGCTTATGTTGTTATTCCATTATTTTTTTCTATTTTGTGTTCATTCATTTATACACTGTACGTTACAGTATCTTCGTATGTCTTCACTTCTCTTTCGATCTCTTAGCGTATTTCCTTCAATTCTTCTCAGTACTCTTATCTCTGCCGTTTTCAGTAGCCTTTGCTTTGTGGCTGTCTCGGGTCTTGTTTCTGAGGCGTATGATATTATTGGTCTTACACTGGCTTTATAAATTCTTGACTTCATCTCAGTGTTAATGTATATGTTTCGCCATATAGTGTTATTAAGGCATCTTGCCAGTCTATTTGCTTTTTGTACTTTATCTCTCACTTCTTTGTCCAGGTCTCCATAGCTAGACAGTGTAATTCCCAGGTATTTTGTTTCCATTACTTGTTCAATACTGACGCAATCAATTTCTATTTTACATCTGGTTGGTTCTTTGCTGACTACTGATGTTTTAGTTTTCTGAGATAAGATTGTCATATTAAATTCTTTTGCTCTTATGTTAAATCTGTGAACAAGTCTTTGCAGACTATCTTCATCTTGGGCTATTAATATTGCGTCGTCTGCGTAACAGAGTATTTTGATTTCTTTGTTTGCCATTCTGTATCCTCTTCCATTGTTAACGGTTTTGATGATTTCATCCATGATCAAATTGAAGAGCATGGGGCTCAATGAATCTCCTTGTCTTATTTATCTGCCTATTTCTATAGGTTATGTAAGTTGTCCATCTATTCTGACTTCCATTTTGTTGTTTGGTAGATGTTATCGATAGTTTTTATAATATTTAGGGGAATTTCGCTATTACACAAAAGATGGATTACATCTTCGAGTCTTACTCTGTCAAACGCTTTCTTTAGGTGAATCAGACACAGAAATGCTGGTCTATTATATTCTAGTGATTTCTCAGTAATTTGCTTTATAACGAATATTGCATCTGTACATGATCTTTCACTACGAAAACCCTATTGTTCATCTACTAAACTTATTCTCTGATTTATTGCCACTTGTAAAATTTTAGTTGTAAGTTTTATCGTAGTATTCAATACCTCAAGTTTATACCTCTGTAGTTTTCTAGCTGTTTTATATCTCCTTTTTGAATAGTAAAATTTGTTCGCTCGATCTCCATTCTTCCGGTATTTTATTGTATTTTATAATTTTATTAGTTAATTTTGTTAAATTGTTTCTGTACATTTATATTAAGTTCTTCGTTTGTGTTTTCTGGTGTTTCCGGTTCTAGCGTCGTTTGTTCTTCCTCTGTATATAGCTTTTTTAGGTAGTCAATCCACGTATCCTTTTGTATGTGTTTTGGTTCTATTAGTTAATTAACCTTCGTTCTTTGACATCTTATGAAGCGCCATATTTCCTTTCGCAGACCGTAAAAATCATGTTTCATTTCTTTTGAAAATCGTTCCCAGTGATAATTTTTGTTAGTTAGTCTACTTTTTAGTTAAAACAGGTAATTTTTTTAAGGAAAGCATGCAGTCTTCGCAGAAGAACAAAATAATCGTGGTGTACATACAGTGATGAGTGCTTTACCACCCGGCTTTTTAACGTAAGATATAGAAAACACAGTTACCTTGTGAAATAAAAAGAGATGAAACTCGTAGAGGTGGGAAATAATCGATAGAAACCTATAATTTACATTACATTGCATTACCACCATCGATAGTCTCACACCTTTAGACGTTAGACGTGGCTATTTGACTTCAGTCATAATTATACGGATAACCTAAAAATATTTTATTTTAATAATTTCTGATGTTAGAATAAATACTTGAATAAATTAAGATATATTATAGTAAAAAACATTCAATAGTAACGATTTTAGATTATAAATCTTTAAGTTTATTTAATAATAAAAATAACTTAAGTGAAATATTTGACCAAAATAAAGGTAGGTATGTTCTGTTTAAAAACAATTAATGTATGTGGAGTTGGTGTAGTAGTTAGGGACGTTGTCTATTAACGATAAAATTTTTGTTTTATCAATCAAAAAATAATAGAAAATATGATACATATTAGGTAACAAATTTTCGAAAAACTCATTATTTACAATTTATTCTTATTCCAATGTTATAAAACGGAAATACAAAAGAATTCAAATTCAATTCATACAGTCTTCAGTTGTGAATGCAAAATAATCCGGTGAAGACTGTTTATATCAAATCCATCACTAAATTCTCAATGTTAATATCAATTCTTCTGTACAGGTAATAATTTTCAAAACAATTGACAATTGTAAATACGTTTATTTACAATATTTTTTATTTTTGTAGAATTTTTACTTATTTAAACATTGTTTAAACTTAAATTTAAATTGAATTCTTAAATTCTTTAAACATTAATTTTTACTTTATTTTCGAAAGTACGACGGACACTTTTTCCAGTAAGATATTTATGTTTAACTTTAAACACTTCTAATACTACTAACGACTGACATAAATGTTCAAAAGCAAAACGATCTCTGCATAATTTCAAATTATTAAAAAAAACACATGTAGGTTTTGAACTCTAATCGTCTGCACTTTAGTGTCGAATTCTTACCACTAATCTACGATGGATTGCTAATTATTCCGTGACACGAGCAGAGAACTAACGACCACAGTTAGAGACCTGTGTTCGTAGTTCTCTGAAAAAAGTATGAAACTCCTAAAATCGTAGTAGAAATTATTTTTGGTTAATAATTTAAAACTTTAGATTAAATTTAAATAAAAATTTAGATAAAATTAATTTAGAATAAATAATCACTAATAATTAAATTATTTTATTCACATTTTTGCTTTATTGTGGTCAGTTTTTACTTTATGCGACATTAAAAAATGGAAATACGTCACACATACGACATCAAACATAATAATTATAACCGAGGTGATTTAGCTCGAAGCTAACGTCTAAAGGTGCGAGACTATCGATATTGGTAATATAATGTAATGTAAATTATAGGTTTCTATCGATTATTTCCCACCTCTACGAGTTTCATCTCTTTTTATTACACAAGGTAACTGTGTTTTCTATCTCTTACTTTAAAAAGCCGGGTGGTAAGACACTCAGCACTGTATATTTATATATATATATATATATATATATATATATATATATATATATATATATATATACGACACTGTTTATTAAAGACATCTTACAACGCTCTAGTACACATGATAAATGGACAGTGGTCAGATGCAACCGTTTATAAATATTTCAATGCTCAAATAGTAGCTCAAAATTTTGTTTTGTACAATTGGCATTGCTGTTCTATCAAAAATAAATAATGCGTTATAAATACTAAAACAGGCTTACCTGAATTCCAGTAGTGCTTTTGTAGATGCGGGTATTCCAGTTTCTGGCCAAGATAAAAAGTGGAACTGAGTAACCGTCCTGGTTTCTCCAGTACGAACGTTTTTCAGATAGAAAGACCGAACCAAATAATCATCGCACCAGATATGTTCGCTAACGAGATGTACTTCGTAGATGTGGTATAGTTCAGATCCTTCTTCAGGCCAGTAACGGTGACACATTGCATTGCCTCCCTCAGTTAATCTAAAACACAGTAATAATGTATTTTATGCAATTTAGAAAAATATCTGTCATTAATGCAGACACAGTTTGAAAACTGTAGAGGTTTATGAACAGAAATTCGAATGTAATAATTATAGGGATCAGACTCTGAACCTATAGTTAGGATCTCAACATTATCCTACCAGTAAACATCAGAAATTTATTATCTTATTCTGAAAAATGTATATATAATATTTTTATCAAGTTTATAAACGATTCTAAGATAAAAATTTAAAAATCTTTTTAGCAAAGTGCTGTGACAAAAAGATTATTTGTCTAATGCCATCTCTCTTCACAAGCACATGTCTACAGGAATTAAATTAGAATATTTTACGTTGTTGTAATACAGACAATAAAAAAGAAAGGAGAATTATAGCAATGCCTAATGAAATATCTTCCGGTGTATAGTGAAGTAGCTAAGAAAAACAGAGCTAAAGAAAGCGTGGCTATACTATTACACTACAATTGGAAAAATGAAAAGAATATTGAAAGTATAAACTATATATTAAAAATAATATTGATGATAGGGCTAAAAGATGAAAATCAAAAATTTTAATTAGTAAGTGCTTGCGGATCCGAGAGCTAAAAACCACAAGAATACAGATCAAAGTTCAACGAGGATCTCGAAATAACCGTAGGCACAATGCCCAAAACAACAATAATACACCCAGTCCTAACATATGGTTTAGAGACCTGAACAAAACGTAATAAAAACATGTTAGGATGTTTCGAAAGAAAAGTACTAAGCCGAATCTACGAATGGGTGAATGACAATGGAGTGTGGAGAAGACGATACAACTTCGAACTTTATAAAATATACCAGGAATCAGATATCGTCATCATCATCATTGGTGCTACAACCCTATAAAAGAGCCTCGACCTTTCAAAGTCTATTACGCCAGTCAGTTTTATCTATTGCCAACAGTTTACTGCGCCTATTTTTCTACCATGCTGCTACTTGGCACAGGTTGTGACATAAGGATTCTTCTAGGAGGGTTGTTCCGCTGTGATCTTGCCAGATGTCCTGCCCATCTTAGTCTTTCTATTTTTATAAAAGATACAACGTCTTTACCACCAAATATATGTTGATATTTGTGATATATATCGTAGTTGTACTTCCTTCTCCAAACACCATTTTCACAGATGCCACCGAATATTGTTCTTAGGATCCTTCGTTCATATATAAGCAGGAGGTTTTCATCTGCCTTGGAAATGGTCCATATCTCCGATCCATATGTCAACACTGGTTCTATAAGGGTGCTGTATATGGTTATTTTTGTTTTTTGGCTTAAGTTTCTGCTTCTCATATGTCCACTCAATCCAAAATAGCATTTGTTTACTATGATTATTCTTCGCTTGATTTCTTCAGATGAACGTCAGGACGTTCACCTTGGTGATCAGGGAGCCTAACTATGTGAATTTGTCCACCACTTTAAAGGTAGAGTTATCAACCGTGAACCGGTAGCCGATGTCTCTATTGTTGGGTGTTGATGCCAATATCTTAGTTTTCTCCTTATTTACTTTTTTTTTTTTTTTTTTTTTAATGGCATAGGCAAGTGCCATACAGCCAGTCACAACATGAAAATATTCTACCCAGAAAAAAAAATTGAGTAGTACAATATAAAAAGATAATATAAAATTCAAACTTAAGTATCCTTACAAATTTTAAGCATTAAAATTATTATTAAGGATAGGATAGGGATAAAACATGGACACTCGTTTCTCGTCTAGGGACCCATCAAGACATTGCTTTTAAGACAAACTAGATTAGGTCACGGATAAAAGGTAATAACAAATGGGGTAAAACAGAGGTTAGGATTCTAATTACAGTTAAATATTGAGCTTACTTTTGCAAATAAAATCCATCAAACATTCATTTACAACTCTTATATTTAGAGAAAGCAGATAGCACATATTGTACGGAGGAAAAATTTTGATGTTAACTAAATTTTTTATTAGGTCTTCAGTTTGTTTTGTGTATTTTTTACATTCGAAGAAAATGTGATTTAGATCCCCTTCTTTTTGACAGTCTGGACATAAATTTGAATTTACGATTTTTAGTTTGGACAGATGACTAGGATAGCAGGCGTGTCCAAATTTTATTCTAATTATGGATGTTATATACCTTCGTGGAACAGAATAATTTTTGAACCAATAATCACTTGGGATTGAAGGCTGTATAGAAGCATATTGCGAGGAAGAATGCGTACTATATGTATGCCAAGATTGTTTCCATTTACTATTGATATTATTTTTAATTATTGTTAATGCGTCTTGTCTACAGATTTGGTGACTAGCTTGCGTTCCGGTATCAATGGCCTTTTTAGCTAATAGGTCAACATGTTCGTTGTATTTAAGACCTATATGTGCTTTAACCCACAAAAAATGAACAACTCTTCGGTTTTTATAAATGTCATAAACAAGTTTTTTAATTTGAAAGACATATATATTTGAGTTATTACTAGGAAAATTTAAAGTTTCAATGGCTAACATAACAGACAATGAGTCAGATACTATTGTAACAGATGTATTCTGAGTGTTTTCAAAGTATCTTAATGCATCATATATTGCTACAGCTTCAGCACTAAAGATTGAAAAACTACGATTTAATCGATAAAGTTTTTCTGTATTAGTTGATGGAATGTAGAAAGCACATCCAGTACCAACAATAGACTTTGAGGCATCCGTATAAATAACTAAAGAGTCTGACAGACTAGATAAATAGGACCTCAAAATATTCGAGCTAACAGAAGAATTTACATGGTAATTTGGTTGTATCACAGTAATGGGTTGCAAGCACGAATAAAAATGTTCGATGTTAAGATTATCCTCTGATTTAAAGTTGTAATCAAAATTTGTCAGGCTTCTAAAAGCCTCACAAAGTGGAGGTGAGTTCTTAAGTCTCCAATATCGATTAGTTAAATCTTCTTCGTTCAATTTTCTGATATTTGAGTAGAGAGTAGTGTTACGATTTTGTATATTAATAACAAACTTTTGACTGAGGTATTCTCTTCTATAGCCCAAGGGATTTTCCAGAGCTTCCACATGTAGAGCATTAATTGGCGTCGATTTCATGGCACCTAAACAAATACGCAATGCTGCGTTTTGAAACACATCTATTGTTTTCAGAATATGTTTACTTGCTGAACCATATAATATGCATCCATAATCGATAATTGATCTAATATAAGATCGGAAAAAAAGCAAAGAAGTTTCCACATCTGCACCCCACCATGTTTTTGTAATTGATTTGAGGAAATTTAGACCCTTCTTACATCTATCTAACATAAACTCAACGTGAAGTTTCCAAGTTAACTTACGATCGAGAATCATTCCCAAATATTTAATTGAAGAACTGAAATTAAAATCATACCCATTCAATTTTACCTGATTTAGTTTTGGGATATTGTGTCGAGTGAAGATACTAATACTTGATTTACCTGATGCAATTTCAAACCCATTTAGTTTGAACCAATTTTTGGATCTATCATGTATTTTTTCTAAAGTTTGAATGCAGTTATCGTATTTTTTGGTAGAAGAATACATAAGAAAGTCATCAGCATACTGTATTATTTTAAAGTTGATATTTTTAATGAAAATGTTATGTAAATCTGCAGTATAGATATTAAACAATAGAGGGCTTAAAACTGATCCCTGCGGTAGTCCCTGTTTATTATAACGAGGACCTATAAGTTTATTATTGTTTGTTCTCAGGTAAATTTTTCTGCAGGAATAAAAGTTAAGAATAGTGTTTACCAATTGTGGTGGTATTTGAAAATTTTTTATTAATTTTTCCATTAAAATATCGAGACAAACACTATCATATGCTCCTTCTATATCTAATACTATTGTCGGTAAATAAATATTACTTGAGAAGGAGTTCTGAATGTCCGTTACCAATGTGGCAAGTGCATCTATGGTACCACAGCCTTTTCTATACCCAAACTGCAAATCTGGAAGTAACTTCTTTTTATCTATCCACCATTCCAATCTATGTTTAATCATCCGTTCCAAAGTTTTCAGTACACAAGACATAAGTGAGATAGGTCTATATGAGTGAACGGAATTAGGATCTTTCCCTTGTTTGAGTATGGGGATAATGATTACATCTTGAAATTGAGCTATTACTGAATTATTCATGATTATATCATTAAATATTTCCAATAGTAAAGTTTTGGCACTTTTGGGAAGATATAGTAACATTGGATATTTAATATTATCTAAACCTGGACTAGTACTATTTCGATTTTTTAAGGCAAATTCCAATTCTAAGGTATTAAAAGATTCCAACAAAAAATGATATTGCTTATTGAAAGAATAGTCAAAAGTTTTGCAATTTTTTACAGACGGTGGAGCAATTTGATCAAAAAATTGTTCTTCTAAGGAATCGTCAAAACATTTTATAGAAGAAATTGGTTTTCTGTTTAATTTTCTAGCTTGATTCCATAAGCTTGCTGATGGTATATTTTTATTCAACTTTGAGCACCAATCAATCCAGCTCTTTTTAGCTTTATTTTTTAGAAATATTTTGGCTTCTGATACAAATTTTTGGCATTGTATATAATTGGCCATTGTAGGAGATTTCTTATATAATTTAATAGCTTGTCTTCTGTTATTCACAACATTACTACATTCATTATCCCACCAAGGAGGCGGAAGATGATTTTTACTAGTGAAAGGTTTAAAAGCAGGTATTGCCTTTTCTGCAGCCTCATTTATGCTATTAATAAGAAAGCAATACTTTTCGCCAGTGTTTTCAAATTCCATATTATTCTCAAAGAGAGAGTCTACAACATCTGTATACAGTTTCCAGTTTGCTTTTTTAATATTCCATTTACTTTTAGGTAAAATTTTTTCATTTGAATGGGAGGCGTTAGCAACTGTTATTAAAATAGGGTAATGGTTCGAACCAAGTGTATCTAAGAAAACAGTCCATGTAATTTTTTTTGCAATATCTGAAGAACTAAAAGTAACGTCTAACATAGAATCATTAACACCAGGCCGATTTAAACATGTAGGTCCACCAGTGTTCAATATTACTAACTCTAGATCATCTGCTACCATCTCTAGTTGCTTTCCAATATTATCATTTTTTTTAGATCCCCATAATACATTATGTGCATTCATGTCTCCACCTATTATAAGGGGAGCTTTTACTTGAGAAAAAACTTTAACCCAATCATCTGTTTTAGTTTTAGTTTTTGGTGCTCGATAAATTGATAAAAAATTAATCCAATTTTTTCCATAATTTACTGCACATCCACAAACTAGAATTTCATCATTAAAATTGCTAAGGATATTTATTTCTTTAAAATTGAGAGTATTTTTAACTAGAATGGCTACTCCACTATAGCCATCATCACGATCTTTCCGAATGAGGTTATAACCTTTAAAGCTGTATGCTACATTTTTTTTAAACCAAGTTTCGCTCAATAAAACAATATCTACACTTTCTTGTGATAAAAATTGAACAAAAGAATTTTTATTAGATATTACAGAACGTGCATTCCATTGCATAATCTTCAAGAAAATTATTTATTTGCAAAAGTACCCTCCAATACTAGGCTAATATCATGCTTAAGAGTTTCGTTATTTATATTTTTTATATCATCGATAGTTTGTATTTTATTAAAAAAATTATCAAAATATGTAAATAAAGATTTAAACAAGTTATTTTTAATAAATTCGATATCATCAGTATTTGTTTTATGTGGATTGGATGACAGTGATTTAGATGGACCGAATTGAAAAGGAAATAAAGGAGGTTGAGTGGGAGATAACGTGATAGGAGATCCTGCTTTACGTTTCTTTCTAGTGCTTTCAAAATTATCTATATTCCTAGATGTACTAGGTTGACTTAGAGACATATTATTTTGTACACGATATTTTCTTGGCCAAATAGGTTCGGATGAAGAAGATTGTTGATTTGCAGTTAAAGAAGGAAAATTTTCATCAAGGTTAGTCAGAAGTGAGAATTTGTTATTCCCTGCAAAGCCGGCAAAAGAAGATTCACTAAAAGATTTTGCTTCAGTGTATGAAACTTTATAACTAAACATAATGTTTTTAATTTTCTTTTGAGTGTCATAATAAGGGCATTTTTTATCTATAGATACGTGTCCACTGGTATTACAATGTATGCAGAATTTATCTTTTTGTTCACATTTGTGATTTTGATTTTTTTCTGAACCACAGTTAATGCATGCAGAGGAAGTACTTTTACATTGTTTGGATACATGCCCAAACTTCAAACAATTGTAACATTGTGTTACACGACCAACAAATTGTTCAACTGGAAAAAAGACTCTGTTAATAGATATTTGTCCAGGTAAAATATTTCCTTCGAATGTGACAATAATCATTTGTTTAGGTTTATATTTTATCTCATTATTTTCTTCTACTCTGCGGTGCATTCTCCTAATTTGTAGTACTTTTGCTGTCGATTCAATGTTTTCACACAAGTAATCCATATCAAACTGTGTATCCACACCTCGTATAACACCCTTTACTTCCAAAAGATGATTTGGTATATAAGCTCTTAGATTCTCATTTTTTAAATTACAATTTTGTACTAAGTCGTTTGCATCCTTTAAATTTTTTAATATAACTTTAATTCTATTTCTACCAATGCTCTTAATTTCAATTATATTTGGCACTTTTAATTTTTTATGTAAGATATGGCCAATTGATAAGGGATGTAAACGTCCTAGATTGTCATTGTTTATACTTTCTATATAAACATGAATAATATTAAAATTATACTTATCTGACAAAACATTGAAGAGACGAGTTTCGTTTGTGTGTGGTTTATCAGAAGTTTTTTCCCCCATGTTTTGATTGCCTTTTAATGAGTTTATATCCGTGTCCATTTCTACATTACTAATATGAATTTGATTTTCAACTGCACTAATCTCTTTGTTTTTTAAAAAAACACCCGCACAAGTTCTAGGATCACTAGACTCCCCCATTAGGGGAGTCTTTTAAAACAATTGTATAACTTTAAATGTATATGTTTATTTACAAACACCTAAACTAAAAACCTAAATATGTCGAAAACCGGTTGGTTCTGTTTACAACGGAGCTAATTATTAACGTCCTAATTGTCCGAAGTTCGAATCGATACTGCCTTATTTACTTGCAGGCCCATATTTTTTGAGGCATTTGACAAGGTAGTATACATTTCTTTTAACTTGCGTGTCGTGCGGGCAACTAGGTCAACATCATCTGCATATGCCAAAATTCGGGATAATTTATTAAAAAAGTTTTCTCTGTTATCTATTTGGGCATCCCTGTCTGCCTTTTCCAGAGCAATGTTGAAAAGGAGACACGCCAGCGCATCTCCCTGTTACAGCCCAACATGCATTTCAAATGCCTGTGATTGTTCGCCCTGTATTTCGATTTTGCAAACAACTTTAAGCATTGTAGCCTTAAACAATCTTATCAGTTTATTGGGGATGTGGAATTCATTCATGGCTTCATACAATTCATTTCTTAGGACACTATCATAGGCCGATTTAAAATCTACGAAAACTTGGTATGTGTCGATATTGAATTCATTGGTTTTTTCCATTGCCTTAGAAGAAAGATTTGATCTATTGTTAATCGACCAGGCCTAAAACCGCTTTGATATTCGCCAAGAAGCTCCTCTGAATCTCTTATGCACTTAAACGACCCTATAAAATACTAGAAAATATTGTGTATGCTGTATTAAGGAGGGTTATTCCCCTATAGTTTCTACATTACTTATATCTACATTCTTCCGGGATTTGTTCCTCATTCCAGGCTCTCAGTATAATTATATATATATATATATATATATATATATATATATATATATATATATATATATATATATATATATATATATATATATATATATATATAATTAGTCCGAGTGGCACTTCCACATTTGATTTGGATCTTCTACTTCGATAGTAAGTAGTTCTTTATAGTGTTCCACCCACTTTTTCAATACTTCTTCTTTTGTATTGAGTATATGCCCCTCCTTATCCTTATATAGTCCGATCCTTGGTTTAAATTCTTTTCTTGCATTACTTCGATTTTTATAGAATTTTCTTGTTTGATTTTCCATTTTTAATGCCTCAAGTTCTTCCAATATTCTTTTTTCATAAGTTCGCTTTTTTCTCCGATGGATGTACTTCTCTTTTCTTCTGAGATCTTTATATTTTTGTTCTTTTTCTCGGATTCTCCTTTGCTGCATCAGTTTATATACATTGTTATTTCTTCTTGTAATGTCGCCGCACTCAGCAGCATCGAACCACTCATTGCGTGGTGGTGGTGTTTGCGGCCCTAGAATGATATTTGCTGCGTCTTTAAATATATTAAGATAGGGCGTTTGAGGTGGATACGGCATGTAATGCAGATGGAACAAAATGACCCAGCTAGAAAAACGCTCATTGATAGACCCATTGGTTAGAGAAGAAGAGGAAGACCCAGGTTCCTTGATTACATCGATGAAGACATGGGAAATATGGAAATACGTACTTGGAGGAGAAAGGCGATGGAGAGGAACGACTGAAGAGAAATTTTTGAAGAGACTAGGACTCACTCAGGGTTGTAAAGCCAGAATGATGACAATGCCCAAAAATACTGCTATAATAATTTTGGGAGATACGAATTCAAGAACTACAACAATTTAATCATCATCATATTCATTAACATATTAGCGGATGTATGATAGTTCATCATTGAGCTTCAGTAGCTCCGGTAGTTTAATTAATGATATTTCTCCAGTGGTCGCGGTCATCTCTTGTATGTACTGCTTCAATACATTGTTTGTTAAGAAGCTTTTTTGTAATGTCTGCCTATCGCTGTGGAGGTCTACCGCGTTGGCATCGACGCTGAGGCCTTCCTTCAACCGCTAACTGCTCCATTTTTTGATCACTTTAATAGGTATAACCAAAGAACTTTAAAATTATAGAGTAAACAGTACTAAAAAGAGTCTATCTGATTCTTTAACTGTCTATGTCGTATGCATAGTAAAATATGAGAGTTGAAACCAGTCTCTTCTTGTTTGTCATAGTAATGTGACGATCACAGCAGACCCCGTTCAGTTTAGTCATTGTTACTCTTGCTGGTTGTATGTGTCTTCGAATTTTTGGTTAACAACTACCTGTGAGATATATCATAAACGAGACTACCTCACATCTTGCAATATTTCGAGGTTTACGAAACTGTTGTTGACGATTAATAACCATGATTTTGGTTTCTGTTGTAGTAAACCATGAGTCCAAACTTAGCACTTTCTACCTCGCGTTTTTTAAATAAGTAAGTAATTTATTCTAAAGTATAAGCTAGAAGTGTAGTGTCCGCAAAATGCAAGTAAGATATCTAAACACCATCTAGATTTACACCTTTATCCCAACCATCCAATACTCGCAAGCGCATTATGGACTCTGAATAGATGTTATATAATAAAGGAGATAAAACGCGTTCTTAAGTACTCCCTTCTCCAAATTAATTACTATTTAACTGGAAATAAGCCACAATTAAAGGTTAAAGTCCGTTTATTGATATTTCTATTATTAATAAATTATTTAAACTCGCATAGGGTTCAATGGAATAATTCAAATGTAGTCCTAAAATAAACGGATGGTAAAAAAAGAAAAATCAAAGAAGCCGCTCAAATTATGCTAATTGAGACCAATTGTGTCGCGAATTCCTCGGCAGAATGTAGTAGGATCTGGTTACCCATATTGAAAGAGGAAGTTATTAATAAGAAAATACTAGTATTAGTAAGTCAGTAACATATAGAGGATACATCATTTATGTTTTTTAAATAACAAACATATAAAATCAGAATTTGGTGTTTATTAAAGGTAAACTAAATGCACGACCAAATACTTAGCATGTCGGGATAGTATTATAAGGTTTTTCCTGGTTTTTCCCTCATAATTTACTATGAAATCACTAACAGGAGAATTTTACTGTCATCATGGCATGTGTTTGTCTTTTTAAAGACGAATTACATGCTATGATTTTTTCTAACGGATATTCTCAAGTCAAAGTTGACTTCATGTAGGGGAAGTGTGCCTATGTTGGACCCCTGCCTATGACGGACCCCCGGCTGTAATTTTAAATAGCGTGCGGTTACATACACATCGCCGGTTGCCGCTTACGCACGAAGTTTGTAGTTTAGTATTCGCAAAGTTTCAGACACGTGGCTGTTATAACAGTAAATTTGTGAAATCAAATTAAAATTTGGCGTTGCTGATCTAATAATTTTTTTTGGTACGTAGCATTTTACAGGTAACATACGTTAAGCTAAGTGTTGCTTTTGTTTTGTACAAAATGACTACACTTTTTTTGTCAAATACTATACTTTGTTTTAGGTTAAAATGGTCAAAACAAAAGTAACAGAATTAAATTTGCTGCCTTGTCTATTTGCCTATGATGGACCCCTGTGTCGTTACCTATGACGGACTAAGGGTCCATCATAGGAAAAAGAAAATAAAATTGGACACACCTTCATATTTTGTTACTTAATGATTAACATAATATGTTTTATAGGGATGGCTCTACAAAAAAAGGCAACAGTGGAACGAGAGTAATATGCAACAAGCTTTAAAAAGCATACAAGAAAAAACTATTGGGTTTAAGCTGGCAGCAAAAACATTTAACGTTCCAAAAACGACTTTGAAAAGGCGCTTTATTAAGCATCAAGGAAGTATCAAAGGTGATTTGGGAGGACGAAGACCAATATTCTCCACTACTATTGAACAGGAAGTTGCTGACCATATTATTACTATGGAAACTCGTTTTTTTTTTTGGCCTGACTAGTAAAGATTTTCGAAAACTTGTATACGAAGTAGCTGAAAGAAACAATATTAGCCACAATTTTAATAAGGAAACCAGGATGGCAGGCTGGAAATGGGTCAGAGGCTTTTTAAAGCGAAATCCTCGAATATCATTACGCACTCCAGAAAATACTTCGTTGGCAAGGGCTCAAGCTTTTAATAAACCAAATATATGTGCCTATTTTACTGCATTAGCAAATATATTAGACGAGTTTCACTTTCCACCGGAAAACATTTATAATATGGACGAGTCCAGTTTGACAACTGTGCAAAAGAAATCGCAGAAAATTTATGCTAGTAAAGGTCACAAACAAGTTGGTGCTTTAAGTAGTGCAGAGCGCGGTCTACATGTTACGGTCGTATGTGCAATGAATGCAATTGGAACATATGTTCCTTCTGCTTTGATTTTTCCTCGACACAGAAAGAAAGATGAACTTATGATCGATGCACCTACTGGAAGTATAGCCTTCGCTCAAGAAAAAGGATGGATGACTTCCGATATTTTCTATTTGTGGCTGCAACATTTCTTAAGGTATACAAAGGCTTCTAAAACCAACAAAGTTTTGTTGTTACTCGATGGCCATGGTAGTCACAAAAGTTTTGAAGCTCTCCAGTTTGCAAAGGAAAACGGTATTATTATGTTTTGTTTTCCTGCTCACTGTTCTCATCACGTTCAACCCTTGGACGTAGGATTTTTTAGACCACTTCAAATTTACTACGGCCAAGAAATTCAATTATGGCTGCGACAGAATCCAGGTAAAACGGTGACCCAATTTAAAGTAGCCAGTATCTTTAATAGAGCGTATTTAAAAAGTGCTTTACCATCAAATGCAATCAATGCATTTAAAAAGACAGGAATACAACCATTCAATCCAGATGTCTTCGAGGATTGGCAATTTTTGCCGTCTATAACAACAGATAGAGAAAATTCTGAACAAAACCCACTGCCAGAATGTTCTGACCAGAAGTCACCACCGGAACATTGGAGCCAAAATGTTTCTTCGATTGAAAGTTTATCAAAAAGCCCCACTGATCAGAAATCAACATCATCGTCAGTTCTAAACATCTCGGTAGAACAATAAAACACTGAAAACTTTGTTTTCAAACTTCCACAAAATTTATTTTAAATGTTATCACTACAGCTGTTTCGGCTGATTGCCTTTCTCAAGTGATCTATTTTGGCTTGGGTTTACAAATTTATAGTCTCTAATGAAATAGGTTGAGGAGGGGAGAACTGTTTGTCTCAAGTTGGTCATTCAGAATTATATCTGTGTTTTTTAATTTGTTGATTTCCATAGATTCTAACAAAGATAGCTTAAGGCCTTTATTTTGAATGTGAAGAATTTTAAATTTGTCATTAAAAGAATGATTATGATCTAGAAGGTGAAGTGCGTATGTCGAATCTGTTTTTCTATTCTTGAAAGCCCTTTTATGTTCTGCTATTCGTTTATCAAAGTTTCTACCAGTTTGACCGATGTAAGTTTTTGGGCAGTCGCCACATTGGAGTTTGTATACACCACTATTTAAGTGTTTTTTATTTTGGCTCTTGTTATTTTTAATATATTTGCCTAGGTTGTTATTTATATTAAATTATATTGTTATTAATATATTAAAAATAACAAGAGCCAAAATAAAAAACACTTAAATAGTGGTGTATACAAACTCCAATGTGGCGACTGCCCAAAAACTTACATCGGTCAAACTGGTAGAAACTTTGATAAACGAATAGCAGAACATAAAAGGGCTTTCAAGAATAGAAAAACAGATTCGACATACGCACTTCACCTTCTAGATCATAATCATTCTTTTAATGACAAATTTAAAATTCTTCACATTCAAAATAAAGGCCTTAAGCTATCTTTGTTAGAATCTATGGAAATCAACAAATTAAAAAACACAGATATAATTCTGAATGACCAACTTGAGACAAACAGTTCTCCCCTCCTCAACCTATTTCATTAGAGACTATAAATTTGTAAACCCAAGCCAAAATAGATCACTTGAGAAAGGCAATCAGCCGAAACAGCTGTAGTGATAACATTTAAAATAAATTTTGTGGAAGTTTGAAAACAAAGTTTTCAGTGTTTTATTGTTACATAAAATGAATTTCCATCAAGTAACGGTCGAATCCATCAATTATCTCGGTAGAAGATATTTGTCCTCCTCCGTTAGCTGGAGTATCTCAAGTAATGCAGAAAAGGGGCAGAAAACGGGGTAAACAGGATATTTAAATTCAACGCCAGAAATTGAAGATATAAAACAAAAAATTGCAGACAAAGAAGCAAAAAAAAGGAAACAAGACGCCAGAAAAGTGAAAAGGCAAGTTCATGTTTCAACTACAAGTGGTTCTGAAGACGATTGTGAATGCTCTTTTGTAGAAGGCGACTCGGAAGATGCAGCTTGCATCTACTGTAACGAACTATTTTCGCATTCACGATCCAATGAAAAATGGATTCGTTGTCAAGTGTGTAAGAATTGGTGTCACACTGAATGTGCAGATGTAAATCCTCGACATAAACAATTTGTGTGTGAATTGTGCGCGTAATTTTTTTATTCTTAAAAATACCATGTGTAATATTTTTTATCGTTTAGTTTGTGTCTTTTGATCTAATAAGATAATTTGATATTTAATTATTTTACACAAAATGCAACGAGTCCATTATGGGCGTACCAAAGGGTCCATCATGAGCGCATATATGCCCATGATGGACACTGAACAGGATTTTAGTAAATTATGAATAAATTTTTAACATAACTTTTTCTTCAAAATTTGAAACGCTTGCCATATTGTACAAATAACGAGACGTTATGTGGTCATATTTAAAGTCTGCTAAGTAAATAATTAAAATTATTATAAAGCTATTTTCTTAAGGGGACCATCATAGGCACATTTCCCCTAATCGAATGAACTATCTTATAAGTAAAGTCGTCCCAGGAACGCAACTCAACAATATTGGCAATATCATTTTAAAGTCATCTACTTTAAAATGTATGATGTATGTCTGAATTGTTCATACAAATGAGTCAGATAAAATTAAATTATTAGAAGAATTTTTCACTAAGTAACAAAAAAACCAAATTTGTTTAATTTACTGTTTGTATTTTGAGAACGATTTCCGAAGTGGAAATTGAAACGCCAATAAACGTACTTTAACCTTTAATTGTGGCTTAATTTAAGTAGTAATTAATTTAAAATGCCACAAGAAAATAGCTTCAGAACAATATTAAGAATCCCTTCTTTAAAGTGCATTCGTCAGATGGGTTTCCTTCCATTCAAATTAATGCCATGTTATCCTTACACAGTTTGCTGGTATGACCTGATATCAGGTATAAAACAAAAATTTATTGATGATATTCTTGTTCTTGATGTGCCTATCCGTTACGAATATTGGCGATCATCATGGCAATCTTTATCTTATCTGTAGCGGCGCGGAAAAGCTACACAGATGTTGTATTGGACCAGATTCTAAGGTCCTTGAACCAAGATGTTCTTTTTCTTCCTGGTTCCTCGTTTTCCAAATTTTTTTTCTTGCAGGATGGCTTGAAGAAAAGCATATCTGGATTCATTTCGCATAATATGTCCGAAGAACTGTAACTTTCGAGATTTGATGGCGGTAAGTACCTCTCGGTTCTTATTCATTCTTCTGAGGACCTTCTCATTTGTAACTCGGTCAGTCCACGGGATCTTAAGCATTCTCCGATATTGCCACATCTCAATTGCTTCCACTTTTCTGCATATATCTTCGTGAAATGAACACAGATATGGCTTATTGTTGCAACTAATTCTTTAGGGCAAAGTATTTGGAAAGAGAGGACCCGGGAGAAGAAAAATATCTTGGCTTCAAAACCTAAGGAAGTAGTTCAATACGTCTACAAGTCAAGTTAGGATAGCTATGCTGATCTCCAACATCGGATAGGCACCATAAAAAGAAGATTCTTAAGTATAAAATTTAGTAGGTAGTGTATTAATCCGAATAAATTATTAAATATTTTAAAATAATATTTACCTAGTCAACATAACGATAACCACAGCTCCTTGCTCCCAAATTAGCTGCCAAAAGTCAGGGGCTGTATGGGGCAAAGGGCCCTGAGTAGCAATGTAAGCGGGATTCCTGGGATCATGATCCGTTATGCTTGAAGCGTTGATGTAATCAGAGCCGTTGGCGTTAGTCAGTTCATTCAGTACCACACGTGCATGATCGTAAGGTACCACCTCAGGGTACCGGTTATTTTCCTTGTTGTCTTTTTTAGTAGCTACAGTTACCTCGCATGGCTCTGCCACGTAGGCACAAAGAGCGACCCATTCTTGCTCTAAGCGATCTTTATTCTTGAGATGGTCTTCCATGTAGCTCAATACCATATGACCTAAAAGAAAAAAATATTTTATATGAAGATCAATTATTTTAAGTACTGCCAAAGTAATGCCAATGCTTTCATTACATTTAAATTAGCTTAAGATAGCGAAGAGCCCTGAAGTGCGCAGGTAAGGGAAAAGGAAGTACAAAACGGATATGTATGCCTTTAGCAAATCATAACATTGTTTCCAAGTCTTGTCTGGCGGTTTGTTATAACTATCTTATTTAGAATGGAAAAACGATTTCTAATTACTCATTATAATTTGTTATGAACTTTTAACTTTCAGTGCGTTGAAGAAAAGGATGGAATCAAATATGGACAATCCTCAATGCCTTAGGTAACAATAGAGTTAATGAACGATATACAAAAAGGATTAAGTATGTATACGAGAATGCACAATCGCAAGTAAAAAAGAAGAAAAAATAAAAAAGATAAAACTACAGAGAAGAGTTAGAGAAGGGATCCTTTCTCACCCAAGATTTTTTACTTTAGCCCTAGAAGATATGTTTCGAACGTTAAAATAGGAAAATAAAGGAATGATGACAGACGGTCTAATAACTGAACCTTCTGAGATTTGCTGATGATGTTTGCATGAAATGCTATTAAAACTAAATATCTACCAAACGAATTTTTAGATGTAACTGAGGATATAACTCTGACAAGAGTTATATCTTCAGTTACATCTACTGCCCAATATATACACTACTGCCCAAAACTCTATGATTTTTGGGTAGCAGTGTATATTTTAGTTACTTAATTACTCACTACTCGATCAAGATACTAGCATAGTGCGAACTAGGCTTAACCCTTTCGAGTCTGACGGGACGTATGTATCCCAGTCATAAAATTATCAAGTCTGTCTTATCAATTCTAAATCTGAACCGTTTTACATGAATTTTTATCGTAACCAACTTTTTTAAGAACCTAATTAAAAATCTTATGATCACACTAGTCATGACAAACAATCTAGTTCCATCTTTCAATGATTATTGGTCACAAAATGATTATTTAGGAAATTTAGCAATAAAAAGGACGATTTCTCGAGACCGCTGTAAACTGATCCTTGTCAAAATGTATTGCGGTGATATGGTAAAGCCTGACAATGCGAGAAAATCATATTACATCAAGGATTGTCGTAAACTGACATTTCCAAAATATCAAACAGAGGTGGCTTTTCAAAGCTTTGATGAGTCAATGGCAAACTTAAAGAAACGTTTTCCCTAAAACAGTTCCTACACATGAAACGCATCAAACAGGAAATAAAGACATGGGTACGAAACGACTCTGCAACAGAATATGTATACGATTTTAATATATAATAACAAAGAAAAGGAAACAAGAAATTATACTATTTTATTATTGGGAAAAAAGTAGTGACGAAATTAGTTAGTACTATAATGGGAACTATTAGAGTACTTGACTCTATCTTATCCAGCGATAGGAAAAATAATTGCAACGAGAGTAAATGTAACTAAATTTGTTGAGAAGTTGAATCGTGGTGACTCAAAATTCAGAGTAAATAACCAAGGCATCATAGTTTGTAGATGGTAAAATACTAAAGATTTGTGAGCAGTAAGCAATTACTTTGAGGATAAGCAAGTAGAAGTGAAAAGAAAAACAAGGAATGGCTATAAAATTAATGTGCGATGTTCTGAAGTTCTCGACATGTACAATTGAAAATGGTCGGCTAGGACCTAGCATAGCAAGTCTACCAAATGGTGTATGAAAGTATTTTTTCGCTTTTTGATGATGGCTGTTGGAAATGCTGATGAACTACATATTGTCTAAAAAAGAAAAAAAAACACCATTTAGCATTTTCTAATTAGTGTAGCTGGGGTACTTATTCATTGGGGAGAAGCCATGCTGCTGTTAAAAAAAATCTTCGATTTTTCGACTTCACTACAGCAAAGAAACAAAAAAAATGTTCAACGTGGGAGATCATTTACCTATCGAAGGAAAGACCCGTAGAAGATGTCAACGGTATTCTTCTAAGAAAAAAGAAAAACGAAGCACCACACTATGTCAGAGATGCATGGTACCCTTGTGCAAAACATGTTTCACACATTTTCATTGTCATGAAATATTGATCTTAGTTTTAGTCAGTTTGTTTAAAAATATGGTGTTTTATTTGTATTTTCGATTTTTCTTTACTATAATAAAATAATAATTTGGTGTCTAATGGGTTATGATAGTCCCATATATATATATATATATATATATATATATATATATATATATATATATATATATATATATATATATATATAAGTTAAGAAACCAGAACTGCTAATTCAACTATAATAAAAGGACAGCGTCAGCACGCTACACCTCGGCGTCACCGAGCTTACTTAATTTACTTTTGTATTGTATAGCGTCACTCTTATTTTGCATTTTACTGTAGTAAGTAGTCCCTTGTCAATAAAGTTATTTTTTAAAAATATTGTTCTTGGACTTAGAAACATCATTGGCGCAGTCAGTACAGATTTTCGGGAATTACGCTAAACGTTACAAAAATCGAACGGCTTCGCGTAGTTTTTCGTTTTAACGATTCACCGAAAAAACGAACTTTTTGTGAAAGTGTCCAAGATCAACTTTAGACAAGGTATCACCAAGACCTGGGGAAAGAACAAAAATCGTCGAACCCTAGAGGCAGTAGATTTAAGCAGTAGTTTCAACGAGACCTGGGAGAAGAACAAAATCGTCGAATCCTATAGGCAGCAATGTTGAAAATCTACATTTTAATGTAAGTGTTTCCTATTTTTTCCATTTTATTTTCCATTTTATTATTTCCATATTTGAAAATACTTATAGTCAGAGAGCTAACGAGAGCAAACAATTTTTTAAATGTTTTATGATTTTGCAAGATATTTTTAATAAGAACAAGATTATTATTATTATATTATATTATTATATTTTTTGACAATATTTTATTATATTGAAGTTGAACGTTCTATATTGAAACATATTTTATATTTTATTAAAATTTGATATATTATCTGAATAAATATTTAATGAGCGAAAGTGATAGCAAATTAGATTTAAGTAGCCTTGTAGCAGAATTAAATTCAATTTTAGAAACAAATAGTAATACAAATAACGAAATGGCTCAAACGAACTATCAATTATTAAAACTTTACTTAGATTCCATCCCAACATACGATGGTAATCCACATACCTTAACCATATTTATAGAAAATTGTGAAAATTTAATAACTAATTTTGCTAGTCAAACAGACGGCACCTTGAATACATTTTTACTTCGAGCTATATTAGGTAAATTAAATGGAAGAGCTCAAATGTTAATAGGTTCTAGGACAGAATTAAATACATGGCAACTCGTAAAAGATGCCCTTAATCTTAGTTTTGGAGACCAGAGAGATCTCGATTGCCTTATTCAAGACCTAATAACGTTGAGGCCTTTCAAAAATGAAACCCCTTATAATTTTGGCATGCGATGCCAAGAAACACGTAGTTTAGTAACACAAAAATTAAATACGCTTAATATTAATACACAAGAGAAATTAATTAGAATAAACAGTTACGATGACTTATGTTTAAAGACTTACATTAGAGGCTTACCCTTATCGTTACAAACAAATATAAGATTAAGAAACCCCGACAGTTTAGAGAAAGCTATGAGCTTCGTTATCGAAGAAGAGAATTTTCTATATTCGTTACAACGCGGAAATAATTTAAACTCACAAAATTCTTTTAGACCCTCATCGAGACATAATCCTACGAAAAACAATAATTCTAATCGAACTTTTATTCCTAGAAATAATTTACAACAAAATCGCCCTAATATGAGATTTCCACCTTACCAATATCAAAATATCAGACCGCAATACCTAAATAATAATTTTAATCCCAACAATACCTTTCAGCCACATCAAAATCAATTCCGAAATTTCAATAATTATAATTCTAACTTTAATCCAAGGAATTTCGACAATAATAATTCTAATTTCCGACCAAGGAACTTCCATAATAATAATCCTAATTTTCAACAAAGAAATGTTAATAATCAATCCCAAAATCAAAATCAATACCAGCCAGAACCGATGGATACAACTTCACGAAATACTTCTTTAAGATCTAGACCACATTTTACCTCCACGCAATTATTTAATCAACAAATTAATAACGATCAAATACAATTCGAAAACCCCTTTGAAAATAATATTCCCACTGATTACGTACATCCAACTCAAGGAGCTAATGAACTTCCTTACGAGAACATTTATGAAACTCAATCCAGTCCTTATCGCAATCCAAATGAAACAAAAGAAAGATCATATCACAATCCCACACAAAATGTTGAAAACAGAAATTTTTGCATGGCCCAAGAAAACTACAATCCGACATAATATATTTAAATACAACGATAGCAGATTTACCACATATTATTATTCCTGAACTCAATGCTAGATTTTTATTAGATACAGGGTCTTCCAAAAGTTTGATATCTCCACAGTTAGCGCATAAATTTTATAAAAATTTTATTTCTTACGAAAATTTTAATATACAGACGGCTCACGGAATTTCTATGCACAATGAAATAATTAATATTCCAGCTTTTAACATTTTTAAAGTAAATCAATATAATAAGTTTTATGTTTTTAAATTTAGCGAAAATTTTGATGGATTAATTGGTATAGATTTATTACAAAAATTAAAAGCTTCAATTAATGTTAACACGCGACAAATGAAAACGCCTTATGTAACGATACCCATAATTTTTGAACCCAGTAAAAAGGATATATTATATCCCAAGTCAATTTTAAATCATACAATAGTTATTCCTCCTAGAACTAAGCAAATAGTCAAAATACCGGTAAAATTAAATGTAGGATTAGGTATATTAGAATATAAGAATTTCGGTAAAGGAATCGAAATGCCTAAAGCAGTAGTTAATGTAAAAAATAATTTTGCTATAACCACTATTACGAATATAAGCGAATATAAGACAACGTTAACTATTACTGAACCCTTTGATATAGAACCATTAGATACTGTAAATATTAATTTTATAAGAAAGATGGAAACTGACGAAGAAACGTCTATTAATGATGATAACATGTTAAAGAGGAATTTAAAAAATATAAGGATAAATCATTGCAACAAAGAAGAAAAAGAATTACTAAAAAAGCTTTGTTTCCAATATAGAGATATTTTTTATTGCGAAGGAATACCTTTAAGTTTTACTAATAGTATTAAACATAAAATTAAACTTACTGATGATTCTGCAATATATACAAAATCATATCGTTTCCGGAAGTTCACCGAGAAGAGGTTAAATCCCAAATATATAAGATGTTAGCAGAAGGTATAATAGAAGATAGCAATTCCCCGTTTTCGAGTCCCATTTGGGTGGTTCCGAAAAAACAAGATGCTACAGGAAAAAGAAAATGGCGTCTAGTAATAGATTATAGAAAGTTAAATGAGAGAACCGTAGATGACAAATACCCGTTACCAAACATAACAGAAATTTTAGATAAATTAGGGAGAGCAAATTACTTTTCGACACTAGATCTTGCAAGTGGCTTCCACCAAATAGAAGTCGACCCACAAGATGTTGAAAAAACAGCTTTTAGTACACCACAAGGTCACTTTCAATTCAAAAGAATGCCTTTTGGTTTAAAAAATGCACCCTCGACTTTTCAGAGAGTTATTGATAATGTTTTAAGAGGATTAACAGACGAAACGTGTATAGTATATTTAGACGATATTTTAATTTATAGTACATCTTTACAAGAGCATCTTGAAAAATTAAAAATAGTTTTCGAAAGACTCAGAAAGAGTAACTTGAAAGTACAATTAGACAAGTCAGAATTTTTACAAAAAACAGTTATGTATTTAGGACATGTAATTACCCCTCAAGGCGTAAAACCAAACCCTGATAAAATATCTGCCATAAAAAGATTTCCCATTCCAAAAACCCAAACTGAAATAAAAAGCTTTTTAGGATTATTAGGTTACTACAGACGATTTATAAAAGATTTTGCAAAAATTACTAAACCGATGACCAAATGTTTGAAAAAAGGTTCTAAAGTAAACCACGATAAAGATTTTATTGACTGTTTTGAAACTTGTAAACAAATCTTAACAAACGACCCTATTTTACAATACCCAAATTTTTCCCAACCATTTATTTTAACGACAGACGCTAGTAATTTTGCAATTGGAGCTGTATTATCACAAGGAAATGTTCCAAATGATCGACCCATCGCATACGCCTCAAGAACGCTAAATAAATCGGAGACAAATTACTCGACCATAGAAAAAGAGCTGTTAGCAATTGTATGGGCCTGTAAACATTTCAGACCATACCTTTACGGCAGGAAATTTTATATCTACACAGATCACAAACCACTATCTTGGCTTTTCAGCCTAAAGGAGCCAAACTCAAAACTAATCCGATGGCGTCTAAAGCTGGAAGAGTACGATTATAAAATTATATATAAAAAGGGAAAAAACAATACAAACGCAGACTGTCTATCTCGTATTACAATAAACGCCTTAGAGGACGAATCAATAATAAATAATCCTGGAGATGTAGATGAAGATATTCTAAAATACCTCCAAAATTTTGCAGAAAATCCATTAGACGCACAACCTTTTACGAGTAACGATAACAATTTAAGAAAAATTAATATTATTTCCGATATAAGAATACCTCCAGACATACAAGACGAGACCTTAGATGAATCAACACAACATTCAACTGCGAACGAAACGACGAATCAAGGAATACCCATTTTAGATGAAATAGTAAACAACAAAGTACACCAAATTCTAGTATACCCAAACGTTTATCCAAAAACTGATATAACGCAGGAAACTTATCAAAACCATAAAATAATTAAAGTCAAAATTCCAGAAACTGATAATGAAAAACATATTTTTGAATTTCTTATGGCATACACAGACCTTAACAATACATTTTATTTATATTTCAGTAAAGACAACCTATATAATGATTTTAATAAATATTACCTAAAACATTTTTCTGAAAATGGTCCGAAACTAATTAAATGCACTAGATTAATTAATACAGTAGCAAACGAAGAAGAACAAATCATTTTATTAAAAAATTACCACGAAGGAAAAACTAACCATAGAGGAATTAATGAAACTTTCGAAAAATTACGTCAAAATTATTATTGGAAAAACATGAAGACATCTATTACTAATTACATTAACGAATGTTCTATTTGCCAGAAAAATAAATACGGTAGACACACGCCCTATGTCCCGCTAATGCTTACAGAAACCGCCAGCAAACCTTTTCAAGTTGTTCATATAGATATTTTTACGTATGACGGTAACAAATATTTGACTATGACAGACGCATTTACTAAATTTGCCCAAGCTTACTCTATTCCAGGTAAAAACGCAATTCACATCACGAAATCCTTAATAAAATACTTCACTTCTTTCGGCATTCCCCAATTAATAGTAGCAGACAAAGGTAGAGAATTTAATAACGAAGTAATAAAAGATTTATTAGCAATACACAAAATCGAAGTTGCTATCAGCTTTTCAAAACTAAATACCTTTCATAATTCAATAGCCGACCCAAATGAACTATTTCTCGAAATTTTAAACATCAGTAAATTTCTTAAAAATAACAAACTCCCTTTTGAATTATCTTTGCAAAATATTTTGTTGTTCGAAAAAATAATTAAGATAAAAAGTTATAGTAAAGCAAATAAAATAATTTTTGTACTTGAATTGCCTATTGTTGAGATCAATGACTATGATTATTATCATCTTTATTCCTTTCCGACCAGATACCAAACTCATTTTAGAACCATTATTCCAAAATCCAAATTCCTACTTTCCAATCGATACCAATATGCACTTGCCAACGTTCAATGTCAAAAATTCTAGAAGAAGAATATTTATGCCACGATGTCCAGTCAATTGAAGTAACACGAACAGCCCCTTGCGAAGTTCATCTCATACAGTACTCAAAGTTTGTAAATCAATGTCAATCAGTGCCAATAGAAATTAATAATATAAAAATTCAAAAACTAGAAAACAATAAGTGGATCGTAATAAAGCGAAACAAAGTGATTAGTATTCAAAAATGCGATAAGAATTCGGACAATATTCCATTAAACGGTAGTTACTTGATCGAACTCAATAGTGCGTGCGAAATATATATAGACAATTACGTTTTAAAAACATTTGAACTAAAAACTCCAAATTTTGTTAAAATGGAACTGCCAACTTTAGAAGTATTACTAAAAACGCCGGTCAGTGATCCAAACCTTAAACCAATCAAAATAGAATCGATAAAATTAGATGAATTAAATAATGTCCAAAGTGCTTTAGCAGATCAAGAAAACAAAATAGTCAATCTAGATACAGTTCCTGTTCATTTTCAACATGTCAGTTTTTATACCATAATTTTATATGTCTTAGCAATTATTTTTCTTGTCTACACCATTTGGCGAATATACAGAAAAAGGACAAATCAAGAATCACCAAAACAATCCACAGAACAAGAAAAAAAGGTACCAGATAATTTTCCATTTCTTCGAACTATGCCACCCCATAGTTCTCATCTAGCCCCGGAGGAGTTAAGAAACCAGAACTGCTAATTCAACTATAATAAAAGGACAGCGTCAGCACGCTACACCTCGGCGTCACCGAGCTTACTTAATTTACTTTTGTATTGTATAGCGTCACTCTTATTTTGCATTTTACTGTAGTAAGTAGTCCTTGTCAATAAAGTTATTTTTTAAAAATATTGTTCTTGGACTTAGAAACATCATTTATATATATATATATATATATATATATATATATATATATATATATATATATATATATATATATATATATATATATATATATATAATGGCTATACACCCCAGCGTGGGGTTAAACTGCAAATGCTTTCAATCTTTTTTTTTTGTTTATCTTATCTTCTTGACAATATCTCTCCATTTTTTCCTGTCTCTAGTTTTTCCTCTCCATTCACTGACTCCTGCCCTTTGGAGGTCTTCTTCAACTTCTTGCAGCCACTTTGATCTTGGTCTTCCCCTTCTCTTTCTTCCTCCTGGATTCCATTCTATCATTGCGTATGTCACTGCCTCATCGCCTGCTCGCCAAATGTGACCTAACCATCTAACTCTGCATTGCGTTATTTTAGTTACGATGTCTTCCTTAAGTTCTTCCTTAATTTCTGCATTTGTTCTGCTTCTATATTCATTTTGCTCTGTTCTGATTGGTCCTAGTATGGTTCTCATAATCTTTCTCTCTGCAATTCTTAAGTCTTCTTCATCTTTTTTAACCATCGTCATTGTTTCCCCTGCATATAATAATATTGGTCTAATTATGGTGTTATAAATGCTCATCTTGCTTTTTTTAGTCAGTGTTTTGCTTTTAAGTAATCTTTTATTTGCAAAATAAGCTTTATTCGCTGCTAATATTTTTTCTTTTATTTCGGATTTCCTTTCTCCGGATTTACTTATTGTAACTCCTAGGTATTTGAAGTATTCTACTTCTTCAAACTCGGAACTTCCTATTTTGATTTTTTCCTTTATTGGTTTTTTCCCTAATCTTAATATTTTTGTCTTTTCTTGATTTAATCTTATCCCCATTACCTCCCCTTTCTCTCTTATTTCTTCAAGCATTTCTTTCATTATTTTTCTGTTCTTTGCAATAATAGCAATATCATCTGCATATGCAATTATTTGACCACCTTTTGTTCTGAGATTTCCTTTATTTATATTTCGCAGTACATATTCTAATGCTAGATTAAATAGCGTTGTTGATAAGGCATCTCCTTGTTTCATCCCTTTATTTATACTGAATTCCTCTGTCTCTCCTCTTTGTGTCTTTATGCTTATTTTTGTAGTTCTCATTGTCATTTCTATTAATTTTCTGAGTTTATGTGGAATTTTTAATTTTTTAAGTGCTGTCATTAATACGTTCCTTTTAATAGAATCAAATGCCTGTTTGAAGTCTATGAATAACATTTTCAATTCTAATTCATACTCGTTTGCTTTTTCCATTATTTGTTTTATTGTGTGTATTGCATCTATTGTAGATCTTCCTTCTGTGAATCCACATTGGTACTGTCCTACTGTCTTCTTTGTGATCTTTGATAACCTCTTTTTTATTATTGATGTCAATATTTTATATGTTGTATTTAGTAATGTTATTCCTCTATAATTTTCACAGATTTGTTGGTCTCCCTTTTTATGTACTGTTATGATCTGTCCTACCTCCCAGTCACCTGGCATTTTCTCTTCTTTCCATATATTTTTCAATGGTGCCAGTATTTTTCCTCTTAGTTCCCTTCCCCCCTATTTTATTAGTTCCATATTAATTCCATCTTTACCTGGGGCTTTTCCATTTTTGCTTCTCTGTATAACTTTATCCAATTCCTCTAATGTTAGTTCCTTTGAAATTTCGATGTCTACTTCATTTGCTTCTTCTTCATGTACTGTTTCCTCCTCGCCATACATTTCTTCTTCTGTTGTTTCCTCCGTCAAGAGCTCTCTGTAGTAATCTCTCCATACTTGCTTGTATTCTTGGTCCTCTATTATCACTATTCCCTCTCTATTTTTTATTCCGTTTGTTTCGCCCTTGTATTTTTTGTTTTGTTCTTTAATCTTTTTGTAAAAACTTTTCGTATTTCTGTTTGTTCTTTCCTGCTCTATTTCCTGCATTTTTTTGTCTACCCATCTTCTTTTATTTTGCCTTATTACTTTCTTAGCATTCCTTCTTAAAGTTTCATATTCTTCTCTGTCTTCCTCTTTATCTGTTCTTAGCCATTTATTTCTGGCTTACACTTTTTTCCTGTTGTTTCTCTACATTCTTGGTTATACCATTCGTTTTTTGTTTTAGCCTGACTTTTACCTATCTGCATATTTG
Source organism: Diabrotica balteata (assembly GCA_918026665.1). NCBI lineage: Eukaryota > Metazoa > Arthropoda > Insecta > Coleoptera > Chrysomelidae > Diabrotica > Diabrotica balteata. Next base: position 97,662,807 of record OU898280.1, read on the forward strand.
CCCCTTCTTCTATTGATTTTTTGATCGTCTCCCATTCTGTGCTTATATCTTCTGCTTTATATTTCTCTTTTATTTGAACTGTTACTGCCTCTTCATATTTTTTTCTTACTTCTTCATTACTCAATTTATTGACATTCCTCTTGTTATGTTGGTTTTTTTGTTTTGTTTCAATTTTAACTTTTTGTCTTATAATGGCTGTGACCATGTAGTGGTCTGAATCTGCACACGAACCTCTGAACGTTCTTACATCTTTTATTGACGATTGTTTTCGTTTATTAATCATTATGTGATCAATTTGACTATATGTTTTCTGATCCGGTGACCTCCATGTTACCTTATGTATTTTAGGGTGTTCAAATTTTGTCGAGCTTATTAACAAATTTGCTCTTGTTGCTAGGTTACATAGTCTTTGCCCATTGTCATTCGTGTTTTCGTGTATTGTATGCTTTTCTGCAATTTGCTGTAAAAAGTCCTCTTTTCCAATCTGGGCGTTGAGGTCTCCCAGTACAAATATGACATCTTCTTTGGGTAATTTTTCTATCTCCTCTTCGACCTTATCATAAAAGATTTATTTTTCGTCTGCATTGCTTGTTTCTGTGGGGGCGTATAAATTCAAGACTGATATATTAAATGGTTTGCTGTTGACTCTAACATAGGCCATCCTTTCGCATATTGGCTTGAAATTTATAATGTTTTCTCTTAGGTGACTAAGTATCATGAATCCCACGCCTTTTTGCCCTTGCTTCTTTCCTCCTGAATATAACATTGTAAAGTCTTGTTTATCAATCTGTCCCTGTCCCTCCCAGCGTAATTCTTGCAGTGCTGCAATATCTATTTTATACTTTCCTTTCCTATTTCTAGCATTTTTCCTGGAGTTAGCATAGTTCTTATGTTCCATGTGCTTATTTTCAACTCTTTATTTTTTTTTGTTCTGTTGTCTTCGTCCTTTATTTTTGTTTTTTTGTCCATTTTTCTTTATTTCACTTTTGTTGTGCCCGGGTTTATCTGCAGTTATTTCCTGTTTCTTTGCCTCGTCCGTCAACGAATAATGTATCCTCTCATCCCTTGCTAGTTTTTTGAACCACCTCCATGATGGTCCTCCAGCTGGTTGGTGTTTCTATTCCATCTCCTTTCTAGACCATCTATTATAAGTTTGTTGGCTTTAATTTGGACACGTTTACCTTTCTTTATTTCATCTTTTCATCTAGTCTGGGATAGTCCCATATACATGTACCAATAAAGTGTGACTGGGACATATATGTCTCGGACAAAATAGCGAACATCAAGGATAAAATTAATCTCAATTACTTTATTGTTTGCATAATTATACGTTTTAAACAAAAAAGTTCTAAATTCAATACCAATGCTGAAAAAAATAATCCGAAAGTGTTAAGAGTACTTCCAATATAAACGCTAGTTTTAGACATCTGACAGCCTTTACTTATCATCGTAGAGTCTGTGTGCGAATAATCCTTCGTATTCAGGCGTGCCTGGCCAAAATTCATCTGCGAACTGACAGTCTGTGCGCGGATAGTCTGACACAGACGTTTACCGGAATGAACCTTCGATTCAGTTTTCGGGTACCTGACGCCACAGTCGATGAGTGTTGATTTTTATGTGTACTTAATTATTGGATGTGTTTACCTTCTGATTGGTTTTAACTCTGTTAAAACATATTTAATAAGCAGTAAAAGAGCTTTACCCTGTTATCTTGTTGTTTTCATGCTACACTGGAGAGTTCTAGTGCTCTAAACTGTCGGCGCGGAAAACCAGCGTTCATAATGGCCATATCCTACCTGCCGCACGGAGTCAAAGAGCCTTCCAGATGATCTGACTACCAGCTATTACCAGTCTTCATGTTGGACGTACTTTAAGACAAGCTTACATCAAACGATGGATAGAGTAGTTGATGATTATAATAATGATTTATAATTATTATTATGTTCAATATAATATTCAGTACACAAGAGGTCTAAAATCGATAATAGATTATTTCATAACAAGGCAACAAACTAAGCTAAGAGTACAGGACGTAAAGGTGAATAAAGGAGCAGAGTGCGGTTCGGACCACTGCTTGATAATAAGAAAAATATATACACCATTTGTAGACAGGAATCACACAGGCATCAACAAAGAACACAGAGAAAAAATAGAATGAACGACGTACACCTTAGACAATCTAGATAACGAGAGCACACAATTACTATACTCCTGGAGACTAACACAAAAACTACAGGAATCACACAGATCAACGACGGATGAATACGGACAAACTGCATGAAAGTTGCAGCGCTAGAAGCCTTAGAGTCACAGGTACGGAGAGTAGATAAACCATATTGGTAGGATAAAGAAGTGGAAGAAAAGATAAAAAAAAAAGAAGGAAGTATATCAAAAGTTATTACAACAGGGAGACGAACAAACAAAACAACAATATAAAAACTTGAATAAAGAAGTCAAACGAGAAGTCGTTAAAAAGAAAAATAGTGCATGGGAACAAAAATGCCAATACCTAGACAACCATATAGGAGGGACAAAGAGCTCTGAAGCCTGAAGAACTATAAAAACGATGAGAACAACGACAAAAAACCAAGTCATAATAGATAGAATACCAGAGAACACATGGATAGAGCATTTTGAGAACTTATTACCAGAGAGAAGAGAAAGGTTTAAACAGACAAATGAACAAGTGCAAGTAGAAGGAAGAATAAAACTATCAATAGAACAAGTGAAAGAAGCAGTTAAGGGAATAAAATTAAAAAAATCTCCAGGCCCAGGCGGAATACATCCATAGTTGATTAGATATGGATCATCAAAACTGCTTGAAATGATCCGAAAATTATTCGAAAGATGCTTAAACGGAGAAGTGCCAGAAGAATGGAGACAATCGTATATCTCTCCAATACACAAGAAAGGCACAAAAACGGATCCTAAAAACTATAGAGGGATCGCAGTGATTGCTACTATAGGCCGATTATATTCAAAAGTACTGAGAAACCTGATAGAAAATGATATTAAAGATAAACAACCCGAAGAACAAGTGGGATTTAGGGCCGGACGCTCCACTATGGATAATATTTTCACATTAAAAATTGCAATGGAAAAACGAGTGCAGATAAATAGAGAAACCCATATAGCTTTATTAGACCTGGAAAAAGCATATAATAGTGTACCGATCTCCCAACTATGGATAGAAATGGATAACTTGAAAATAAACCCAATTCTTATTAACGCCACTCAAAAATACGACGAACAAAACTTTGCAAGAATTAAAATGGGACAAGAAATCACCTCTCCTTTTCAAACAACAAAGGGACTAAGACAAGGCTGCTGTCTGTCACCCACCTTATTTAAAATCTATTTGCACAGATCCTTAGTGAAATGGGTAAAAAAATGTAGAGACATGGGAATAACGGTGGAAGAAAACACGCTATATACACTTTTCTTTGCGGATGACCAGGTAGTAATTGCCGAAGATAGCTATGATCTTAGCTATATGGTAACAAAACTGCAAGAAGAATATGAGGTGGAAGGTCTAAACATGAATATGACAAAATGTGAATATCTATCAGTGGAAACAGACGAAATATGCGACCTAGTCTTGGAAGACAACAAAATCAAAGGCGTACAATCCTGCAAATATTTGGGGGTCATTTTCAATAAGAAGAGAAATAGCGCAGATGAAATCAGGGAAAGAATAAACAAGGGTATAGCAGCGACCCGTGCCTTAAACTCTCTTCTCTGGCAAAAAACAATTCGGCGAGAAACCAAAAAACACATTTACTGTAGTATAGTCCAAAGTATTACACGGTTCGGAAGTATGGGACGTCACCAAAGCTAATAAAAACAAACTTATGACGACAGAAATGGATTATATGAGACGAAGCTGCGGTAGATCAAAACTAGAAAGAGTTAGAAACGAACAAATAAGAAATGTTAAAAGAATGCCAGGATACAGATGGCCTAAAAGAGTACTGGAATGGATCCCTCCTGAAAGAAGAAAGAGAGGACGACCACGGAGAAGTTTGCGCAACGATATTGATGAAGCAATGGCGGCAAGAGACTTAGAAGAGGCAACTGCGTATGACAGAAAAAGATGGAAATTGGGGGCGGAGAAGAGGCGATAGCCGTAATCAATTTGTTATTATATATATATATATATATATATATATATATATATATATATATATATATATATATATATATTTATATATATATATATATATATTTATTTATATATATATATATATGTATATATATATTATTATATATTTATATTATTATATTTATATTATATTATTATATTTATATTATTATATATTATATATTATTATATATATTATTATATATTTATTTATATATATATATATATATATATATATATATATATATATGTATATATATATATATATATATATATGTTTATATAATAACACTAGGCCTGCATAGTCTATATAAATTATTATAAGTGAATACTATTTTTTTTGTTGGTTTTGGATTACTTGATCCATTCAGTCACAATATATAATAAATACTGTTTGCTACAATATTAAATATACGGATAGCATAGTTGAGCATTTCAAATTAATAATCATAATTATTTAGTACCTGTTGATATATCCATATTATGCAAAGCTGGTTCTTCGCTCCAGGATGACGTACTTGACCGACTTGAAGGACTCTGCTCTGATTCTTTAGATAATGATGTAATTCTTCCATGAACCGTATCAGTTGCCGGCTGACCTTTGGTTGCCATTCTTGCTCTACAAAGATCCTGATAATCCTTACTCGCTTCTGTGTCCGGTTTCGATAGCCCTTGTAGTTTATCTTTCAACTTGATGTGTCTTCTAATAAGTATCAGTATAGCAGTTGCTACAATCATGGCCCCAAGGACGCCGCATACCATAAAGACGACTATGTAGAATTGAGGATAAGCTTCTGGAACGACTGCTTTTTCCACATTTTCCTATAAAACGTTTAAACTTAAATTTATCAAAGATAAAAACATAAAAAACCATTTTTATATGTCGAACACAAAATTAATATAACATATAGACATGTTGCATGTGAAACCTAAAGCAGAAAGCATGAGATTTTTTTTGTGGCCACCAAATGTATAAATAGGTGAATATGCGAACCCCATAAATCGAGAATGTACATCAATTGTACATCAAATGAACTTTTCAGAGCAACCGTCTTAAAAGTGCGAATAGCTATGATGATTGCCGACCTCTGCTGGAGAGATGGTACTTAAAGAATAAATCGAGAATTTAACATATTTTTTTTTTAATTTGCAAATTTACAATCTGCTATTACAAGCTATTAGTAAATGTGATTATTGCAAATACATGAAAGGAGAAATTATCCATTCATAACACTCCCAATACTAACACTAACAAATTAAATTAATGTAGGATTATAATATGAAACTAAAATTGAAATGAAAATTAAAATTAAAATTGAAATTAGTGTATAAAGTCTGTTGGCCACTGTCTCTTCAATCTTCGTCTGACTTCTGGTTGGAGGTGTAGTTGTCTTGCTTCCTCGTTGGGGTGGGTTGGCAGATGTTCTAAATAATTTCTTGTTAGTCTGCTGATTTCGTCTTCAACGAACGGTATACCAGATTCATCATGCAGTGTTTTGTTACTAACGTACCACGGCGCGTTGAAAATCATTCTGAGTATTTTGGATTGGATTCTCTAAATGATTTTGTATTAGAAGGCTTTGCACAGCCCCATAGTTGCACTCCATATGTCCATATAGGCTTTATTATGCACTTATACAATAGAAGTTTATTACCTGTTGATAACTGTGATTTTCGGCCTATTAACCAATTCATTTGACGTATTTTCATGTTGATTTGGATTTTTTTGCCAAGATATGTGCTTTCCAAGTGAGCTTTTGATCAAGTGCCATTCCCAGGTATTTGACTTCTGTTTTTACTGGTAGTAGTATATTGTTTAGTCTGATTCTCGGACATATGATGTTCCTATTGGTGAATGTAATTTGATTAGACTTATTATGGTTAACTTTGATTTTCCATCTATTCATCCAGTCTTGTACTAGGTTCAGGTGTATTTGAAGGTTTCCTGATGCTACTTGGGGGTCATCATCGATAGATATTATGGCGGTGTCATCTGCGAACATGGCTACTGTGGTCGTATTTGTTGTTGGGATATCAGCAGTGTATATGAGATACAGGAGGGAAACCAGGACACTTCTTTGAGGGACACCGGATTTTATGGGATAGTAATGAAAGGTTTCTGTAAGGAATCTGGGTTGAAAGTAACGTTCTGTGAGGTATGATTTTAAAAGTAGATAGTGAGGAGTGGGAAAGGATGACTTTAGTTTATATAGGGGGCCGTCATGCCAAACACGGTCCAAGGCTTGTTATATATCCAGGAAGGCAGCAGTGCAAATTTTTTTCTCTTCGAGGCATACATTAATGTTTTCTACAATCCTATGACACTGTTGTAGAGTTGAATGAGTTTCGAGGAAACCAAACTGGTGGTCTGTGATAACTGAATTAATTTCGATGTCTTCGTTATTGGAAGTAAGCTGATTGGTCTATATGAAATAATAGTATTTGGTGGTTTATTTGGTTTACTTATCATAATTATATGTGCGAACTTAGAATTAATCGGATAGTAGACTAATCTTATAATACTATTTTATATCATTGTTAGTATGAAAATTGCTTTTCTCGGTAATTTTTTTAATATTAGCCCGATGATCATGTCGAAGCCTAGTGCTTTGTAGTTATTGCATCTAGAAATTTGTTCTTTTACATTATTGGGAGTAAAGCATTTGATTGGTAGCATCATTGGACATGGAGTGTCTAAGAAATTTTTACTTGTTCTTCGTTATTATGGTTATTAACTTCAGGTGCACTAAAAACGTGTGAGAGATGTGCAGCAAACATTGATGCCTTTTCTTGTTCAGTTTTTCCCCAGCTTCCATCGTGTTTCCTTAGAGGTGGTATGTGCTGTGTAGGCCTCTTGAATGATTTCATTGCTTTCCAGATGCTGTGGTCTTCTTTTGACAGACTGTTGATGAATAGTTCAAATGTATCATTCCTCGCGTCTTGTAGAGCAGTTTTAAGTTATCGTGTTAATCTATTGTATTCATTTTTGTCTATAGGATTGCGACTTCTTTGCCATATGCGCTGCAATCTGCCATATGAGTAGAACATCAATTTTGTTATGTTCAAGGAAGTTAGTAACTTCTTTGTTATGGTTGCCTAGGCCGTTGGCATTCCATTGTGCAATTCGTAGTGACTTAAGTTCTATTACTGAGTTTATTTGTTACTGTGGAAAGCATGTTTAAGATCACGCTATTTTGATTTATTAGTTATGAAAACATAGCTTTGAATTCATTAAGGAAACTCTTCATCATCTCTCCAATGTCACTGTTTGTATTGCTTCCATGTGTACCACTTGTTACTTGAGCGTAAGTTGCATGATTTTGGTTGTATGAGTTCGTATTATTATGGACATTATTTACATTTGTTTCACCTGTTGTTTGTGTGTGATTTTGATTGCTTAAGTTCGGATTATTCTGTACTGTATTTCTGTTATATGGCAGTTGATTGTTCGCTGGAGTGTGCGATGATAATCCTCTTGCTCTGTTTCTACTGCTAATTAACTCTTTATATACTATTCATCCTTTGTAATTTGCAGTGTGTGCTCCATTGCAGAGAGCGCGTATGGCAGGTGTGTCCCTAGGTTTTTTACAATCGGCTGACATATGGTTGCCTCCAAATTTGACACAGTGATAAGGTCTATTACGGTATGTCTTAGAGTGTGCATACAATTGGCATCTTATACACTGGACAATATTATTCTTTTTATACGGTGGCTCAATAACTATTTTCGCGTTGTTTATAAATTGAATTTCATATATTTTTTTATTATTTTGATTAGGTTCTATATCGACGTAGAACATCATTAGAGGGTCTTTACTTACTTTGTGTTTTATATTTACAATATTGCGTACTAAATGCCCATGTTTTTCTATTTCACTTTTTATTATAATAATGGGCACTGTATGATGTAGATTACGAATTACAACTCTGTATGCTCTATCGTCTTTCATTTGGTACGTATGATGCACAATTTTTTTGCTGTTTAAATGTTTTACTAGTTTTTGGTATGTTTCAGAGTCCCGGGAATTTATTTTTATTGTGTTTTTTTTAATGAAGTACAATAGAATGTCTCTGTTTTTGTTACTTCCGATAGGTTATTAACCATTTTATTGTATTCAGTAACACCATATATACAAATTGGTGGGGGTTTAGTGGTTGCTGGAGATTTGTTTGTATTTTCTGTACCGTTATTGTTGTCGTTTTCGTTTTCATTTTGTAGAATCTGAAATTTATTGCTGGTTACTATCGTGTCCTCGTTTTCTGTTCGTTTTGGAGGATTAATTTTACGTTTTTTGTTACTATGTTGTATAGTTTGCCATTCGTGAATGTCTGATGACTCAATGTCGCTGATTTCCTCTAAAGATTATTTACTTTGTAATGTATGTGTCATCTCAATATAATCATAATCTTCATTTTGAAGTGTAGATAATGTGGGATTTATTTTAGGATTGTATTGACAGTTTGAGGAAGATTGTAATAGTACTTGGTTAGGAACATAATATATTGTTGTTGGTGGATTGTTTAAAATTTGTGCTGAATTTGATTGTGAGTTTTGTGGAAAAAGAACATTTGGGCATTCTGGTTGAATTTGCTGTTGCTGATATTGAGTATTTATAGGTTGACCATTAACAGTAGCAGTATAACAAAGAACACTCACCGATAAATCTGGTGGAGCACTAATTTTAATTGTTAAAACTATATATTTTAAATTTGTAAATAGTTTATAAATAATATATCCACTTGATACACGATAATGTAATTTTTAATCACCACCGTAAACTTTCGCCTAATTTGTATCGATGCGATGTTTGCAGGTCGAGAGTCAAATGAATACGAATTTAACGTATGAGAATATAATTCTAATATTCACACGGAATTACTATTAAACGCTAAACAACATTAGTTTTAGTTTAAAAATTACATATAATACTAAGACCAAAGAAATAATTTGTAATTTATTAACTAAAACTAAAATCTCTCCATTATGTAACAGTGGAGGACTAAGGCTAAAACTAGTCATAGGCAACATTGTAATTTCCAGGGATATTTTTCAGTCATGACACATATTTTGCATTCGGTAATTTGGTTTCAAAGCATATAATGCTAAAATAAACATAATTTATAAAAACAAATAATAAGATGAAACAAATATACTTAGATCGATTAATTATATCTATCGCCTTTTTTCTCACTTTTGGTAAAAATTCTTTAAATTGTCAATTAGTTTGTCATAATTAATAAATATTTAATAGTTAGTTAAATTTTCAGAATTTTATTTAATTTGGGGAATGTTGCAATAATATTATTCTCGTAAATAAATCATCACATGGATACAAGAGAAATATTATTTCTTTACTTATAAAAATTTTAAAGTAATACTTAATTTTTCAATTCTGTTAGGTTTTATCTTGTTCATAACATTTAAATTCCTCTATTGAAAAGTCAATAATATCACTGAACATAAGAGACAAATGAAAGGGGAGAACGACTGGTTCAGTTTGCAGACTACCAAAACATGTCTATTGTAAATATTTACATTCTTTAAAAAAATCAAACAAAAAATGTACTTGGGTAGCACCAAATGGAACCAGTAAGAACGAAATTGACTTTATTCTAACTAACAACAAAATATTGCTACAGTAAAAGAATATCAGTGTAATAAATAAATTTCAGGCAGCGACCATAGACTAATCAGAGTAAACATTGTTCTAGATCTGAAACTAGAAAGAATAAAATTAATCACAAAACCAACACTAACCGGTATAAATATCAAGAATCTAGAAGAAAACTCACATCACTACCAAAGGACCATTGTGGAAACATGAACAAATCGACAGCTGTCAATTAATGGAAATCATCCTTGATAGTGCCAGAGAAATCGGAGGCACACAACAACAAAATGAATATAGTAAACTGTGTACTAAAATCAAAATAATGCTAAAACAAAGCAGGGAAAGGAAATGAAAGTAAGTAGGTACATACAGAGAATACAATATACAGAACTTTGTAAGACAATAAGGAAAATTATTAAGGAAGATATAAGAAAACACAGTGAAATATTGGTAGAAAATGAAATCGAAAATATAAAAAAGCTATGAAGAAACAAGAAAATCATTAATCATTGCGAAGAACCAAATCGTTTCTCTAAAAAATAAAAACACAGAAATGAAATAATATAACTAAATTCTACAACGAACTACACAAAGCCCCTGAACCACTTGAACTAGTAACCAAGAATATGTACCAGAAGTTCTTCCGGAAGAAGTATAATCGACAACTACAAAATGAAAAGCAAAAATAGTAAAGCGGCTGGAATAGATGGCATAATAGTGAAATTGCTTAAATACGCTAGTAAAAAAGCTGGAAAATCTTAGCAGGCATATTTACGAATATTGGAGAGTATCAAGAAATGCCTTTATGGTCTTGATCTCAATGAAGGGAAACCCCCAATCTGTACCTCCACGCGGTATAAGACGGGCAACATTTAAGTAGATAGCTTAGGTGGCTGACGCAGATGGGTACCTAGTGTTTGCCGGTATAAGCATTCAACGTTATTCTTAGGAAAGATGCAAGGGCAACCTCTAGTTCTGAGAAGGAGAAATCGTCCCCGAAGGCGAATGGGTGACATCCGTCGTCAACGGCATGGGATGCGAAAGACAAGTGAGAAACCATAGCATTAAATTCCCAAGATAGTTAATATGGCAAATCAGAATCAAAACATGGCGCCTAGTTCCCGGGAGGCGTTCAATCGTCAAGGGGTGCTAAGAATCTGCGGGAGAAAACTTAAAATTACTACGTGGAATGTTAAAACTTTATATAGAGCAGGCAAATTAGCTAGTACTAAAAACTAGATGAGACGAATGAAGTGAGACATACTTGGTATGCACGAGGTGAGATGAAATGGAGAAGGATATGAGGATTCAGTAAATGGCAACCGTTTCTATTATGCACGCAAAGATGATACTGCCCAGTCAGGTGTAGGACTGTTGATAACAGCATCAATGATAAAACACACGAAAAGTTTCCTATCAGTCAGCGACATATTAATGATTATCAAATTAAATGGACAACCATTCGACATCAATGTACCTAATACAAATATACGCACTGACAGCAGAAAGCCCAGACGAAGATCTTAAGATTTTCTATTCCGAAATTGAAAAGATCAAAAAACACATAAAATCAGATGACATCCACATATTTATGGGAGATTGGAATGCTAAAGTAGGAGCAGAAAAAGTCGAATCGATCATCGGCCCATATGGTTTAGGAACCAGGAACGAACGAGGAACACGCTTTATTGAATTTTGCCAAGAAAACAACCCGGTGGTTCTTAACACATGATTTAAATTACCTAAAAGACGTCTATAAACGTGGAGGTCTTCTTAAGATTGCAAAGGAAATATTGTGAGGAACCAAATCGACTACATTACAATTAACAAAAGGTTCCGTAATGGTATTCCAAATATAAAAACGTACCCAAGCTGTGACATAAATTCAGACCACAATCCTGTAGACGCAACTATCCGATTAAAACTTAAAAGAGTAGACAAGGCTAAAACCAGTCAGAGAATAGCATGGAGTAGTGCTGGCCAAGGACAAAAACAGAAGTATAAAGACATGGTAGACACGCAATTAGAGTCTAAGACAATAGCTCCCACTAAGGAAAAGACAATAAAAGAAAACATTGAAGACATGTGGGGGAAAATTAAAAATTATGTCTTGGAGGAAGCAGACCAAAGTATACAGAAAGAAAACTGTAGACATAGAAAACCACGAATGACAAACGAAATATTACAAATTATGGAGGGGAGACGGATGGTAAAAAACAAAAACCTATCAAGATACAAAGAACTCAACAGGGAAATTGAGAAAAAAAAAATGTAGCTAAGGAAAAGTAAACGAAAGAAAAATGTAAAGAGGTAGAAGATTTGTAAATAAAGCATAAAGATAGAGAACTACACAGAAAGGTTAAAGTAGCTGGAATGTGAAAACCCAAGCTCTTAATAATTGTAACAAATAAAAAAACTAAACTGCAATTAGTCTCTGAAAAACAAACAGAAATATGGGAGCAATATCTTAAAGATTTGTTTGGTGATTAGAGAACAGAAGAGCCCCCACAAATAGATACAGATGGAAAATTAAACATTCTCACCGAAGAAGTTTTGCAGGCAATTAAAGACGCAAAGAACAACAAGGCACCCGGAGAAGACCTAATAACAGCCGAACATTTTAAACACCTAAGTGATAATGCTATCAGGAAATTAACATACCTCTGCAACATTATATATGAACATGGCATAATACCGCATGACTGGCTAAGATCCACTCTTCCTAAAAAACAAAAAGCAAGGAAATGTGAAGACCATCAAACTATATCCCTAATGAGTCATGCCGCTAAGATTGTTATGCGATAAAACCGAACTCACAATAAGTGTGAAGAATACCTGAGTCGTTCTCGATATGGTTTTAGAAAGGGTACAGGCACTAAAGAAGCAATTATGGGATTGACAGTAATAGCAGAAGGGTATATTGAGGTTCAAAAACGGCTGTGTGCTTTGTCGATTATAGAAAGGCCTTCGAATGCATCAAACACGGAAAATTGATTGAGGTGCTAAAATAAGTAAGGTTGGACTGACATGACATAGCTATCATAAGTAATACATACTGGAACCACACAGGATGCGTTTGAACAGAAAACGGAAACACCAAGTACATCAACATAGAACGAGGAATGCGTCAAAAGTTCATTTTGTCCCCCCTATTATTTAATGTATATGCCGAACACATAATTAGAGCTTCTCTTGAAGATCACCCTGAAGGTGCCAAAGTCAATGGAATCATCATGAACAATATAAGATATGCCGATGACACCATAGTATTAGCAGAAGCAGTCCATGTCCAAGCCTACAGGCTGGGCTTGGACATTAACTTTTCCAAGACCAAAATTTTTGTATTCCACAAAAACCCTAATGAACAAGTTACACCTAACATACAAGTAACTGGTATCACCCGTCAGAATTCCCAAAGCGTCATATACCTGGGCAGAGAGCTAAATAGTCAACTAGACCACTTAAAAGAAATTAGAAGACGGATTGAAATAGCAAGATCTGGTTTCATGAATATGCGTAAAATGCTCTGTAACCCCAAGCTATCAGTCTCAATAAAATTAAGAACACTTAAGTGTTATATGTGGTCTCCATTTCTATATGGCTGTAAGACCTGGCCAATAAAGCAGTATGACGCTTGATAGTAATGAACGCACGCCCTCATCGGGTCAATACTATCAAAATTAGAAAGACGTCATATCTAGGACACATAATGCGCCATAAGGAATTTGAACAGCTCCAGATAATATTAGAAGGCAAGATTGAAGAAAAAAGGGGCATAGAACGAAAGAAAAAATATTGGTTACAAAACATCAGAGATTGCACCCTCACAAGAGGAAATTAATTAGTTCATCAAGTCCAGGACAGAGAGAAATTTAACATATTGATCGCCAACCTCAACAGAGAAGGCACTTAGGAGGAGAAGGTTATTTACGAACTACATAAGATCAAAATGCATACTAGACCACTGGAATACAGCAAACATAATTCCTATTCAAAAGAAAGGTAGCAAAGAGGATACCAAAAACTATAGACCTATAAGTCTACTACCAATCATGTACAAAATATTCACAAAGATCATCAACAACAGATTAACAAATACATTAGATGCTGCATAGCCAATAGAGCAAGCTGGCTTCAGAAGTGGATTCAGTACCATGGATGATATCCATACGCTTCGAGAACTAATGAGTACAGCTAGAGAATATGAAATACCGCTAGCATTAACATTCAGTCGATTCTGGCCATTCGAGCCAATTTCGAGAAGGCTTTCGATTCTATATATCTCAAGGCATTAATAGAAGGTTTGACAAACCGTACATAGAGACTTTAAAAAATATATACAGACAAGCAAAAGCTGAGGTAAAAATTTATGAAAACACTCCAAAATTTCCCACTACCAGAGGCGTCCGATTAGGGGACGCAATGTCACTAAAGCTCTTTAATGCAACTCTAGAAAATATATTTAGCAAATTTAACTGGCAGATCAAAGACCTATTCAATTATGAAGAATTTCTCAGCTATCTTAGATTTGCAGACGACATCGTTCTTATTGCTGATAATCCTGCAGAACTACAAAAATGTATAAGCAATCTAAATGAAGGTAGCAATAAAGTTGACCTAAAAATGAATTTGACATAAACAAAAACCATGTACAACGAGGTAGTTGATGCCCAAGATGTAATAATAATAATCAACACTGCACTTGAGACAGTAGACGAGTATGTAAACCTGGGACAATTAATTCATAAATCTAGCTCCTTACTCTAATCTCTTAATATTCAAATCTAAGATGCCACTCCACCTGAAGGAAAAAGCATTCCATCAGTCTATACTACCAATGATTTCGGCTACGAAACTTGGATCTAAAAAACGAGATAATAACGAACTCAAAACCACTTAAGTGTCAATGAAAAAGAATTAAATGGATCAGACACAAAACCAAGGTCACTGATGTAATCCACAGAATTAAACCCTTAAAATGGAATGGGCGATAAATATAGTGAGAAGAACTGGCAATAGATGGTCCTCTAGAATTACACTGTAGTTTCTAAGAGACGTTAAGAGACCAAGAAGATATCCAAATTTAAGATGGGACTATGACATAAGGAAACAAGCCAGTACACAATATTAGACAATCTTCAGCAGAAATTAAGAACGTCTCTGTAAGGGAGGCTGCACCATAATCGGTGAAATACACTGCCAATAATAGTGATGATAATGATGACATCAGGACCTACACCTATTATAAAAGTGTATTATTCCTTATTTTTGACAAATGAGTTTGTGAACTGAAAACTATACACGAGAAGCATGAAGGCAACTTAGGTATAATACACGTCAAGCCACATAAAAGTCACAGAGAGTTGTCGTGATTTCTCTCTTACGTGTAATAATTTTTAAAGCAAAATGAAAGGTTACATAAAAACGCAGTGTATATATGCCAATTTGGTACAATCGCATGGACATATTTTTTACCTTGTTATAAACTGATGTGCGTTTGTGTGTTTGGAGAATAATATCATTTGTAGGAATCCAAAGCCATAGGTGAATGTTTACCTTGTTTCCCACTCCAATAGCTATTATTTCTACACCAGTTGCTTGTTCAAGTTTGCTCTTCATGCTCTCCAACAATTTGCCAACTTCAGTGGCATTTAGTCCTCGGCTGTTTGGTAGAACTTTGAAGGCGACAGAATCAGCAAAAGTTCTGAAAATATATAATGTATTAAATATACTGTTTTACAAAATGAACATTTCGAAGCTGTTAGAAGAACGTCTCTTACCTTCCATCCGCAAAAACTTTTGGATCTAATTTCAAGATGTTGGAAATATTCTTGATGATATTATTTCCTTGACTCCACGACGTTAAAACATTTTTGAGAGTTACATAAACATATTCAAGATCGGGGTCTCGTCTCTGTTGTAGTTCCATGTCTGGATATGGATGAGCACCGCGAGGTTCCTTCTTCATCATCGATGGTAAGAGTATGTCTTTGGGTTTAGTACGTGGTTCGATTTTACCTAAATAAAGAAAAGTGTAGCTAATTTTTCCATATAACGAGTCCTAATAACCAAATGTTTGGACAAACGAAAATTAATTAAATATTTTTTTTTATTTAATTAACGTGTATTAGCAGCAAAGGGCATTGATACGGTTACAAAAGTAAGGATTACAGTATCTTTAAATAAGATTTCAATGTTAGCAAACTAGTAAAAAAAAAACAATATCTATATGGCGCAGTATATTTAACAGTCTTTAAGAAACATTATCACTATTAGTACTAAGGGTGCGCTCATAACAAGGCGCCGACCATAGGATGGTATCATAGTATCATCGCCACGTAAAATAAATGCATTATTTTAAAAATTCCAGCGTTCACCGTTAAAGCGCAGCGCCCAGCCTCGTGCCAGGTATCGGACCATAGACTTGGACCATAGTATTTCAGCTTAGTATTTTTTCGATCCTCGTCCTAGTACTCTAGGATCAACACTACGAGGTGCCGACCACCGAGCCTCGCTGCGACCATCGTATCGATCGCTAGTTAAAATAAATGCATTATTTTAAATGCGAGCGTTCCCTTCATTGTCAGTGCTATGATCTAGGCGAGGATACCATGCGATGGTCTCCGTAATGAACGCACCCTAAAAGTGAGGTTATGTCTTTATCCAGTTTATGTTGTTTTCGTGTTGGTATATAGCTGGAACTCAACTAATATGTGCTTGACGATGACACGGGTATTACAGGTATGGCACCAAGGATGATCAACTCATTAGAAAAAAAAAATATTTCAAATCCTTTATAAAAGGTATATAATAAAATGCCCAAACGGACTATCACAATTATATTAAAAAACGTTTTCGAATTGTTAAATCCATCATCAGTGTAAACGAGGTATACACGCTATGAGCCACCAAAATATATGGGTCAAGACCCTTTAAATGATATAAATTTACAGTTGTTTTACATTATATATGGTTACAAATTATGATGTTTAAGTTACCGTTCGAATTGGTAACATGGCGACGTACGACCCTACATAGGTAAAATGGTCCTGAGACGAAGTGTCTTCGAGGACCTGTTGATAACAACTTTTTTTACCTATGTAGGGTCATACGTCGCCATGTTACCAATTCCAACGGTAACTTAAACATTATAATTTGTAACCATATATAATGTAAAATAACTGTAAATTTATATCATTTAAAGGGTTTTGACCCATATATTTTGGTGGCTCATAGCATGTATACCTCGTTTACACTGATGATGGATTTAACAATCCGAAAAAGTTGTTATCAACAGGTCCTCGAAGACACTTCGTCTCAGAACCATTTTACCTATGTAGGGTCATACGTCGCCATGTTACCAATTCGAACGGTAACTTAAACATCATAATTTGTAATTATAAATAATGTAAAACAACTATAAATTTATATCATTTAAAGGGTTTTGACCCATATATGGTGGCTCATAGCGTGTATACCTCGTTTACACTGATGGATTTAACAATCCGAAAACGTTTTGTAATATAATTGTGATAGCCCGTGTGGGAATTTTATTATATACCTTTTATAAAGGATTTGAAATAATTTTTTTGTGATATATGGTATACAGCCAGCTACAGGAACTAAGTTTCCTAGTGTGTTTTTTTTTCTTACTCATTAGGTACCCATGTGTTCTTCTTCTTCTTCTTAGGGTGCCTGTCCGTTCCGAACGTTGGCGATCATTCTGGCTATGATAATTTTGTTGGTTGCTATACGAAATAGCTGTGTTGAGGTCTTTCTATACCATGCTCTCAGGTTAGCAAGCCAGGATATTCTTCTTCGTCCTGGGGCTCTTTTTCCTTCAATTTTACCCTGCAAAATGCATTGGAGTAGCTCGTATCTGCCTTGATTTCTCATAATATGTCCCAAGTACTCCAGCTTACGGCTCTTCACAATGTTGACCAAATTCGCGGTTGTGTTCATCCTCCGCAGTACTTCTTCATTGGTGACTTTGTCTGTCCATGGTATCTTCAGGATTCTTCTGTATAACCATAATTCAAACGCCTGAAGTTTTGATAGAGTTTCCGCCTTCAATGTCTACATTAATATATACATACTCCATACAGAAGCACTGAGTATACGTAACATTTAAGGAGCCTTATTTTTGTTATAAGGGTGAGGTCATGGCTTTTGAACACAGAGCTCATAGCCAAGAATGCACTTTTGGCCTTTCCGATGCGACATTTAATCTCTTGGGTATTGTCCCACGACTCATTGATTATAGTTCCCAAGTAATTGTATTGTGAGACACGTTCAATTCTCATTTGGTTCACATACAGATTTGCTCCAGTTATGTTTTGCTTGCTGATGATCATTAGCTTGGTTTTGCTGGTGTTTATATCCAGTCCATAGGTTCTACTTGTTTCTGTTATTTTGTTCATTAAGTTTTGCAGCCATTCTATGGATTTTTAAAAACATTATTGTATCATCTGCATACCGCAGGTTATTAAGCTTGACTCCATTTATTGAGATGCCTTCATCAATATCTTTTAGAGCCTCTTCAAAAATGTGCTCCGAGTACAGATTGAATATCAGTGGTGAAATTATGCACCCCTGTTTCAGTCCTCTTAAGATTTTGACCTGTTCTGTATATTTTCCATCTATTCGGATGTGTAAGACGGCAATATCCAATTTTCAATCTTCTTATAACAACTTTGTCTCTTCTAGAAAGTGTTGGTAGTTTAAAGGAGGGAATTCTCGGTTGGATATTATGAAGTCTTGAGCTTGTTCTATCGCAGAGGTTTTGCCAGACTCTCACACACATTTTCTTGATTGTATGTTGCAAATCGACTCCAAGTTAAATACTTTCTATAGATACATTAGAACGGGCTGCCTCTTTAGCTACTTGATCTGCATTTTCATTTCCTGCAATATCCACGTGTTATGGACTCCAAATAATGCTTACCGATGCGAACCTATCTTTTAATTGGTGGCATGCGTTGTGGATATTTTGGATTAATGGGTTTTGGTTGAAAATATTATTGATGGATAGGATTAACGATATTGAGAGTGCAGATTGCGATGTTTTTGCTTTTGTTGATTGTACAATTAAGTGCTTTCATGATGGCATATAGTTCGGCTGTGTAGATGCTACAGTGATATGGAAGACGGTAGGTAGCTATAACTTCTTTGGTAGTAGTGGCAGAAGAACCAACCCGATCTTCAACTTTCGAAGCGTCTATATAGATGATTGAGTCATACTGTTTGGTTTGGATGAGTTCCAGGAAGGATGCCTTTGGGACGGAACTAGGAGTTTCTTTTTTGACATATGCTGAAAGCCTGGTGTTTATAGCGGGCAACATTATTATTCATGGTGGAGTATTAGAGGATAATATTGGAGTAGTACTTTGTAAATCTATATTACCTAAACCTCTATTAGTTCTTTAAGAAATTGTAAAGCTGGTTATACTGCTCTATATTTGTTTACTGCTATTGGTTTGGTAGTGTTGATTAACCCGTTGACTGGATTATTCGGATTGGCTAATGCTTTGACCAAGTAGGACAAAATAAGTCGCTGACAGCGAATATTAGTAGGTGGTTGGTCAGCTTCGACTTGAATACTTTCTGTGGGACTAGATCTAAAGGCACCAAGACATATTCGAAGAGCGGTGTTTGAATGATATTGAGGCAATTTAGTTGTGAGTCGGGGGCGAATATGTATAGTATACTACCATAATCCATTTTTGAATGAATTAAAGATTGGTAAATTCTCAGCAAGATATCTTCGTCTGCTCCCCATTGATGGTTCGCTAATGATTTTAAGATATTTATGTTTTTGAGAAAAATACCCTTTAATTCTTGAATATGATATTTCCAAGATAACTTTTTATCAAAGATTACACCTAAAAATTTTTGTTGGTGTACTACTTGTAGTGGGATTCCATTTAAGGTTAAATTAATTAAGTTGAAAGAATGTTTTTTACTAAAATGAACTTCTTCTTTTTCTTATTGCCCCATCTTCTATGGCAATTATAACTTTGGAATCTGCTGCATGAAAGATTTCTGTGGATGAGCGGTCAAACCAACTCCTCAGGTCCTTCAACCACGAGTTCTGACCTCTTCCAACTGATCTTTTGCTCTGAACTTTACCTTTCAATATGATTTGGAGTAATTTGAGAAATGACCTATTTTTTTATGAAAATTTAAATCTTGTTCCTTTTGATTAACTGTGAATATCATTTAAAACAGTTTAAATTAACGAGCAAGTGGATGTTGTGGTTTTTCCTTCAGAGAAAATTACTAGATCCTCTGCGTATATTGCATATTTGATTGGGAGTTGAAGAAGTGTACCAATATTGTTTATGCTCATTAATAATAGAGGAACTCGCTAAATACAAAATACTAAATACAGATTACTGAAAATAATCCTTTAAGGCAAAGTATTCGGAAAGCGAGGAATTAGGAGAAGAAGAATATCATGGTTAAAAAACCCGGGGCTTATAGCCAGAATAATCGCCATCATTCGAAACGAATAGGCAACTAAAGAAGAATGAGTAGTTCTTAGGACAGATCCTTGTGGTATACCATTTTCTGTAAGATGTGTTGCTGAGAATTTTCCGTCGGTAGAAATTCTGAAAGTTCTAGTAGACAAAAAGTTTTCAAGAAAGTAATATACATTACCATATAATTTCATTTTCTGTAGTGTTTCTAGGATTACCGATTTCTGAACTATATCAAATGTGCTCTAAATATAGAGAGATACAGCAATAAGGCAAATAAACTATTTAAATGTGTTGATGTCTATAAACTTTGGTGCAGTGTTCACATAAAAATAAACGAATATTCCACAATATCGTGTCAACCAAATATTCGGAATTATCTCTTTACCGTGTATAAAATAAATCATTTTGACATAATAATATGGCATAACATAACATAACAAAACAACAATGAATCATCATAAGTAATAAATTTCTTGACAGTTAATTGTAACAAACCTCTAGTGAAAAGCTCTGATAAAATATTTATTCAAATGGTCAGAAGTGGTAGTAAAAAATATTGTCAAGTTAAAAAATATGAGAAATTGCTAAAAAATTAGATGTGGCCAAGTTTACAATTGCGGACATACTTAAACATTATCGTGAGAGTGGAAGTATCCAACCTAAAGGCGGAAGTTCAAGTAGACCGGGAATTGTGTCGTGTCGTGATAGGGGTCGACGATTACTAGTGAAACTTTGAAAACTGTAAATTGTTTTCATAAAAATATTATTGTTTCATTATGCAGTAGAGTTAATGATACAAAAATTAAGCAGTGTAAAAAATCAGCATAGAGGCCATATATAACATCCAAAGATCAGCATTACAAGAGTTATATTGAAAGAAAAAAAGCTTTATTCTATTACAAGGTGTAGACCAAAGAAGAATAATATTTGTTTATAAAATCATATAAGTACGTATAGTATTAAATTTACCTTTATTTTCTTTGATTTCCGTTAATGAGTCAAAAGGTGGGCCAGGTTTCTTCACATCCAATCTTTCAGGTCTTTTAAAAGCTTTATACTTCTGTAGAATTTGATTTAAGTTATTTTTAAAGAGTCGATTTTGAGGAACATTTTCTGTAACAGAGTTTTTTACTTAAAGTTAATTTAAATATTAAATGAAAATATAAAGTATATAATGAACGTTAGGTTTATCATACACACCAGGGGCTGCACCTATTCTTTCCTTAACCTTTTTGTAGATCTGTTTGTTTCTAAAATATATTCTTAAAGTAATAAATTTTAAAAAAAAATTCTTCTTATAATTAAAACAACAACTGGAACAGTGGAATGGGAGTGTAAAAAAAATGGAAATTTTAGATGGTGAAATGATTGTAAAAGATAATGGTTTCGAGGATATGGTATCAGATTTACAGACTAATGGAAACAACGACAGAGATACATGCAGTATATATTTATTTTGTGGACGACAACTAGGTGTTTGATAGAGCTCAGAACAATCCTGAAAGAGGTGGTCCTAGATTATAGGAAACTAAGAATCATAAGAATCATCTATAATATCTACTATAACCAAAATTCCAACATTAAAGTGAATCTCGAAACAGAGCCACTCTCAATAGATATGGATGCATGCTGCTCCCGTTACTGAAATATACTCTGAACATATATTCGCATAAGCGCATTAAGACAAAAAAAAGATATATTATTCAATGAAGTGGATCTGAATAACATTGGATATATTGACGATCAGTAGTTTTTGCTGACAGTGTAAAGGTCCATAAATACTAATGTCACTCAAACTAGATATCAGTAAAGGTTAACGACTAGACAAAAAAAAAAACAAATATACAACTAACATAAACAGCTAAATGGATCACTCCATCGAAATAAAATAATGTATAGGGAAGGTAAGATCAGTATTTATACAGACAAAATATATCTTTAGGAGTCATTATTAACCACTCAGAGACAAAGTCTCCATCCTTACACATTATGTTTTTCTTCCTCATTTTATGACGCAGTAGCTTGGACGCTTTCTAAAACTTCTTTAAAAAATGTTTCGAATACTTTGAGATGTAGCTTTAAAAGCATACCTACCTTAAGAATTTTATGGACGAACTGGCAGACTAATGTAGAATGAGGACGAATTGCGAGACCATGCATACAATCAAGAAGCACAAATTAAAAGATATGTACCATATTACGAGAAATAAGTAGAGATATGGATTGCTGTAACTTCTTTAGGGCAAGGTGTATGGTAAAAGAGAACCAGGTAGAAGAACAATTTCTTTTTCTTCACAGGCGGATAAAATGGTTTAACTAAGCAGTTTATATCCGGGCTATTTAGAAAAGCCAACAGCAAATTAAAAAGAGCCATGTTGATGGCAAAGATCCAGAAAGGATAGACACCGTAAGAAGAAGAAAAAGCTGATTCCTGATTAATTGAATTTCAGCCTTATTAGCTGACCGGAAAATACACATTTTGGTATATACTTAACCAGGTCATGGTGGCTCAGCTCATGGTTGCACTCTGATTCTTTCAAATAACAATGATTTTTCTTCAGTTTCGAAATATGACTATTTGCTGGGTGAAAACTACTTCAAATTTTCTTTGATTTATAATAAGAAATTTAATCTATACATTATTTGCATTTATAGATCACCTAGCTCTGATACTGAACTATTTTTTCAGAGCCTGCTAAATTTGTTAGATATTCTGCCCATTAAAAGCAGAAAAATTTTATGTGGTGATTTTAATATTGACTACGCTGCTGTTTGTGTGACCCAACTGTCTTTGGTAACTATTTTTGAATCATATGGTCTCACAATGCACGTTAATTCTCCAACAAGAATCTCAAAAACATTATCCTCGACAATTGATTATGTGGTTTCCGATTTTCCACCCACTGACGTCCATTCTACAGTTATTAGTGGGGGGCTTTCTGATCATGAAGCGGTATATACCAAGTTTAGCAGTTTACAAACACCTCACTTAAAAACCCGACGATTAGGTAGGATTTTTTCCACTCAAAACTTTCGTAAATTCTATAATTTATTCTTGACTTCTGACTGGAGTTTTTCTTCTGGGGACATTGACTGTAATGTTAGTGATTTTCTAAATAGACTTGTATCTATTTTTAATAAAGCATTTCCTCTATTAAACATCAGGCCAAAATATAACAAACCTTGGATTACCAAAGGCATTCGCATATCTGCGAAAAATCTGCTATATATTAAAAAATTTAATGACAGTATCCCCATCTCTGATTATATCAGTAAGTACAGAAAATGCTATATAAAACTACTCAAAGTAGCCAAAAAATCCTACTTTCATAATCGCTTAACAAGCTCCAAAGATAGTTCAAAAGAAGCTTGGTCAATAATAAACGATTTTCGAAATAAAACCAGTACAGCGAATCAAACCTTTTCTTTTCCTAACCCCGAAAATCTAAATGATTACTTTGTTAATGTGAGTAAAAATATAACCTCAACTATTTCGCCACAACAAGATCCAGTTTCCTATCTCTCTAATTCAAAAAACATTGCTGATACCTTCTTTTTAAGAACAGTTGATAAGACGGAACTCATTTCAACAATTCGTAGTATAAAAAGCACATCGTCCTGTAGTACAGATGGATTATCTATTAAAATTTTCTCAAATCTACCGCATAATGTTTTGGAGGTCATGGTCTCGCTAGTAAATGATTCCCTTGAAAACGGTACATTCCCTAACTGCCTAAAGACTGCCACCGTCATTCCTCTTCATAAAGATGGAGAAAAATCTGATGCCTGCAACTATAGACCTATTGCCTTGTTACCAGCACTATCAAAAATTATTGAAAGACTTATAAAAGTTCGACTTACGCCCTTTCTCCTTAAATATAATATTTTATCGCAAAATCAGTTCGGCTTTTTGTCTAATAAATGCACTAGTGATGCCATATTTTCTGTGTTACATGATGTATATCTATCACTAAACAGTAACCTCTCCTCCGCCACCGTTTTCTGCAACTATTCCAAAGCCTTTGACTGCGTAAATCACGACATTCTATTAAAAAATTAACTTTCTATGGAATTCGGGGTGTGTCTTTGAACTGGTTCAAAACTTATTTGGTAGGTAGGAAACAATTTGTTAGAATAAATGACACCGACTCTAGTTGTAAATATATTGAGTGTGGAGTACCGCAAGGTTTAGTATTAGGTCCCATTATTTTTTTACTTTTCATTAATGACATCACTTACTTGAAAATTAAAGGGAAAATTTTTCTATTTGCTGATGATACCAATATTACTTGGAGCAGCTCTGATATTTCAACGCATCATTCAATTATAACCGCTGATTTACTTATAATCAAGGCTTGGTCACACTCCAACTTACTTAGCTTTAACGTGGATAAGACTGTAGCATTATCTTATAAAGGAGTCATGCAACCCTTGCTTTTGAATGAGAGCCAAATCAATATCGTAAATTCCGTGAAATTTCTAGGTATTCTCATTGACATTGATCTCAAATGGTCCTTGCATACTGACTCCTTAAGGAAGAAACTAGCCTCAGCTTGCTTTGCAATAAGATCTGTTTGGGCCCCATTTTATACTATTTTTAAGTTGCAAAAAAGAGCAATCCGTTATCTATTTGGTCTCAAACAAACAACTCATTGCAAGACCTACTTCAAATATCACGGAATTTTGACGCTTCCCTCTTTATTTATTTTGGAAACGGTTTGTTTGGTTCGAAAGCATCTAAACATTTTTCCCGATAGACCTGACCATGGCTACTCCATTAGAAATTCGGATTGTAACGTTTATTTGCCGATGCCGTCCACTCAGCTAGTAAAGAATTCTATTCTATATCGTGCAAAGAAACTTTATAATCACCTTCCAAGAGAAATTAAATCCGCAACATCCTTCATTAAGTTTCGTAAGGTGACAAAAATCTATCTCTCAGAAAGACCATATTATTTAGTTGACGAGTTTCTTAATGTATAACAAAGAAACAAAATTAGTATTGTTTATAATTACATTTGGGTGTCTCAAGCAGTGGCTACAATTTGTCTCATTTGTTGTTGTCTGTACAAATTATGTAGGTTATACAATAATTTTACTAATTTAAAATTGTGTTATTCTGTTTTTTACTATATTTGTTTTTGTTTTATACTTTTTGTACTATTTGACTGATTTATTTTTTAGCTTTGTCCATAAAATTGTTCAATAATTTTCAGTGACAATAAAGTATATTTCTATTCTATTCTATTCTAGGTCTATTTTCCCGATAGAAGTTATGTTGTATTAAGATCCAGACCTTTTTCCGGTTGTAGACAGTGCTCTTTGGCACTCCTTTGAACCGAAGTATTTTATAGCTGATCCTTTTTTTGGAACATTCATCAGTGGTTTCTTTTTCATAAATTTCGATAACCTAGAACCCATACACTGCACAATATCATGCTCCGCCAGTCTGTCGAGTTTTTCTCGGCATTTCAAAACTAGCCTGGCGTCCACCTTAGAGCTTTTAAAAGTTCCTATGATCGCTTTTTTAATTCACATACTTAGGCTACCTGATCACCAAGAAGAACGTCATGACGGAAGAAATAGCCAAAAATATTCCTAGCAAACAAATGCTATTTTGGATTAAGCAGACATATGAGAAGCAGAAACTTAAGCCAAAAAACAAAAATAACCATATACAAAACCATTATACAACCAGTGTTGAGATATGGATCGGAGACATGGACCATTTCCAAGTCAGATGACAACCTCCTGCTTATATTTGAACGAAGGATCCTGAGAAGAATATTTGCTGTCATCTGTGAAAATGGTGTTTGGAGAAGGAAATACAACTATGAGATATATCACAGATATAAATATATATTTGGTGGTAAGGACGTAGTATCTCATATAAAAATAGGAAGACTAAGATGGGCAGGACATCTGGCAAGATCACAGCAGAACAACCCTCTTAGAAGAATCGTTATGTCACAACCTGTAAGAAGTAGAAGTAGGGGTAGGCCAAAACTCAGATGGAGGGATGGTGTGGATCAGGATGGTAGAAAAATAGGCGCAGCAAACTGGTAACAGTTGGCAATGGATAGAACCGACTGGCGTAATAGACTTGGGAAGGTGAGGCTCTTTTATAGGGCTGTAGCACCAATGATGATGATGATGATCGCTTCTGTATCTGTGCATATATTGATTCGTTTCAATTCGGAAGCCCTCGTGCCAATTTCTCTTTTATAACGCAACATTGCACAAATCTCTGAGTGAATCTGAATACTCGGGAGAACTCTGCACCCTAGCAGTGTATAATTTGACTGCCAGGATGCAGAATAATGAGCATAATAACATGTATTAATTTGTATGTGCATAATAATTTTTAATGGCGATTTTTAACGGTTTTGGGCACTTTTGATTTTTTATTCGCTTTGTTCTTAACGAAGTGTGACCTCGGAGGGCACAAAATTTTCAGAATAGACCATTTCTTGTGAGCTTTTACATCAGAAAATATCTAGAACTCTTGCAATAGATTTACTTAATTTGTTAAAAACAAGTATGTTGGTTGTCACAGCCTGTCACGTTAGTTATGATTTTGCTTTATGTCTAAATATTTTCTAAAATATTCTAAATTTACCTTTGATAATAAATATTTGTTTTGGCTAGTCTGTCCTCAAATTAAAATATCAAAACTGATTTCCAATTAACAGAAAACGTGGATATCAAGAAAAGCTGCTGCAATGGTTTTTATTTAACCTCTAATAGAAATAAATATATAGACTTACCTTTCATATTGACAGGCTCTGACCATACAACACCTCCTTCTGAATAAACCCCTGGTCGACTTTCTTCGATATTATTCATCTGCTCGTAGTCGTTGTCGTTTCTTAACTGTCTTTCTCGAAAAAATTCTGAATTAACAGGATAACCACTGCCAGACTCAGAGTTTTCACGGTCCCCATCGTTTTCTTCATCATAATATATTCTCGATTCTGGAAAGTCTACTGGTGGACCCCACATGCTGTCGTCATCATTGTTAAAATCTTGTTCACCTACATCATCAGTTTCCTTTTCTCTCTCTAGCTCTTCTCTTAATTGATCCTGTATATCTTTCTGTTTTGTTTTAGTCAAAAGAACCTCGATTAAAAGTCCTAATTTATCTCTATTTTCTGGTTGAAGCAGCTCTGCTATTTGTTCTGGTGTTACGTGAAAGTCGCTTAAAAACTTTATGATTGGGTAGAATTGTTCCTGATCCTAAAAGAGCAAACTCAGCTTTAAATTTAATAGTAGATTTAATAAGAAAACGACTTAGACAAAATTATACCATATTTACTTAATACAAAGATATGCTGGCAATTAGGACACAAATGAGTTCAGTTTAAGACATCTGACTGCTTGCACTTCCATGAGACAATATTTTAACAGAAAGAAGGCGGGTTATGACAAACCGAGTTTGATGAGCAAGTTCAAAATTCAAGCTCAAAACTGTTAACTTATGTTGCACAAAAAATTATTTACAAAATGAACGGACCATTAGGTACAAAGAGAAAAATGATTTCCTCTTCTAGATATTCTAATCAATCTTTCAGCGGTTTCATTGTTCTAAAATATTAATCATCATCACTTATGCTACAGCTTTAAAATATAAGTCTTCTTCTAAATATCAGTTTGTTTGATCCATTTTATAAGCGTTGTCAACTTGTCGCTCCAGTTTTCCTTGTAATCTTATTCACATCAGCTTTGTTCCATCTAAGTGATCCTATACGAAGGTTAATTCTCCCATGCTGGGACTTAAGCGTTCCTATGGGAGGATTGTTCTGATGTGCTAGGTGTCCTGTGTTCAATTCAGTGTCACTATTTTTATAGGAGATATCATGTCTTCTCCAGATGATTGTATAATTCATATTTGTAAGTTCTCTTAAGAATACAAAATTGGCTAGTTTTATTAAATATTTCTCTCAGTATCTTTCATTCATAGGTAGCGGGTAGATATTCTTCTATAATCCCGATAAAGGACAGATCTACTTTAGGGGCGCAACTCTGTCTACACAAGTCTTTATTCTCTCCCATATTCCTAGTAGGGATGGCGGTTTTTGACAAAACACCGGTTTTCGGTTATACCGGTTTTTTTTGCTTACGGTTTAACCTGGCAGTTATAACCGGCCAAAAAAACCGGTTTTTCTAAAAACCGGTTTTCGGTTTTTTTAATCAAATAGATTAAAAAGTTACATTTACAATGCACTTTAGTTTGCGATACTACATTCGCAACACAATTTTTTGTGTTTTATGAGAAAAAAATTCCCCAGACTCTTTCAAATGGGATTTAAAGAAAATAATATCAACATAAATATTTTACTTAAAAATAAATTGAATAATGCAATTCATCTTTTATTTTTACTACCACCAAAAAAAATTTATCATGTATTACTTTTAACTCATTTACGACTTCCGGTATGGGTATAAATCGTTTTGAAAACGTAGGGAAATCCTTGTAGATTCGTATTCGTAATCGGTAATTCGATATTCACAGTCATTATTTTTGGTAATCAGAAAAAGCCATTCACCCACTTTCAATGTCAAGAGTCAAATAACCATAATAAATACCAGATCACTTCTTATGTAAAGATATTATGATTACAAATACTTTTTCGACGAAATACTATAATAAAATTTAATTGTTTCTGGATAATGTGAGGTTTTGCTTCTGTATAAAATAAAAATTGAATTTTAGTTTTGTTTGGAATAATTACTTGAGAATAATAATTATGATTGGGTGGGATCCAAATTAATACCTAACCTAATCTTAATTACTGTAAAAACCTAATAACCGGTTTTTACTTTAAAAATAAAAAACCGGTTATAACCGGGACAAAAAAACAACCGATAAAACCGGTTATTTCGAAGTAAAAAAACCGGTTTTCGGTTAAAACCGGTAGGTTTTTCCCATCCCTAATTCCTAGATTCGGGAAATCATCTTAAATCTATCAATATCACATATACCTTTACAATACCCTACCAGATATAAAAAATAGTAAACGGTAGAAGAAGCAGATGAGACATAGTGCCCAACGATCCTAAATTGTTTAACGTAAACGAATAAAATCTTGTAGCCTGAACAAAGTATATTTAACAACTCTATGCAGAGAATAACTACCGAAATCTTACAGTCAAATAGAATGGAAAACCTTCACCAAAAATACTTTACTCAGATATCCTAAAGGCAATAAAACAAAGTAAACAATAGACGAGAGAAAGTAGCAAATAACAAGCCTTTTCGTGAAACTCTTTAATACAGGTATCTAACAACTACTTTTGATAAATTTAGTGATAACAATATGTAATAAACGAAGCAGGCAAAAGATCAATCGTCATATTTTACGTATAAACAATGTAAGATCGCTATTTGATTTTAAATACTACAGGTATATATAATAGTAAATCCTTTAAATTGAAAGTCTGTATTTGGCTATAAAAATTTCAAGAAATTTGACTTAACAGTTATTGCGGAATTAAAATTGTATACTCCAAAAAACTTTTATCTACAACGTTATTATGCGTAAACTATTGGATCTACGAACAACTAGAACAAACTATCCAGCAAGTAAACCAAGGCGATATACTAATAGTGATGGGCGATATGAACGCTAAAGTTGAAGAAGACAATATTAACTTAGATGCCGTAATGGACAAACAAACGGAAAACCGAAAGCGGTTTTCCGTTTATTTGTCAAGGTTACACGGGCTGGGCTGCACCAGGTCATATAAGAGAAAATCAAATAGACCACATCGCCATATCAAAAAGATGGAGATAATCTCTTCTTGATGTACGTAATAAAAGAGGAGCAGACATCGCAAGTGACCATCATCTCGTAATCTGTAGCATTAAAATCAAGATGGTAAAAAACAAAATCACGCGAAACACCAACAGACCAATACACAATCTAGACAAATTAAAAACGGCTCCAGGACGACACATGTTTGGGGAGGAACTTCAACTCAAAACAAGAGAACGTTAAGTAAATAGCTGAAAAGATTTGGCAGATGTTTTGACAGAAATAGCTGAAAATAAACTGGGTATAAACGAGAATGATTTCTAGTACTGATCATGGATACCGGATACCAAGATCCGGCAGGAGAGGTATACTTCATGACAACAGGGCCTCTCAGGTCGTAATTCTGCGAAATCCCTGTGTTAAAAATACAATAAATATTGGTACATGGAACGTCAGAAGCATGTACGAGCCTGGGAAAATTCACAACGTTATACAAGAGATGCAAAGATTAAACATCGATATCCTAGGCATCAGCGATACAAGATGGTCGGGTGCAGGCAACGTGCACCATCACAGATATGGTGTAGCAATTGTCGTTTCAAGAAGAATGACACAGTCTGTCACTAATTTTTCGCCAGTGTCAGACAGGATCCTGCTCCTACAACTGCATACAAAAACTGCAAAACTTAATATTATACAGGTATATGCCCCTACTGCAGATAAATCAGATGAAGAGATTGAGCAGTTTTATGAACAAATAAATCAAGTTCTAAAGTCTGCAAAGCCAAAAGATGTTACACTTATCCTTGGAGACTTCAACTCCAAAATTGGCAAAGGAAAAAGCGGAAAAAATGTGGGAGAATATGGTTTAGGGGCAAGAAACGACAGAGGAGACAAACTTTTAGAGTTCTGTCAAGAGAATGATATGATAATTTCAAATACATTCTTTAAGCTACCCAAACGAAGACTGTACACATGGACGTCCCCTCAACACACTAGGGAAAAAACAATTAGGAATCAGATAGATTATATTTTAATAAATGAGCGATACAGAAACTGTATAAGATCAGTTAAGGCTTATCCAGGCGCAGATGTTTCTTCAGATCATAACCCCCTGATAGCGCGGGTACACATTAGACTCAAAAGACCTTCAAATAAAACAAAAATAGATCACATAGATACCAGCCGCTTACAAGATCCAACAATTAAAGAAGATTTAAAACAACATATCAATGATAACTTACGAATGCTTTCTACAAAGACAGAGAACACGCATGTAGAAGATAAGTGGCAAGATTTAAAAGACGCCATAATAAAACCTGCCCAGAAAATGCTTACCAAAGAGAAACAGAAAAAAGGACGAGAATGGATAACAGAAAAAATTTTAGGTCTCATGGAAGAGCGAAGACAGTTAAAGGGAAAATGCAGCCAAAAATATAATGAAGTAAACAAACAAATCAGAAAAGAAATAAGAACTGCAAAGGAAAATTTTTATACAAGAAAATGCGAGGAAATCGAAGAACTACATCTCAAACATGACACTTTTAACTTACATAAAAAGATAAAGGAACTGACACGTACACAAAAACGAAAACATCCCAATCTCCTATGCAACGCAAATGGTGAAATAATAGCCGATCTAGAAGAAAAGCTTAGGACCTGGAAGAACTATGTAGAAGAATTGTTCGACGATGAAAGACAAGAACCTAATATAGATAACTTGCAAGGCGACGAAGGACCAGAAATAACTAAAGAAGAACTATTATACGCTATAAAAATAATGAAAAATGGTAAATCACCGGGTCCAGACGGGCTCACATCAGAACTTCTTAAGCTTGTGGAAGGCGAATCAGTGAATATTCTACTCGACCTTTTTAACTGCATCTACAAAAGAGGAGAAATACCAAAGGAATGGCTACTTTCAACTTTTGTAACCTTACCAAAAAAGGCAAATGCAAAACAGTGCACTGACTACCGCACTATAAGCTTAATGGGGCATACATTAAAAGTATTCATCAAAGTAATCCACTCAAGAATTAATAGAAAACTAGATGCAGATATTAGTAATACTCAATTCGGATTTCGGAACGGGCTTGGAACAAGAGAAGCACTATTTGCACTTAACGTCATATGCCAAAGATGTCTAGATATAAACCAAGATATATATATATATATATATATATATATATATATATATATATATATATATATATATATATATATATATATATATATATATGTGTGTGCTTTATTGATTACAACAAAGCGTTTGATAAAGTTCGTCACGACCACTTAATGAAACTGCTAGTAGAAAAAAAACTTGGATAAAAGGGACATTAGAATTATCTCTAAGATTTACTATAACCAGAAAGCAAATATCCGAATAGAGCAAGAGACAACGGAGGAAATCGAGATCAAGAAAGGCGTAAGACAGGGTTGTATACTCTCACCGACCTTATTCAATCTATACTCCGAAGACATTATAAACACAGCACTTTCGGATCAAAATATAGGTATTAAGATAAATGGCATCCGAATAAACAACTTGAGATATGCCGATGACACGGTACTAATCGCAGAAACTTGGGAAGATCTTCAAATACTAATTAACAAAATAGTAGAATGCAGTGAAGAACACGGATTATCACTTAACATAAGCAAAACAAAAATAATGCTAATATCTAAATCACCACAAAACTTCCCTGATATAACCGTGCATGATCAAAGAATCGAACGTGTAAGAAGATATAATTACCTGGGAACTGTTATCAACGAAAATAATGACTGCTCTGAAGAAATCAGAACCAGAATACAGAAAGCTAGAGCCACATTTACTAAATTGAAAAAGGTGTTCTGCGGAAGAGATCTAAGTCTAAAACTTAAAATTCGCCTTTTGAGATGTTACGTTATGTCAGTTCTCCTCTTCGGGATGGAAACATGGACATTGAAAAAGATCGATACCAAAAAGATAGAAGCATTTGAGTTGTGGATGTATCGTAGAATATTAAAAATACCCTGGACAGAGAAAGTAACAAATGTGGAGGTTTTGCGGAGAGTGAGGAAAGAGAAAGAGCTGATACTTACTGTTAAAAAGCGCAAACTACAATATTTGGGACATGTTATGAGGGGAGATAAATACCAGTTGCTGCAATTGATTATACAGGGAAAGATAGTGGGAAAGAGATCTATAGGAAGAAGAAGGCATTCATGGTTGAAAAACTTGAGAGAATGGTACAATTGCACCAATTACCAACTGTTTAGATCTGCAGCATCAAAAATACGCATAGCTTTGATGATAGCCAAACTTCGGAACGAAGACGGCACTTGAAGAAGATAAACGAGAAACATAGAAAAGAATGGTTGTCAGATGAAACTTGAAATCTTATCGAGGAAAGAAAACAGCAAAAGAGAGATATTTTGCAAGCAAGAACTGTTGAAGAAAGAGCGAACAGACAACAAGAATATGAAACAATAAATAAAGCAGTTAAAAGAAATGTGAGAAGGGACAAAAGAAGGTAAGCTGAAGATCTGGCAAAATAAGCTGAAACAGCTGCACAACACAACAGAATTAGAGAGCTATACCAAATTACTAGACGACTAACAAAAAATTGGCCCAACTGTAATCCAAGACAGGCGAATTACTTACTACAACAAATGACCAAGTAGAAAGATGGAAAGAGCATTTTCAGGAGACGTTAGGCACGTCCAGAGAAAACGCAGATGAAATTTTGGAAAACCTGCAGAATGAGATAATAATAGCTATGGAATCTCTGAGAAATAACAAGTCCCCGGGAATCGATAACATTGCTGCCGAAATACTTAAAACTGATCCGCATCTAACTGCTAAACTTTTGCTCTCCATAATCCGAGAGGTGTGGAAACCAACCGCATTCCAGCAGACTGGAAAAGGGGTAACATTATTAAGCTTCCAAAAAAGGGCATTGTGCAAAATTTTCACACTGTGCATAAATTAGAGAGGAATAACTTTGCTTATCGCAATAAATAAAATCTTCATGACCATCATACTTAAAAGATTAACAAACAAGATTGAATTTCGAGTTGGTCAAGAAGGCTTTAGACTAGAATCCTCCTGCATACATGACATTAATACTGTGAGGGTAATAGTAGAACAATCGGTTGAATGGAACATACCCCTAACATCCCACATAAAATAATTTCCATTATAAAGTTTGAGCTGGATGCAATGTGACACTGACATACTTACTGAAGTCAGACAGGGATGCGTGCTTTCTACGTTTCTTTTTAACATAGCAGTAGACTAAGTTCTCTCCAAACTAGACTCCGACATAAGAGAAATACAATGGACGTTAACCACTCGCCTAAGCGATCTGGAATACGCCGACGATATCTGTCTGTTAGGACAAAGGTTCCAAAATGTGGCTGATCAACTGGAAACACTTTCCACTGAAGCCAATAAAGTAGGTTTGAAAATCAATGTTAGTAAAACCAAATCCATGAGAGTAAATGCAAGAAACAACACGCTATTTATATCAACAACATGCAGATTGAAAATGTGGAAAACTTTACGTATCTTGGAAGTGTCATAACAGAAAGCGGAGGTACAAGGAACGATATTTGTATGAGGATACGAAAAGCTCAACAAGCATTCAGCATACTCAACGCAGTTTGAAGATCTGGCGAGTATTCTACAAGGACAAAGATCCGAATATTCCAGTCAAATGTCATGTCTGGTCTACTCTACGGATGTGAAACCTGGAAATTGACGAAGACCCTTACAGATAAACTGCAGGTCTTTATTAATAAATGTCTACGGTGAATTGTTCGTATTTTCTGGCCGAACAAAAAAGAGTAGAAATCAAAAAGGGTCAAATAAAGTCCATAATGTGGGGTTGGATTGGTCACACACTAAAAAAAAAAATAATTCCAGTATTGCAAAGATTGCCCTAGAGTGAAATCCCCAAGGAAGAAGAACAAGAGGTAGCCCAGTACAAATTTGGAGAAAATCGATCATGGATGAGATAAGAGGTCAAGGAAAGTCTTGAAATGAGGGAGGTGAAGGCTTTAGTGCAAAATAGAATTCAATTGCGCATTTGAAGATCTATGATCCACTTAGAAGTTCAAGAACCCTATATATATATATATATATATATATATATATATATATATATATATTATATATATATATATATATATATAAATATATATATATATATATATATATATATATATATATATATATATATATATATATATATATATATATTGGGTGTACATGAATTCTGAAAGCACTTATTGAAGAAAACTTCTAAAAATCATTCTTCAAATCAAAACTTCAAAAACACTAAATCATTTAACGATTAAAAAAATTTATGTTCAGTATTGCAAAATAGATTTACAAAAGTACTGTGATTTTAAGCTTATAAACATTTAAACTCAGACGCATAACTTAAGTAAGTTAATTTTTTTTATTCGACATTTGTGTCAACAATTCGTAGGTTCTAAGGGTCGTAGGACAATGTCCTTAGAACCCGAGTTAGCCCTTTGTTCTTTCTCGATTTTACTATTTTAAATACTAAATTTATAAAATTTATAAATGCAAATTTATAAAAGTCACAATATCTCCGGTAGGAGGTAGGGTAGTAGTAGTGTAAGGTAGTAGTAGTAGTATCTCCGGGGAAGGGGAGACCGGGGGAATTCCGCGTACGGGGAAATTCTGCGCATCAGTGTCTTAGCAATACGGCATAAGTATTTCAATATTCAATCAGCACAGCGGGCAGTCTCGTATTTGCTAGCCAACCGCATGTTTGTAATATGATTGGATCCGTAGTATTGGTTTAGACAAGGTCGCCGATTGTTTGTTTTTCAAATGTTAGTGCTTTTGTTATTGCCTTTATATTAAAACTATTTCATGATTATTTTGATTTATATGTATAGATAATTTCACATACAAAAACAATTATATTTGGTCATTAACGAACAGTGATAAGTTCAGTTAGATTTCTCACTTTCCTCACCTACTCACTTACTAATAAGGCCCAGCTGTATTGGGGTAATTTTGTGAGAAGTTTTGCTAATATGTGTTTGTTTTCTTTTTATATTCCAAAAACCCCCGTGCTTATATTTGGAAGACCAAAAGATCAAAATGGACAGAAGATGAACTAAAAGCTGCTATCACTGCTATACGCTCTGGGCAAAAATACGAGAAGTAGGTTCATTCAATATTCCATCGGCAGAAGTAGATCATTCAATATTCCAGAATTCACTCTAGGTGACAAACTAGCCATAAAAATGTAAAACTTGACTGGAAATCAATTTTTAATGATGAACAGGAATCCATCATAGACTGTTTCGACTCGATAAAGAACATCGCTGGTGACGATTGATTAGAACTCTTTTTAAAGCATCATCCAGAAATAAATGTATGGAAAACTCGAAGGTACTAGTCAATAGTCATATATACTAGGTATACTTACAGTTATCGAAAAGTTCAAATGTTTAAAAATGGAAGCATGTCTAAATTGAACTTGCTTTCATTTTTGACAAAGCATATCTCAGAGTTGTCACGATGGACAAAGGAATGTGTCCGGATTCCATGCTGCTGGAATATAGCCCATAGATCCAAATACATTCTTTGAAGATGATTTTAGCTTAGTAATCACACTTAAATTTCGGATATACAAATTGTAATCAGCTTAAATATAGTCTAGATGTGACAAAATTCTATTCTGCCGATAACTCCACCTAAAAATACCAAACCACAATCGGGATCATCGAGATATGAAGAAACTATGAAGAGATCAAACCAGTGAGCTGAATCCCAGCCTGGAACGTCAGGAAATATTAAACTCAGTCTAATGTGCCTATTAAAAAGCTAGCGCCTCTGCCTGCCAAAATTGTATAGAAAAAATCCAAATCACGTGCAAAACTTCTTCTTATGGTGCCCTATCCAATTAGTGGATGTTGGCGACAATTCTGGCATACTCCTTTCGATCTTGTGTGGCTCTAAAAAGTGCATGGGCATCGAGATTTGTCGAATCCCTTATGTTTTTAAGCCATGAGTATTTCTTTCTTTCGATGCCTCGTTTTCCTTCTATTTTCTCTTCCATAATAAGCTTTAAGAACTGGTACTTGAAACCTCGGAATATATGACCCAAAGCAATTTTTCTTCTTTTTATTATTGGCAGCAATTCTCGTTCTCTGCCCATTCGATTTATTACTTCGACATTTGTTGTGTGATCTGTCCAGGGAATTTTAAGTAGTCTTCTAAATATTCACATTTCAAAGGCCTCCTATCGGTTCATCACATTGGCCTTTATGGTCCAGATTTCTACACCATATAGCAGTATGAAGTAAATGTAACATTTTACAAAGCGATATCGAAGCGTAAAGTTGAGGCTGATGTTGCTTAGCAAGGTTTTCATATTCGTAAATGCTGTTCTGGCTTGCTCGATCTTGCCACGTATCTCTATGTCTGGATCTAGATCTTCAGTTATCCAACTACCGAGATATCTGAACTTGGGAACCTTTTGTATGTTCTTGTTGTTTATTGTTGTATTCAATTGCATATTTCGTGTTCTACTAACCACCATTATCTTCGTCTTGTCTATATTAATCTTCAAGCCTAGTCGTTCTACATCAGTGTTTATTCTATCTATTAGTCTTATAGCGCTTCTTGGCTATCAGCTATTATGACTGTATCATCAGCATAGCGAAGATTACTAATACTCCGTCCCTTGATGTTGATTCCATCTTCAGTGTCACTTAAGGCTCTATCGAAAATCGTTTCAGAGTAAAAATTAAAACGGAGGGGTGACAGAACACAACCCTGTCGTACACATTTTTCGATTAAGAAATGTGATGTAGATTCCAGTCCTATTCTCACAGGTGCCACTTGATTCATATAAGGGTTCTTTATACTGTTAAGGTCATTCTCATCTATCGAACGTTCCTGGGGCAATCTTACTAATTCTGAATGATTAACACAATCGAATGCTTTCTGGTAATCTATAAAGCATAGGAAGACATCTTTTTGCTGATGTCTGTATTTCCGAAGTAGGACAGTTAAGCTATAAAGTGCTTCTCTTGTGCCAAGTCCTTGTCTGAAACCGAAATGTGTGGGGCTAATGTCCCTTTCACATCTGTTGTATATTCTTGTGTGAATTATCTTTAAGAAGAGTTTTAGGACCTGGCTCAATAAGCTGATCATTCGGAATTGGTCGCAACTATTAGCGTTTGGCTTTTTAGGGATTGGTATAAAGGTTGATTGGAGCCAGTCCTGTGGTATTTGACTGGACCCATAAATGTCATTATAAAGATCTACCAAGGTGTCTAAATTGTCTTCACTCAACATTGTTAGAACCTCTATGTATATAAAAATCCACTAGGAAACTAAGTTCCTGTAGCTGGCTGTATACCATATATCACAACATTGAAGAAAGTACACACAGCAACTATACTCACAACACACACGACACAACTAGAAGAAACTGAAAGTGAGTATAAAAGTGAACCCTCCTCCAAAATATTGAAGTCAGAAGTTGTAAGGGCAATCAAACAAAGCAAATGGGAAAAAGCACCAGGCCCAGACGACATATACATAGAGAAAAAATTTATTTTAAATCCTTTATAAAAGGTATATAATAAAATGCCCAAACGGGCTATCACAAATATATTACAAAACGTTTTCGGATTGTTAAATCCATCATCAGTGTAAACGAGGTATACATGCTATGAGCCACCAAAATATATGGGTCAAAACCCTTTAAATGATATAAATTTACAGTTTATTTACATTATATGTGGTTACAAATTATGATGTTTAAGTTACCGTTGGAATTGGTAACATGGCGACGTATGACCCTACATAGGTAAAAATTAGGACCCTACATAGGATTTTTACCTATGTAGGGTCATACGTCGCCATGTTACCAATTCCAACGGTAACTTAAACATCATAATTTGTAACCACATATAATGTAAATAAACTGTAAATTTATATCATTTAAAGGGTTTTGACCCATATATTTTGGTGGCTCATAGCATGTATACCTCGTTTATACTGATGATGGATTTAACAATCCGAAAACGTTTTGTAATATATTTGTGATAGCCCGTTTGGGCATTTTATTATATACCTTTTATAAAGGATTTAAAATAAATATTTTCTCTATGTATATGTCGTCTGGGCCTGGTGCTTTTCCCCATTTGCTTTGTTTGATTGCCCTTACAACTTCTGACTTCAATATTTTGGAGGAGAGTTCACTTTATACTCAGTTTCAGTTTCTTCTAGTTGTGTCGTGTGTGTTGTGAGTATAGTTGCTGTGTGTACTTTCTCCAATGTTGAAGTAGATCTTTGGGATCAGTAATTAATTTATTGTCCTTTACAATACTGTTAAAACTGCAAGGTTTTGAACGACCTGTCACTTTAATTAGTTTATGTATGTTAAAGTGGTCATGTTTTTCTTCCAATTCCTCTATTTCTACACACCTGTCTAGCAGCAACTGTTCTTTAGCTTTGCGAAACTCTTTTTGTATTTGTCGGTTGATCTGCTGATGTTTGGTTCGTTCTTAGTTTTTAAATGATCTGCGTGCAAAACAACACTTAGAAATTTTCACTTCCACGCAAGTAAAACTCAATTAGAAATAAAACAAGAAAAGAGAAATCTTAAGAAAAACGCTGAAGAGGTCAAAAAAAAACGAAATCAGGAAAGAAAACGGTGGAAACCTTAGGACTACTGGATATTAAAGCAAAGAAACGACCTGTAAGCAAGACAGCTGGAGCTAGAAACGTACATTTTAATAATTCTAAGTCTGAAAGTTATGATGAAAGTAAGCTTTTTGATGATGATGAACTAGATAATGTAGATCTATGTAGGCCAGTTGTCAGGTAGTTGACACGCAAGCTAGAAAAAATGTATACCACCTTCTCAAATGCCTCAAAATCTATGGGCCTGCAAGTAAATGAGGAGAAAACTAAGATGGACATGAACACCCAACAATAGAGTCAGGAACATCGGTCCCTAATTCACGGTTGATAACTCTACCTTTGAATTGGTAAACAAATTCACATACTTAGGCTCCCTGATCACCAACGAGAACGCCATAACGGAAGAAATCAAGCGAAGGATAATAATGGCAAACAGATGCTATTTTGAACTGAGTAGATATATGAGAAGTAGAAACTTAAGCTAAAAAACAAAAATAACAATATACAAAACCCTTATACAGCCAGGGGTGACATATGGATCGGAGACATGGACCATCTCCAAGGCAGACGAAGACCTTCTGCTTATATTTGAACGAAGGATCCTGAGAGGAATATTTGGTGGCATCTGTGAAAATGGTATTTGGAGGAGGAGATACAACTACGAGGTATACCACAGATATAAACAAATATTTGGTGGTAAAGACGTAGTATCTCTTATAACAATAGGAAGACTAAGATGTCACAACCTGTGGGAAGTAGAAAAAGGGGTAGGCCAAAACTCAGATCGAAGGATGGTGTAGATGAGGATGGTAGAAAGATAGGCGCAGCAAACTGGCCATGGTTGGCAATGGATAGGACTGCCTGGCGTAATAGACTTGGGAAGGTAGAGGCTCTTTCATAGGGCTGTAGCAACATTGATGATGATGATGATGTTATGCGCGCGATATAAATATTCGATAAAACTTGTATCAGCTCGACGGTAAACATTTAATATGTTTTGATTTGAGTATCCTATCAACAAAAATGGAGATGTATTTTAAAGGTAAAAAGAGCAGCTTTCGTATGCAGTTTTTGCATTTGGCTAAAAATAATCTCAGTTTTTATTTTGTTAAATAAATAAATGTCGTGCGATTTTTGCCATTTTTTACGATTTTGGTGAGATCAATAACATTGATCACTTTCATTGACCAATCGTTGTAAAATTTCCATGTTTAGAGATCAATCTTTAAAACTTATGA
Source organism: Diabrotica balteata (assembly GCA_918026665.1). Taxonomy (NCBI): domain Eukaryota; kingdom Metazoa; phylum Arthropoda; class Insecta; order Coleoptera; family Chrysomelidae; genus Diabrotica; species Diabrotica balteata. The sequence continues at coordinate 97,703,722 of OU898280.1, forward strand.
CATAAAATTTCAATTTTGGGCAACATTGAAGAGATGAACAAATAATGCAGCATTTCGCATTACAAACGATTGCACGTCATGAAAAATGCCTTTTGGAAGATGGTTTTGGATACAGTTTATAGTAGAAGTTTGGTTATTTTGAAAAATGTACTAGTGGACTTGAAAAAAAAGTTTTAAATGTTTTAGATCGTTTGTTATATAAAAGTTTAAATCTAGAGTTTTTTAAGCATATTTCAAATGCCTCACATTTGTTGCCAAAACTAAAAAGTACAATTTCATGCTGTAGGTTTTAGAGATTAGGCTCTATACTAAAACAATTTTTAATTGAAGGTGATTACTTGGCAACATCGTACTTAACGCAGCCCTTAACGATAACTTTTCAACGAAATCGTATTAAAATTATCAATTTTACAGAGGCGTACAAAAAAAAATTGAATTATTTATTTAAACAAATAAGTAGTTACGTAAAAATTAAATCTAAGACCGATTTAATTGGTAAATTATCATGTCTCTTTTAACAGATATCTTATAGTTGTCTAACAAAGTAAAGTAAAATTTTATTCTTATTAGAGAGTATCTAATACAGTACTTCAAAAAAAAGATAACTTTGGAAAATACTTATTTTTTTTTTATTAGACTAAAAACAATCTGCAATTTTAATAACACATCATTACATATCATTCTCTATTCATAGAATTGCTGTGTGCTGTAAACGTTATATTTGTTTTTTTTTTTAACTTGAAATTTGAAATTTGAAAGTTTCCTTGTTTTATTTGTTTATATAAATATGAAAATGTATTATGAAATTCATATAAATTAAAATGAAGTAAACTAAACTATTATTAGGTGAATGCTATTGAATGTTTATATAGTAGTGCATTTGTTTATTTCAGTAAATTCTCGAAATATGAAATGAAGATGGCACTAACTACTAAAGAGTTAATAGCTTTGTTAGAAGAAGACTCAGATTGTGAAAATGCTGAATCATGTGGTTTATTTGCCATCGAGATTAGATTAGAAAGTTTCTGATGTAGAACACATTGATCTTCTTCTTCTTCTTCTTCCTTCTAGTATGTAGGCTTTCAAGCCTGTTTCTTCTTTAATATTAGCCTTCTAAATTGTTTGAATTATCCTACCATCTTTTTCTTGGTCTGCCAATACTTCTTCGTCCATTTGGTGACTTATCTCGTGCTATTCGTACTATTCTATCCTCTGCCATTCTACTGATGTGTTCCACTTCTGTTTTCGTTTTGTCACCCATCCATTTATGTCTTCTATATTGCATGATCTTCTTGCTTCTCCCCCTATCTCGCCGTGTATGTTAATATAGGTCTAATTGCTGCTTTATAGACTCTTGTTTTTGTGTCTTGTCTTAGGTGTTTGTTCTTACAGATTGTGTCTTTAAGAGAACCCGCCGCTTTACTTGCTTTTAAGCTTTGCTGTCGTACTTCTTCTTTAACATCTCCGTAACTAGTTATATCTATTCCCAGATATCTAAACCTTGCTTCCGGCTTTATTTCCCATCAATTTCGATTTTACACCGTAGTGGGTATTTAGTGGGTATTTAAATGTTTGTCATACATTTCTTCTTTTCTGCTGATATTATCATATTGTATTTCTTAGCTGTTGTATTGAAGATATGTGTTAATCTTTAGAGCTGATCTTCTGTCTCGGCGATTAATGCGGCGTCGTCTGCATAACATAATATTGGGATTTCTTTGTTCCCCATTCATCAGCCATGACCTTTACGTACTGCTTGTATTATTTCGTCCATTATTATATTAAAGAGAAGTGGGCTTAACGAGTCACCCTGTCTGACTCCGCTTTGTACTGGTATACAGTGTGTTAGTTTTCCATTTATCTTTGCCTGTATTCGATTATGGAGGTAGATACTTTCGATGGTTTGTATAATATTGATTGGTATGTTTCTTTTATATAGTAGGTGTAAGACGTCTTCGACTTGGATGCGATCGAAAGCCTTTGTCAGGTCTGTAAAACATAGATATGCTGGTTTATTGTATTCGATGGCATTTTCTGTGATTTGTCTTAGTACAAATACGGCATCTACGCAGGATCATCCGGATCTGCATCCTTGTTGTTCATCTGATAAAGTTGTTAGTTTATTGATTTTGTTGGTTAGGACTTTTGTGGTAACCTTAAGTGCGGTGTTCAGTAGATTTATACCTCTATAATTGTTGGGGTCTTCTTTATCTCCTTTCTTGAATATTGGTATTATTATGCTGTTTCTCCATGCGTCTGGTATCTTGCAGTGCAATATTAGTTTTTGTATAAGCTTTGTCATCTTTAGGGTCATACTTTCTCCTCCGTATTTTAGAAGCTCGTTGGTTATTCCGTCTGGTCCTGGTGACTTTCTATTTTTGAGTGAATTTATGACTATTTCTACTTCCTGAAAACTGATTTTTATTTCGTGTCTTAATTCAGGTACGTTATTGTGTTGATTATTATTTTCCTTTGCTTTAAACAGTTCCGGCGGGTATTTTCCCATTCATTTGCTGGTATATTATTGTATTCCTTGAAGACATTGATGATAATATTATTTGTCGAAAGAAAATGCAAAAAAGTATTTTTGAAGTGTGTATATTTTAGGCAATTCCTAGCTGAGCGCTTTCGGCTTTACAAAGCCATCATCAGAGCTATGGTCAATTTTAAATACCACTACAAAGGAGAGATCTCATTTCCTTAAGTTTCACAATTATGATTTTGTAGGAATTGGAATTTTTAAACATATAAAAAAACATATAAAAGGTCGACACTGGACGTCACAAACACGTTAAAAAATTGAAAAATTTTTTTGTCATGGTACGGGTTTAAGACCCGACCATCTATTGATGTGAGGATGTAGACTGAATGGGATGTAGACTGAATTCAGTCTACATCCTCACATCAATAGATGGTCGGGTCTTAAACCCGTACCATGACAAAAAAAAATTTTTCAATTTTTTAACGTGTTTGTGACGTCCAGTGTCGACCTTTTATATGTTTTTTTTATATGTTTAAAAATTCCAACTCCTACAAAATCATAATTGTGAAACTTAAGGAAACGAGATCTCTCCTTTGTAGTGGTATTTAAAATTGACCATAGCTCTGATGATGGCTTTGTAAAGCCGAAAGCGCTCAGCTAGGAATTGCCTAAAATATACACACTTCAAAAATACTTTTTTGCATTTTCTTTCGACTTGTCATAAGTGTGTACAAAAAAAAAAAAAAAAATATCAGTCTTTAGATTGAATATTATTTGTGAAGAATCAATAAAATCGGATATTGCAGGTACATATGAAATACAAGTGATTGGGAATTCTGATGATTCTGATTATGATATTCCTCTGAACCACAGATAAAACGACCAAAGAAAAAACCAGACAAAAATAGTAAATCCAAATTTATCTCAAGTTGTAATAACGGATATTCATTCGTGCTCAGTAGTAATTCAACATCAGTCTGATTGATATTTAGACAATATAAAAGCCAACCATGTAGGAAAGTCATATATTGAAGTTTTTTTACTCTTTTTGATAAAAAAGTAATTGAGAATAACCATCACAATTTTGAAATGAATAACATACATTTAAATAAAATTATTAGCATATGTTAATTCAACATCAGTCTGATTGATATTTAGACAATATAAAAGCCAACCATGTAGGAAAGTCATATATTGAAGTTTTTTTACTCTTTTTGATAAAAAAGTAATTGAGAATAACCATCACAATTTTTAAATGAATAACATACATTGAAATAAAATTATTAGCATATGTATATTATCTGGTTTACGCTTAGCTTTAAGTTGATATGCATTGATCAAAGGATGAGAATAAAGAAGTGCATATTATAAGAGAAAGCATGAGTCGACATAGATTTATAATTTTAATTTATAATAGTGAAGAAACCGCTACATCAGTATCACTTAGTACATGGACGTCAATCTAAATTTGCTTTACCAGATGAAACCAGATTCGACAATATTGGCCACATTACAAAAAGAGATGATAGTGCAAAAATCTAGGATGTACAAAAGTAATACTATCTATTTATATAAAAAGTTTAGAATGCATCTACATCCCGAATGTTTCGAAAATTTTCACCTTAAAATTTAATTTACGTTTAAGATACAATATGTTCCTTTATTAAAAATTGTACTGTTTTCCTTGAAAATGAAACCACTTATTGAAAACCAAAAATTTTTTGGTTGTGAATTAGTCCTAATGTATGTGTTTTTAATCGAATCTAATAAATTAATTGTCAAATTTCCCTTTGTATATTGAGCGTCCGTTAAGGGTTTAATACTATATAAAGAATAAACTGGCCTCAAATTTACTTTACTTACCTTAAAACTATTTTAAAGTTAATAATAAAGTCTATTTAATAAATATATTCCCAATAACACACTACGCTTATGCACAAATGTTTATAATCTCGAAGGAATAAACTATCATATTTCTCTCATTAACATTCTTTCTAAGAACGTAAATATATATAGACCAGCAAAATATTGATAAGTTTACCGATGTTTCAAACTATTCGTTGAAATTGTCTCACTATAAACTCGTGAATCGCATTAATTTATATTGTTACGGGGGCAAATTGATCTTACATGGGTTACAAATTTACATACTTCAATGGGCGAAGCATACACGATAAAAATGACCCCGGTAAGAGTTTACTAATGAAATTTTACATGGTTGCCGCTACCGTTTAGTTCAAGTTGTAGATTAGTCACCTTTAATTGAAAATTGTTCGACTATAGTAATAGAAACTTTATAGTGGCCAGTCAATTAAAGGCATATATTGTATTGATCTCATGAGAATAATAAAAAATGGCAAAAATCGCACCACGTTTATTTATTTAACACCTTTATAAAGTCTAAGTTTATTTGCGACAAAATTAAAAAATTGCATACGAGAACTAAACTTTGCACCTTTAAAACGCATCTTAATTTTTGTCGATAGGATACTCAAATTAAAAGATATCGAATTTTTACCGTCGACCTGATACAAATTTTATTTAATATTGATTTCGCGCGCGTAACTGACACTCAAAATCGGCGGTCGCTTCAAGCGTTGTTTGTGAGAGAACGGTTCATTCTACACAAAAAGTGGTAATGAACATTTTTGTTTAAAATTATCTTAGCTACACTTTTTATTTAAAATATTTTTTCTGCTGAGTACAGATTCTTGGTAAATCGATTTATTTCGTTTTTACCCCACTACGAGGGGGGTTTTAGAGGGAAGCCGGGAATAAAAGTAGTAAACTTTTGTGCTTTTTTTTTGCGGTCCCAAAATAATATTCTCGGCAAAATTTAGCTTGTTCGTATGATTTTTAGGGGTTCAGTGTCATTTTCGTCTCTGACGACTGGAGTAATGAGACTGTTCTATATATGGTTTAAAGGCAATCCCCGAAGATAAATAAGACTGATATCTTAAAATCTTACATAAATTATTGAAAAACACTCCAAAATGTACAACTTAAAGACAGAAATACAACTAGTTTAATCAAGGATATCTTATTATGTAGTCAGAAATGGGAAACGCCATAACTTTTATATTAATATAAAAAGACAATTGGAGTACAGTGTAACCAATTTCCTGAAGATAGAAAAAATTTTATGAAATGAATAATCTTCAAATACAGATATCTAAAGAATAATGTTAATAATGTTAATAATAAACACTTATATATTGGAAGAAATAAAGAATCTTCGATAGACGTTTAAAGAATATGGTAATCATACACACTTATATAAACAACTTACCTCGATTGCTACAGAATTTTGAAATAATTCACTTTCAGATAAATCGTCATCATATCCTGGACCTTGTCTGCTGTGCTTTCTATGGCTTCGAGGAAAACGTTGCTGTAGAGGAAGTGTGCGTTTCATTTGAGGAATCCATGTGCGTTTAACCAGTGCGTAGTCAGCGTAGGGATCAGGCATATCCACTAAAATTTTATATATTAATAAATTTGATATTTACATAATCTTTGTCGTAAAAGTTTTTGTGGATGGAATAAAAACAAAAGGATAGTCAACAAAAGTCACGTTCCAGATTAAGAAGCAATTAATAATCCAGGCTATATTTTATCAGTGATGATATGTAGATCCAAAACATGAGGTTGCCCAAAAATTTTACTCGCGTTTAAAGATCCTAAGAACAATGTTGGTGATCCCTGGCTATAATGATATCTGTAAAAGGAGAAACAACTACAAAGTATATTATAACAAATACAAATACATGTCCGATGAAAAAGGCATGACATATCTCATTAATATAAATAGATGGATATGACATATATCTCGATCACAAGAGAACAATCTTCCCAGGCTAATCTCTAACTACAGCCCGGGAGACGTAGATACAGTGGTATGTTCAAAATGAGACGAAAGGAGAAAAAGGAAAAATTGGAGCAACAAACGGAAAGGAAATATTAAAGAATAGGTAGAAGACGATTTCGATGCAGATTTGAGGAGCTGAAACATTAATTTTAAGGCTATAACACTAATAATAATAATGCAGTATCTTTCCTATTGTATACTGCATTACCGAATTATTTGATTAGAAGCATTAGAAATTTGGAAACATAAGTGAACGTTTAAGATTCCTGGCACTCCACACATAACTAACGAGGAAGTATTGACAAGAGTTAACAAGAATAAAGATTTGCCAAAGACTGCTAAATGTAGAAATATATCTTATTTGGGGCATAGATTTTGATTTGACACGAAAAAAAAGAAGATCTACTAGAGGTTTTCTTACAGTACAGGCTACAAAAAGGAAAAATCAAAACATGAAAAATAGAATAAATGCCTTAGTTTTTACTGTCGAACTTTTTATAAAATTTCTCAAAATACCTTGATCATGTCGCAATCACAATATATCTCCCTTTTTCGTCTGTCTCTTTAACTCTTTATCTATCTCTCTTATTTTCCTTATTGTATAAATTTTACGATATCATCAAAACACCTAGATCATGGCGTAATCACAATATTGCTTTTTTTTCTGTCTCTTTATCTATCCCTCTTATTTTCCTTATTCTACAAATTTTACGATATGGCCTCTCCTTGTTGCTACACCTTGCCACTTTATCTAATCTAAGGACCTTCTCCTCCTCTTAAGTATTTTTATAGTCGTCAGTATAATAACTATACTGATTTCTTCTCTCATCACTAGGTCGCAAAATATGACCACTTACTCTGATACTACTCTTCCAAACAGGTCAACTGAACTATCTTTAAACTAAGTGTTCAAATGTTTTTTCTTCTTTGTTTTCTCATTATAATGTTGCCGTTTTCGTCCTCCACAGCACTTTATTTTCCCGTCACCTTCTCTGACATCTTTATCTATCAGAGCATGTCCTATGTGCTTTTTCCATCCTGTAGCAAGTCTTTTTCCCCTTTCTTTTCCCAGTGGGTCCCAATCTAATATTTTTTTTCGTCATTTATGCTCTGACACTCTTTGTACATGCTCAGAGTACTGTATGAGGATTGAGCTTTCTACTCCCATTCTGTTCCTTTCCTTTGTTTCTATTCTTTCCTCTTTGGTGATATCATAAAGTCAAATTTAACTGTTCTTGTTTTATTTCTTATTGCTGTTATCATTGGCCATACGTTTGCTTCTTCTTTCTGTGGATGAGCGGTCTAATCATCTCCTCAGGTCTTTCAGCCACGAGATCTGGCGTCTTCCAACTTCCAACTGATCTTTTGTCCTGCATTTCACCTTCTAATATGATTTCGAGTAATTTATATCCTTCACCTCTCAACACATGACAAAAGTATACTATTTTTCTCTCATTGATTATGCTAAGTAATTCTTTTTGATTACTCAGGCGCCGAAGTACCTCACCATAGGTAACTTTTTGTATACTTTCGCTTTATATAGGGTAATATTCATTCCTATACTTGAAAGACTCGTTTTCTTTGGTAAGAGTGTTGTTCCATATCACTCCATAGAGTGTTTTCATGCCATTAACAGCCAAGTTTATGCAGGATGGAGCTCCGCCTTATTGTCCTTGTATAGTACGGAACTATCTAGATCAGCAATTTCATCATCGTTGGCAGAGATAGTGAAGTTCCGTAGCCACCTAAAACAGCTGATGTATCCCTTTGTATTTTTTATTTTTGGGGGTATATGAAATCACTGGTTTCCTCACAAGAGTTAAACAAAAGTCCGCTAATTTTGTTACCAATTAGCCAAACATATTTTTTAACGTTAGAAGATCGTTTAACGAATCTATCGAATAACTATCGAATAACTATCAAATGCTTTGTCCAAGTCGGTAAAGGTCATATGTGTTTCAATATTTTTCTCTTCGTTGTTTTCTATTACTTGTCTGTGATAGAAAAGAGAGACAGACAAATAATAGTATTCAAATGTTTATGATCGGAATGATCGATGATAGGAAACGAAGAAAGATTTGTAAGCGATGATCGATATCGAGCTGATAATAACTCGAGCTGCCACATACATAATAGTTTCCACAGAAATAGTTTATACTGAAATACTTACAGTCAACGGCATTTGGTGCTAGAATCTTTTGACGAATTTCTTCTTGTGAGTAGGAGTTAGCTGGTGGATAGAAGACTTCATCTGCATAAGCTGCATGTGGATCTTCGGCGCTTGGAGTATATCTAATAATAGCTACCTCTTGAGGATCCAATTCAACTTGCCCTTCTAGCACTTTAAGAGCTCCTTCTAAGTCATTATCGGCCAAGTGTGAGCATGAGTCCGGTTCGAAAGTTAAGCTAAAATAATAAATAAAGAAAAATTATTATAACGTAATTACTATTTTATTCGCAATAAGCCACAATTAAAGTTTAAAATAAGTTTATTGCCGTTTCAATTTCCACTTTGGAAATTACATGTTTTTTTTTACAAAAATTAGTACAAGGTTTCATTCCAGCCTGAGAACTTGTAAAAGGTAGAATTAAGTTTAGCCTATGTCGGCGAAATTAGGGAATTAAGGGGAAGAAATTGAGTTTACGTTAAGTCATGGGGTTATTTTGTTATTATATTACGAAGGTTTATTTGAGATATTGAAAAGTTTGTTTTTTGTTTTGTAGCGTCGTTTGTTTTTCCTCTGCATATAGCTATTTTAGGTAGTCAATCCACGTATCCTTTTCTATATGTTTTAGTTTTATTAGTTCTTTTACCTTCATTGTTTGACCTCTTATCAAGTGCCGTATTTCCTTTTGCAGACCGTAAAAATCATGTTTTATTTCTTTCGAGAAGCGTTCCCAGTGATTATTTTTTTATTTTTCTTACATGTACATGTGTTTCGTTTCTAAGTATTTTGTTATTATGGTATGCCTTTTGCGTTTAGGTTTGACATGTATTTCAGGTAAGCTTTTTTCTTTTCTTTATATTTTTCCTTTTCCTTCACTTCTGTACAAAACCATAGAGTTCATCGCTTTGGGAACGATTTATATTTCTTTCACCAAGAACTTCCTGTTCCAAGAACTTTTTTTTTAAAGAAAAATACGTTTATTGACGTTTCAATTTCCACTTCGGAAATCGTTCTCAAAATACAAAAAATAAAAAAAAAATAAATAAAAATAAAAAAAAAGAACTTCCTTGCCTGAGGCTAAGATATTAGACTTAATTTTTGCCCAGATTTCTTTGACTCCATCACTTTCTGTGATATACGTATTTCTGCTTTTTCGACAGAATATGATCTATCATATATCTTTGTTCTCTACTGTTTTCAAAAGTGTATTTGTATCCTTCTTTGTGAAGGGTCGAAGTGAAACATAATATCAGTTTTTTTGTGAGACTTTTGACCTTTTTGTCAATTCCTCTTTATTTCAATATCCTATAAAAACCTTTTCAAGTGGGGAAAGAACATAGAGTAAATAAGAGGTTTGTTTTTTTTTAACTGGACAACCTCGGTACTGCAGTCAACTTCAATTTAATTTGGGGATCAATTTGGAAAGAACTTTTGATTTGTTTTGGTTGGCATTTTCGTTCAACCATTTCTTCCTTCAGAATTAAATCTGAATTCCAGACCGGATAAGCATATGTCTCTATACATGAACACGACATGATACAGGAGATTGGACTGGGCCATTTGAAAGTTCCACTTTCCTCACCATCCAAGCCCGGAATCGAGAATCCTACAGGAACACACCACCGGTTTTGCTATAACGTTACTATAATCTTGTTTTATATTAATTAGTCACATTATTACTATTATTACCGGATATATTAGTTCTAGACGGTAAACGGTTGTGAGCAAATAATGCGGTTTATGGAATTCAATTTTAAATATTTTTTTGTCATTAACTTATATTTATTTGTATGCCGTATTTGTACTAAAACAAATTACAAAAAAGGTCATTGAGTACAATAAATCACCATATCTATGTTTTATAGACCTGACAAAGGATTTGGAATGCAAGTCGAAGACGTCTTACAACTACTGTATAAAACATCTACTTACATAATCGAATACAGGCAAAGATAAATGAAAAACTAACACAGTATATTCCAGTACAAAGTGGAGTCAGACAGGATGACTCGTAAAGCCCACTTCTCTTTAATATAAAAATGGATGAAATTACACAAGCAGTACGTAAAGGTCTTGGTTACAGAGTAAGGGACAATGAAATCCAAATATTATGTTATGCAGATGACGTCGCACTAATCGCCGAGACAGAAGACGAGCTCCAAAGATTAACACATATCTTACATACACATCTTAGATACAACAGACAAGAAATACAATATGATGATATCAGCAGAAAAAACCAAATGTATGACAACATCTAATACCCACTACGATATAAAATCGAACTTGATGGAAAAATAATAAAGCAGGAAGCAAGGTTTAGATATCTGGGAATAGATATAACTAGTAACGAAGATGTTGAAGAAGAAGTACGACAACAAAGCTTAAAAGCAAGTAAAACGGCGGGATCTCTTAATGACACAATCTGGAAGAACAAACACCTAAGAGAAGACACAAAAGCAAGAATCTATAAATCAGCTATTAGACCTATATTAATCTACACGGCAGATACAAGACATACTTACTTACTTAGTTTGTGGCGTTACAACCCTTCGTCGGTTTTAGCCGACTCGACAACATGCCTCCACTGTTTTCTGTTTTGAGCAACCTCCATCCAATTCTCCACGCTCATAGTGCTTAGGTCTCCTGCTATATTATCTCGCCACCGGAGACGAGGGCGTCCGCGTGGTCTCCTTCCAGTTGGGACTTCCTCCCACACCAGTCTTACTGTTCGTTCGTCAGAATGTCCTCTGAGGTGTCCTGCCCATTGGAGTCTTCTGGACTTTATTTCTTTTATGATGTTGGCGTCTGGGTAAAGTTCTTCAAGCTCTTTATTAGTTCTTATCCTATATTGTCCTGATGCTTCATCAAGCACCGCACCAAAGATTTTCCTTAGGATTTTTCTTTCCCAAACACGTAGTCTCTCTTCATTTGCCTTTGTTATCGTCCACGTTTCGCTTCCATACATCACAACGGGTCGTATGATTGTTTTATAGACCTGTATCTTCGTACGTCGTGTTAATTGTTTTGATTTTATAAGGTTTTGGAGGGCAAAAATACATCTGTTGCCGGCCTGAATCCTGTTGTTTATTTCTTGCGATCCGTTATTGTCTTCAGTTATTGTTGTTCCAAGATACTTGAATTCTCTAACGCGCTCAAAGTTAAAGTCATCGATGGTAATGTTCTAACCGATTCTGTCTCTGCTTTGGTTATTGCGGCTCATATACATATATTTCGTCTTGTTTTCGTTGATTTGGAGCTCCATCTTCTCTGCTTCCTTCTCAAACCTTACGAAAGTCTCCTTCATCATCATTCGCGTGTTTCCTATTAGATATATATCGTCTGCAAATGACAGTAGTAAGTTTGGTACTTCTCGATGAAATATTGTATTCGGTTTTTCGATTCTTGCACTTCTGATTATGTGCTCCAGAGCTAAGTTGAAGAGTTGTGGTGAAAGTGCATCGCCCTGTTTTAGTCCATTGTTTATTTCAAATGTCTCCGAGTATTGTTGTCCAACTCTCACCTTACATCGTAACCGTTCCATACACATCCGTATCAACCGGACTAGTTTTTTTGGTAAGCCAAGTTCCTGCATCGCTGTCCACAGTCTGTCCCTACATACTCTATCAAATGCTTGTTTAAAATCTATGAACATCTGATGAAGCTCACGATCAAACTCCCAGCATTTTTCCATTATCTGTTTTATTGTGAATATCTGGTCAATTGTAGAGCGGCCCGGTCTAAATCCGCATTGATAAGATACAAGACATGACACATCTAAAACGAGACGACTACTAGAAACAACTAAGATGAAAATACTCCGATAAATACCAGGAAAGAGTCTGTTGGATAGGAAGAGAAGCCAAAAAATAAGAAGAACATGCAATATAGAAGACTTAAATGAACGGGTGACAATACAGAAACAGGAGTGGAACAAACACATTAGTAAAATGGTAGAGGATAGGATGGAACGAATAGCACGAGATAAGTCACCAAATGGACGAAGAAGTATTGGCAGGCCAAGAAAAAGATTAAGCGATAATTTAAAGAATTTAGGAGGCTAATATTAAAGAAGAAACATGCTTTAAAGCCTACATTTAAGAAGGAAGAAGACTTTTACTAAGCTTACTTTATTTTAAAAACTTTTAAGGTCTCTGGTTTTTTACTTTGTCATTTAAATTATATTGTTCCGTTTACTATCGAATAAGTATCGTACAGAGGGTACTTCGTCAAGATGCTGTCCTATTAAATTTAAACCTTGTAAATAAAATACCCTAAGGAGTATTTATTCAAAATATTACCTATTTTCACTTGTATATGGTTTGTTAGCGCAACTAGATGAGAATTGTTTACCAATTTAAAAAGGTGTGAAGATTTAAAAAAAACACATGGAGTACACATGTAATATTATTTTATTTTAGTACCCTTTTTTATTCTTTATAGGTACCCAAAGGGCCTCTTTTTTTATAATATAGGTCACAACTTACTGGAGTCTATTTTATGTACATACTTTCTTGGCTCCCAGATCTTTACTTTCTTTAGGATTTTTCATATCTTGTGTGTTACTTTAATTTCTTTAAGTTTGTTATTGTCCTGTTTGATATTGTACTGTCTTTTGCAGGCAAACAAAATGGCCGATTCCATCCTAGAGTTTTCTAGTGGTTAGAGAAGGTACAAATTTGGGCTATCTTTTTGTTTATTGCTGATACCTTGACTATTTTTTAATCGAAAAAGTTCTAATTACATAATTGGCATGAAGAATTGTTTTGCTCTTTTGTGCTAGTCCGTTTTTCTGCCTATTAAGATATTTTTTTTTGTAATATTATAAAAGCATACACGGTGTTATTTAAGTAAGAAACGGAAAGGTGATATAAATATGGGCTACTAGTAAAATATTTTTATTCTTATTTTATAATTTTTTATGTATAATATGCACACACACATATTCGTCTCTTTCTGTACCAAAACAATAAATGGGCCCACAAGTTGCACATAAGGCACTGAATTCATTTTTCACCTCGATAATCCTCACAAAAAATACAATTTACATACGTATTTTCCGGATCCGTTACACCAGGAATCTCTTCCAAATCCATATCTTTATCAGCTGGTTGAAATTCCTGCTCACTATCGTTGTCAGAATAACTTTCGATTTCCTTTTTATGCCGCCACTCTGACTTGTTTTTAATTTTTTTCTTAGTCACCTCCTTTGGGAACTCAGCTGTAATGTGTCTTATTACTGCTTCTACATTTAATTTCTTTTTGCTGTTTTGCTGGTCTAATACCTCCTTGTAAGATGAAGAAGTTATTACCGTTGATTTCGATGATTTTCGACCAAGATTTGTAGATTTTTTCCTGATGGACGGCACTGGCGATATTTCAAATGGACTTACAAACTTCTGCAAACCAGAAGGTCCTGGTTCACTGATGTTGCTGGTTTCTGATATCTTTGGTAGGATAGTAGGTTCAATATCTTGTGGGTCTACATGGCTGTGTTTGTTATTCTTAATTTCTGCTGCACTAAAATCTGCATCTGAGAACACAGTCTGATTCAACGGATAAATTCCAGTGGCGCGGAATCCATTTACAGTAATTTCACCAGTTTGGCTTTTAAGGTATGCTTTGCCAAAAAGTTCTCCAATATCGTACGAAGAGAGGGCGCGGTTATTATGATGTAACCATTGCCTGATTTCTTCGCTATAGTATGCCTTGAGTGTTCCCATGAAAGTTTTGTCTAGCGGTTGCAGTTTGTGTGTTGAATGTGGAGGTAATGCAATTATAACTAAGTTATTCTCCCTTGCCAGATTGATCACATCTAAATTGCGAGTATGGCTGTAGTGTCCATCCAATATAAGAAGTACAGGAAACTCTTTAGAGGTTTTAACGGTATCTATGAAGTGTTTAAACTACTGTGTAAATCAATTAGACTGCATCCAATCACTAGGATGAATGGCTGATATCGATCCAGGAGGAGTACCTTAGATAAGTTGCACATTCATATTCTTTCTTGGGAAGATTAACATCGGTGGGATAAAATTCCCTCCAGCACTCATACCATCTTTCCTTTGCGCCCCACTATTGTTGCAATTTTATTTTGCACATTGGTTAGACCTGTGTCATCTACTTTGTAGACCTGATTACTCGGAAAATTATATTCATCATATGCTTTTTCCAGATGATCAAAAAATATTTGAACATTATCTTTGTTAAAGCTAGCTGCCCGTCCAAAAGACGTTTCCTCCTTAAAGCCAATGTATTTTTATGACACGCCAAGAACAAATTTAGCCTACCTCTACTAGCTTTTTTTAACTGCATAAAGGGATGATTTAATCAATTCATTTAAATTAAAATTCCATTCGTTTAATACCAGTCCGCGTTAAACAATAGAATTTCGCTTCCATTTGAAGGATATAGTCCACCAAACATTTTTCTAAATCTGGATCAAGAATAGTTCCTCTTCCCAGTTTCTTAAGTACTGCTTTGTCTGAACTCAGTTCAGTCATTTTTGCTAACCGTTGTACTGTCGATCGATTATAAGTTTTAGCTTCTTTTAATGTACCCACCGTTTTATCTCTCACAGCTCGAATAGCAGATTTCATGCTATCTGGATCCCAGGACTTTTATTGTTTTGGACTTACAATACTTTTTGTAAGCATTCTGAAAAGAAAAAAGCCTGTAAACTAAACTAATATAAATATGGGCTAGCTCATATTTGTAGCATCACGCTAGCCCATATTGTAACATAACCAAACATATATTCAAATATTAATAACTAAAATGCAACACAAATTAAACAAAAAGGTCGAAAATATTCTGAAAATAGTAGCCTTTCGCGTACGATGTGTAGTAAAATATTAAATTTATTCTTGTTTTCACCGAAAAAAAATTGAAATAAAAACATACCTGAAAAATTTCTTGAACAGGGTCAACACTAACCTGTGATTGTTTCAACGGTCATTGGACCTAGGTCACTGTAAGCTTTATTAGCTATTATTAATTTTAGACTAAAGAGTGTCTAGTCAAGCTATTAACGTATAGATCGTGGTGTGTATTTCATATAGCCCATATTAGTAGCATAGCCCATATTTGTACCTTCTCCTCTACTCTCATGCATTGCCCCTTTGTTTCATTTAGCTGCGCATTTTTATAATTCCCTTATTCCTAGTTGTTACATTGACACCTATTAAGGTGTCTTAAAGCTGCGTATAAACTCAGAGTTACACAACGAGCCACGGAACGTGCAATGCTGAATGTGAGCCGTCGAGACAACATAACAAACCAAAAAATCAGGCAAAGATCAGGAGTTCAAGACGTCATCGAAAGAACCACGACGCTTAAGTGAAACTGAGCAGGGCAGCCAGAACACAAGATGGACGGTGGACAAGACGTATTATGGAATGGAGGCCCAGAAACTATAAAAGAAGCCGAGGACGACCACCGACTAGATGGACCGATGATATAAAACGTGCAGCGGGAAACTGGCTACAAGCGGTCCAGTGTAGAGAACACTGGAAAGAACTAAGAGAGGCCTATGTCCAGCAGTGGACGCGATTGGCTGATTGATGAAGGTGTCTTTACCAACAAATTTTGTTATATAGTGTTATGACATTTATATAAACCAGCCTCAATGCCTTAAATAAAATGCAGTAAAATCAACGACAATAAAGGAAGAAAGCAAAAAAATAGCAACATATCAAGAACACGTTATTGATAATTAAAAGAATAACATTTCACATAATAGACATATAATACAAATATACTTAGCGCTGCAATATATGCCTGTTCCCTCATTGCGACAGATAACACTGATGTAAAACAGTCCTAACCTTCCCATTGGTCATTTAGGTCACATGGTGGATAAACCCGCCCATTAGGGGAACGGGCAGGTATTACCGTGCTCAGTCTATTTGTATTATTTGTCTATTTATTACATAAACTAACTCTTACCTGTCAATAATTCATTTACTGTCAGTTGACAGAAGATCATAATATTTATAGGTTATATATTATTATATTTAATTTGTTTTTTTTTACAAGGATTTCCAGAGGTAAAGTTAAACCGTCAAAAACGTTTAAATACAAGTATTGTGGTTTTATACTCGAACAAAATAAAATATTCAGTGGCATTGTGAGTGAGATACGATGAGTATATACCAGCAAAACAAAGATTAAGCAATGAGAAATCATTAAATTACACATCAGAAAAATGCTGGCTGTCATCAAAAGCACTTGACTCAGATTTTAGATGCGGTTTTGGAACTCGAGAGCCCCTCTTTGCAATACAAGTCTTGATTTAATAATGCCAGGATCAACAGAAAGATGTTTACGCCTGTTTTATCGACTATGAGAAAGCATTCGATACTATTAAACATGACAAATACATCTTACAGGACTTGACACTCAGGACATCCAGATTATAAAAAATCTATATTGGAATCAAACAGCCCACATGAAGAATGGACATAAGGTGAGTGAAAACGTAACCATTTCGAGAGGGGTTAGACAGGGCTGTATTCTTTCGCCACTGCTTTTCAACCTGTACACCAAACAAATATTTCTAGAGGCATTGGAAGAGTACAACGAGGACATCAAGATTAATGCCGTACCAATAAATAATTTTCGATATTCAGATGATACTGTTATACTGGCCGATAATGTTGAAGATCTACAGATGATGCTAAAGAAGAAAACTAAATTTATGGTGATCAGTAAAAAGAACATTCAACATATCGACCTGAATATTGAAGCCGAACGTATTAAAAAAGTACACCGATTTAAATATCTGGGATATACAGTAAATGATAAGTGGGACCCAGACGTAGAGATTAAGATCCGAATTGAAATAGCAAGATCCAAATTAATCAAAATGAGAAAGCTCTTAAGCAACCCCAACCTAAGCGTTAACCTCCGACGGAGCGCCACGAAATGCTACGTCCTCTGTACGCTACTTTACAGAGGTGGAAGTTAACAACAGCAACTATAAAAAAGTTAGCGGCTCTACTAATGTGGCGGTATCGACGCATACTAAGAATACCTTGGACAGACAAAGTGACCAACACAGAGGTATTAAGACGAATGGGTAAAGAGGTGAAATTGTTAACAACTGTTAAAAGGAGAAAACCGTCATACCTGGGCCATGTGTTCCGTACTGATAAGTACAGTCTGCTACAGCTTATCATGGAAGGCAAGATTGAAGATAGAAGAGGTTTGGACAGAAAGAAGAAATCCTGGCTGACAAACTTGAGAGAATGGTTTCAAATACCAGAAGCTGCGAACAGCGGCACAAAAAAAACCTTCGGTAGAAGACGGAACATAAAGAAGAAGACTAGGCTTAGACGTGGTTTGATACAAAACACACACGACTAAGTGTCAAAGATGTAATATTTCGCCTGATGTGCAGAACTACTATCGAATGACCTAAAAAAAGTTGTATTTTCTTTTTAATTTTGAACATAAATATGCTACTTACTCATGCCTTAAAGCGTAAAGCATAGCCTGTAATCGACATTGAGTGTAGCCATGACTCCATCTGTATCCCAGTGCAAACAACCTGCGCAGTTCATGGCTAAGTTCGTGCAAGCTTTCTCGTTCCAATGGATATCTAGAAAAGTAATATAAACATTAATTAGTTACTTGAAAAATGTACCCACAACTTGTGTTTGTCTAACCAAAAAATTCCTTACCTAAACAGATCATCTTCATCAATATCTCCTATAGTTCGCAAGCACCTTCCAAATGCTTGATCTGTGAAGCGAAAAAATATATAATTATGTACTCAAGTGCAATGTATAATAAAATCCGTAAAACAGGTGTTTGGAGCTGGCAAAATTAATACAATTTTATTTACTGGATTTAATGAAAATAAGCGACAAGTTTAATTAAAAACAAATTATATTTGACGGTTTTTAGAATGATTTTACGAGGGAGGAAATCGAAATTCCAAAAATAACCTATTTTTAATTAAAAGTGGGGTTATTTCCAGTAAATATGATAACATGGAAAAAATATAAAAGGTAGACTAGTGGAGAGCTGTATGTTTGCGTTTGGAAATTCAACAAATCGTTGTTTGATTAGCATCCTTAGTCCTTAAAAAGACCAAAAATAAAGGTATGCTTTCCACTTTTTACAACGATGATATTACTGATCCAGGCAGGATCGAAATGAGCGACCAGAGCTGTATGTTTGCATTTGGAAATTCAACAAATCATGGTTCGATTAGCATCCTTAGTCCTTAAAAAGAACAAAAATAAAGGTATGATTTCCACTTTTTACAACGATGATATTACTGATCCAGGCAGGATCGAAACAAAATAAACCCGGGGTTATCACATATTATAACATAATGAAAGGATCAGTTGACGTTTCTAATAAATCGCATTCGAGTTCCATAATGTTATCAATTTCAGTAATTAATAATCAATTTTTTTCCAATATACACATAATATGGACATTGTAACCAATTTTGCATATGGAATTAATGCAACTATAAGTAATTGATAATGGCCTGTATGATTTCACACTATCGTGAGTTTTAGCACAGTATAGTGCTTATTTTAAGCACTATACTGTGGTTTTAGTCTTTTAAAAGAGATAGGACATGGGAATTAGTCTATATCAAAGGAATAAGCTGTTGCATCCATTTGAAATTAAATACTTATCAAGTAAATAATATTTGACTGATTCCAGAAGATGTTTTTGAAATATGGTTATTATTAATTACTATTTAACTGGGAATAAGCCACAATTAAAGATAAAAATTGCTAATAAACAAAAGCGAAAACAACAAAAAATTAGCGCTAAATCACAAGATATGCTAAAAAAACGACGACAACTACTGAATGATAACAAAAGAAATACAGTGGAGTATACCGAACTGAATAAAACCATAAGAAAACAGATAAAGGAAGATTTAAAGAAATACCAAGAAGACCGCATTAAGAAAATCATAGAGAAGAACAAAAGTTTAAAAACAATGAAGACAAATATAGGAAAAAGAAAACTAATCATGCTTAAAGCTGAGAACAATGAAGAAAGAGATCTAGGAGAAATAGTAAGAATCACAGAAAGATATTACACAGACCTATACACTTCTAAAAATGACCCACCACTATCATCTAAACAGAATCTCACGAGGAAAATACAAAATGTTGGCTCAGAGGTATTACCAGAAATAACAAGATGAAATCGAAAAATCCATAAACGACATGACAAGAAATAAAGCGGCCGGTGAGGATAAAATACTGGCGGAACTGCTAAAAGAAGGAGGAGACAGGATAAAAAAATGCTAAAAATACTGTTCAACAAATGTCTGTTTGAAGGTAAAATACCCAAACAATGGAGAAATGCCAACACAATCTTAATACATAAGAAAGGATACCGAACAGACCTAAACAATTATCGTTCTATTTCCCTTTTGTCACAGCTATATAAAACCTTCACAAGAATAATAAACAACCGACTAACCTATAAACTTGATAACTACCAATCAGTGGAACAGGCCGGATTCAGAAAAGGATACAGCACAATCGACCATCTACATACGCTTAAAATCTTAATTGAGAAAACCAATGAATACAACCTTCAGCTGTACTTAGCATTCGTAGATTATGAAAAGGCTTTCGACAGCATTGAACACTGGGCGGTTGAAGAAGCTCTGGTCAATAGTAGAATAGATTCAAGATACTGACAATTGATACATGATATTTACCAAAACGCAACCATGACCGTAATTCTGGACGACAAATTAATAACGGATAATATAAAAGTTAAACGAGGAGTCCGACAAGGTGATATAATTTCACCTAAACTGTTTACCTTGACCCTCGAAGACATAATAAAATCAACAGATTGGGAAAACAGAGAAATATGTATTAACGGAAAATACCTAAATCACCTTAGATATGCGGATGATATACTCCTGATCTCCTCGGAACGACAAGAACTGGAATTAATGCTGAATGAACTTCATGAAAAATCACTACAAAAAGGCCTAAAAATTAACTTCAACAAAACAAAAGTAATGACAAACACGGAAGACCAAGAGGCAATAAAAATAAAAACAGAACAAATAGAACAGGTAAATGAGTATATCTATCTAGGACAAGCAATCAGAGCTAATAGAGAAAATCAAACAGCCGAAATATCGAGACGAGTAAGAATGGGATGGGCAGCGTTCTTACGTTCTAAAAAATCAAACAATCCCTCTATACTTACGAAGCAAGGTATATAACTCCTGTATCATACCGGTGCTCACCTACGGAGCACAGACATGGACATTTACACAGGCCAATTTGGATAGGATAAGGAAGGCACAAAGAGCGATGGAAAGACAAATGTTGGGTGTATCACTTAGAGATAGAAAACGTAACCAGTGGATCAGAACCAGAACAAAGACAGTAGACGCAATAGAACAAGCAGCAAAACTGAAATGGAAATGGACTGGACACAATGAACGTCTCCAAGACGGACGATGGAACAATGCCATCGGAAAGTGGCGTCCATACAATGCAAAGAGATCCAGAGGCATACCACAGATGAGGTGGAAAGATGACATCAGGAAACAAGGAGGTCCCACATGGCAGAGAACAGCTCAAGATAGGGAAAGATGGAGAGAACTGGGGGAGACCTATATCCAACAATAGAAAGATAGAGAATAGGTTCAAAAAAAAAAAAAAAAAAAAAAAAAAAGATAAAAATACGTTTATTGACGTTTCAATTTCCACTTCGGAAATCGTTCTCAAAATACAAACAGTAAATTTAAAAAACTGTTTAAAATTTAAACAATTTACTGTTTGTATTTTGAGAACGACTTCCGAAGTGAAAATTGAAACGTCAATAAACGTATTTTTATCTTTAATTGTGGCTTATTCCCAGTTAAATAGTAATTAATTTACAATGCCACAAGAAAATAGCTTCAGAACAATGGTTATTATATTATCGTACGGGTTCAGGACAAGAACCGTTAAAGCTTGAAAATGCGTAAGTTCTTGAAATGTAAGGCGACTATTAATTGTTACATTAGGATTTTTATTATTAAGAAGACTATAGGTTTCAGATCATAAGTGTGAACAGTCTGCCTGGGGGTTTTTGTCGTTAGATCGGCTTTCGTAAAAATCCACTGAACGTTTGCAATGTCCCAATATGTTGATATTATTTTATTTTGTACTTTTAAATGTTTTATGTTTTTTTTCTGATTTTTTTTCCAGACTTCCTTGGGGCTAGTTGTTTTATTTATTTTCAAGGCAAACTCTTCTTCCCATAAATTCCTTTTAGATTCCGTTATACTAAGATGCGCTTTTGACTAATTTTTTGAAATTAATTATATTTTTCGATGTCTTATGCTTATTATAATTATTATTAAATTCATCTTTACTGCTTTTTATATATGATCTACCTGTCAATATGTCAAATATAGTACGGTTGTTATCATTTGAAAAGCTTGGATGAAATCTGTAAGAATGTTCTCTAATATTTGGCCTCTTAAATTTGTATTTTGTAATCCCCAAATTGTATTATATCTATTCAAGTAACCTAAAATTATACGTGGTGTATGTATCTGATTAAGAAGTTTGCGAAGGTCTTCGCAATTAACTTGTATGTTGGGAGGCAAGTAAAAATTAGAGATATAGAATTTCCTATGTGCTTCTGTGATTTTCACCGCAATTGCTTTGAGATCTGTTATGATTGGAAAGAGTTCATGGTCTGTTGAATTTTTTACCACATGGCCGCTCCTTTACTAGCGCGATTAATTTTTGTGCTATCTTTATAACAATTTAATCAAATAAATAAAATTTAAAAACTCTTACAAAACTTAGTAAATTAAAGAAAATTATATAAAAATAACTAAAATTATATAAAATTAAATATTAAAAGTTATACAAAATTATAAAAGGTTATAAAAAACTATAAGACATTAAAAAAATATATAAAAACTATAAAAAATTATCAAAATTCTAAAAAATTACAAAAAATTATAAAAAATTATATAAATTATAAAAATTTTTAAAAATGTATAAAAAATTATAAAAAATTGTAAAAATTAATAAAAAAATTATAAAAATTTATACAAACTAAATAAAATTGAATAAAACTAAGCAAAATTTAATAAAATTAAAAAAAATTGATAAATATAACAAAAATTATATAAAATTAAATATTAAAAATTAGACAAAATTATACAAATTTTAAAAATTATAAGAAATTATAAGAATTAAGTAACATTAAATAGAATTAAATAAAATTAAATAAAATTAAATTAAATTAAATAAAATTGAATAAAATTAAATAAAATTAAATAAAATTAAATTAAATAAAATTAAATAAAATTAAATAAAATTAAATAAAATTAAATAAAATTAAATAAAATTAAATAAAATTAAATAAAATTAAATAAAATTAAATAAAATTAAATAAAATTAAATAAAATTAAATAAAATTAAATAAAATTAAATAAAATTAAATAAAATTAAATAAAATTAAATAAAATTAAATTAAATTAAATTAAATTAAATTAAATTAAATTAAATTAAATTAAATTAAATTAAATTAAATTAAATTAAATTAAATTAAATTAAATTAAATTAAATTAAATTAAATTAAATTAAATTAAATAAAATTAAATAAAATTAAATAAAATTAAATTAAATTAAATTAAATTAAATTAATTAAATTAAATTAAATTAAATTAAATTAAATTAAATTAAATTAAATTAAATTAAATTAAATTAAATTAAATTAAATTAAATTAAATTAAATTAAATTAAATTAAATTAAATTAAATTAAATTAAATTAAATTAAATTAAATTAAATTAAATTAAATTAAATTAAATTAAATTAAATTAAATTAAATTAAATTAAATTAAATTAAATTAAATTAAATTAAATTAAATTAAATTAAATTAAATTAAATTAAATTAAATTAAATTAAATTAAATTAAATTAAATTAAATTAAATTAAATTAAATTAAATTAAATTAAATTAAATTAAATTAAATTAAATTAAATTAAATTAAATTAAATTAAATTAAATTAAATTAAATTAAATTAAATTAAATTAAATTAAATTAAATTAAATTAAATTAAATTAAATTAAATTAAATTAAATTAAATTAAATTAAATTAAATTAAATTAAATTAAATTAAATTAAATTAAATTAAATTAAATTAAATTAAATTAAATTAAATTAAATTAAATTAAATTAAATTAAATTAAATTAAATTAAATTAAATTAAATTAAATTAAATTAAATTAAATTAAATTAAATTAAATTAAATTAAATTAAATTAAATTAAATTAAATTAAATTAAATTAAATTAAATTAAATTAAATTAAATTAAATTAAATTAAATTAAATTAAATTAAATTAAATTAAATTAAATTAAATTAAATTAAATTAAATTAAATTAAATTAATTAAATTAAATTAAATTAAATTAAATTAAATTAAATTAAATTAAATTAAATTAAATTAAATTAAATTAAATTAAATTAAATTAAATTAAATTAAATTAAATTAAATTAAATTAAATTAAATTAAATTAAATTAAATTAAATTAAATTAAATTAAATTAAATTAAATTAAATTAAATTAAATTAAATTAAATTAAATTAAATTAAATTAAATTAAATTAAATTAAATTAAATTAAATTAAATTAAATTAAATTAAATTAAATTAAATTAAATTAAATTAAATTAAATTAAATTAAATTAAATTAAATTAAATTAAATTAAATTAAATTAAATTAAATTAAATTAAATTAAATTAAATTAAATTAAATTAAATTAAATTAAATTAAATTAAATTAAATTAAATTAAATTAAATTAAATTAAATTAAATTAAATATTAAACAAAATTTATTCAAATAAATAAAATTAAATAAAACTAAGCAAAATTAAATAAAATTAAATAAAACTAAGCACAATTAAATAAAATTAAAAAAAATTAGATAATAATAACTAAAATTATATGAAATTAAATTTTAAAAATTATATTAAATTATAAAAAGTTTAAAAAATTATAATAATTAAATAAAATTAAATAAAATTAAAAAAATAAATAAAGTGAAATAAAATTAAATAACAGTAAATAAAATTAAATAAAATTATATAAAATAAATAAAATTAAATAAATTTAAATAAATAAAATTAAATACAATTAAATAAAATTAAACAAAATTCAAAAAATTAAATACAATTAAATAAAATTTAATTAAGTCAAATAAAATTAAATAAACTGAAGTAAAACTAAATAAATTTTAATAAAATTAATAAAATTATTCAAAATTAAATAAAATTATAAAAAATTACAAATAATTATAAATAACTATATAGATAATATTAAAAACGTATGTGATAAATAAATTGTATATTATATTTAACAAATTTTGAAAGTTACTGAAATCATTAAACAAATTTTTTTAAGAAAAAATTTTTAGAAAACTTAAATGTGTAGTGTTGTACAAAATATTAATAATTAAGTACGTAATAAGCAGACATAAAATTGCAATAACTTACGCAAGTAACATCTGGGAATTACACGCTATAAGAAGTATTCACATCTGTCGGCACTCCACAAGTACCATGCTCTTTTGTTTAATTGACGAAAGTGCCTAACCTAGCGGGATCAAATAATCCTCCATCCATCCAATGGCACTTCAGCCCAAATCGGGCCTTGGTCTCCTTCAACAAGCTTTGCCAATCATTTCGATTTAACGCTGTTCTTTTCTATGAACGCGTTCCCAGACAATTCCTGGCATCCTCCTTGACTTCGTCTTCCCATCTCTTTTTAGGTTTTCTAACAGGTCTTTTTCCCTGCATTCTTGCATTTTGTAATTTTCTGGGGATTCTATTCTCATGCATGCGGACCACGTGCCCTGCCCACCGTAATATCTGCAGTTTAGTGTATTGTGCTAGAGTTGGTTCGCTGTATTGCTCATATATTTCTCTATTATACCTAATTCGCCAGTTGTTGTTTTTACTTATTGGGCCCAGCATCCTACGTAATATTCTTTTTCAAACACATCTAATGCATTGGCAGATTTCTGTGTCACCACCCATATTTCACAACAATAACTTACTATGGGCCCGTTTTATAGACCCGGAGTTTTGTTTTCCGCTGTGCGTCTCGCGATTTGAATATGTGACCCATCGTGAAATAGGCTTTCTTTGCCAGCACAAGCCTTCTATTTATTTCCGGTTATTCTTTATTGCTTGCGAACAGATCCATTCCTAAGTATGTGAATCTATGTACATGTTCTATATCGTCAATGAAGTGTTGTTGCGCCGGTCTATTTGATCTGGTTTGTATGAGTAGTTTTGATTTATTTTTATTTATTGCTAGCCCTACTGCTTCTGCACTCCGTTTCAACTCAACGTAGGTTTCTTCCGCTGCGTTCACTGTTCTGCTCATTATGTTTATATCATCTATCAAATAATCCTCTCTTTAGTAAAATTTTTGTGCGAGGCTGCTATTGAATAAGATTTGCGCTTTGAAGAGACGTTCTGTATAGTGACATTACGACATAACAGTTAATTATTTTTATACAGTACCAGAAGAATAGTACCTATCTGTTCCAGCAAACAACTGGTTACCCAGGTTAACCCCTGGTTAAACATATCCAAAACTGATAAATCCGATGTATAATGAAATTTTAGGTTTAGCTAAGAAGTAGTAACGAAACTTACACTCTTTGATAATGTAGGTACACACTGCAAATTTTAACGTATAACATTCGCATCTATACACAAAAATGTCAAGAGTCGAGACAAACGTATTGATGACAGCTTTTGACAGAACCGAACTTCCAGAAAAACTTTTATTGGTGTCCATTGTAATATTGTTTGTAATTTTACCGATAACGATGAGATATTTTGTTGAATGTATCAGTTTTAAATGTGTTTTTATTGCATAAAATTTACAAAAATTACACACGCGAGTTCTTCCTTTTAAAAATAAATTTCAAACGGAGTATTAATCTCTTGCTTTATGTTCCGTAAAAAATATTCAAAAAACGCAGACACTGCAGCCAAATACACACTCAATAGCTCAATAGTTTTGAAATTAAGCTTGTACGTACTACTAAACATAAAAAAATCCAATTGATTGCCTTACGACCGGTTGATAATTGATGGCTGCTGAAAAAAAACTTATTTTACCACATCTCGAATATGTTTTTTGATCATGTATCATATAAATAAAATCTTGGGTCTAATCTTCTTCCCGCCTTAACTACAATAACTACTGTAGTAGTATTTCTAACCGTACCCACAGAAATTGCTAAAAGAGGCCAAAAAATATAAATTAATATGCGCGTTTACCTTATTTTCGATGGTGTCATTTTGAATATTTTTAGATAATTACGAAAATTACCTGTCATAGCAGCTACACGTTTTTGCACTCACTTTGCGAAAGTCAATAATCGGTTTATTACAAGCTGCCTTTCTCTGTGTGAATATTAAAGGTCAATTCAGACACATCAGTCACGTCACAGTCACGGTACCGAACCGGTCCTGTTTGGTCACAGAACTATCAACTATCTGACAGCTGGCAAACTGTTCGTCAACTGATGAGTGTGAATGCCGGCGCCATATTTGTATTAAAGAATATTTTGTATGACGGATTGTTCGATTCGGCGCAATCACTGTGACGAGATGGTGACGAGACGTGACTGATGTGTCTGAATCGACCTTAATACTGAGTTTATTATTCCACGTGATTGAGCGCCCAAATTTAAAAGAAATGAACAGTTGTAGATATTAAGAGTATCTATAGCATTATTAAAAATAATTGCTAATAAAAAATACAATAAAATGTCTTCAAAAATTAAAATAGTAATCAGCAAAACAAAAAACTAAAAACTTTTAATATTGTTCTGAAGTTATTTTTTTAGGGTTATTTCCCATTAGTAAAATCTAAAAGTAAATAAAATCTTTTAGGAAAACAGTGGAGCTAGAAGAGAAAAACGTCTAGATTTTTTTATTTTTCAAACATAGTCGCATCACGAAGTTATTAGGGACATATATACATATACATGAGATAATTTACCTTTAATAAATATTAAGTTTTTGATATAAGGTTGAATGCTCAAATAAATTAACTTAGATAAAATGAAACACAGATATCGAGCACCGTTTTATTAATTAATTCTTGCCCAAGTACGTTCGCTTACTAGTGCATCTTTAGGGGCATTGCGTCAATTTTGGGCTATACATCAATTAATTTTATGCTAATGACATTCTGCGCTTGTTGAATAGTCCAAAATTGCAAAATTGACAAAATGTCCCTGAAGATGTTTTAGGAAGCGAAAGTACTTGGGCAAGATTTAATTAATAAAACGGTGCACGATCTCTACCTTTTATTTTATATAAGTTTATTAAGTTTTTGTTTAATATAATGTCTTTGGAGAATTTTACAAGTTTCTCCTAAGATTTTACTTGCGGATCCAATGATGTCGGTGTTCTGTCTTTTCAGCTGGTATCTTGGACATTCTACAAGGAATAAGCCACAATTAAAGATAAAAATACGTTTATTGACGTTTCAATTTCCACTTCGGAAATCGTTCTAAAAATACAAACAGTAAATTAAACAAATTTTGTTTTTTGTTACATAGTGAAAAATTCTTCTAATAATTTAATTTTATCTGACTCATTTATATTGACAATTCAGACATACATTATGCATTTTAAAGTAGACGACTTTAAAATGATATTGCCAATATTATTGAGTTGCGCTCCTGGGACGACTTTACTTATAAGATAGTTCATTCGATTACATGAAATCAACTTTAACTTGAGAATATCCGTCAGAAAAAATCATAGCATGTAATTCGTCTTTAAAAAGAAAAACACATGACATGATGACGGTAAAATTCTCCTGTTAGTGATTCCATAGTAAATTATGAGGGAAAAACCAGGAAAAAAACCTCATAATACTATCCCGACATTGTAAGTATTTGTTCGTGAATTTAGTTTACCTTCAACAAACATCAAAATTCTGATTTTATATGTTACGTTATTTAAAAAACATAAATGATGTATCCTCTATATGTTACTGAGTAACTAATACTGGTATTTTCTTATTAATAACTTCCTCTTTCAATATTAGTAACCAGATCTTATTACATTCTGCCGAGGAATTTGCGACACAATTGGCCTCATTTAGCATAATTAGAGCCGCTTCTTTGATTTTTCTTTTTTTACCATCCGTTTCTTTAAGGACTACATTTGAATTATTCCATTGAACCCTATGTTTATTATCCCATGCGGGTTTACATATTTGAGATCTATCAAATTCTCTATTTTTAATATAAGATTGATGTTCACTTATTCTAACATTTAATGGACTTGATGATTCACCTAAATAAAACTGAAAGCATTCACAAGGTATTTTATAAATGCAATTCTTTGTCCTTTCTTGTTCATTGTTAGGTTTGGTTTTAGACAAAATAGATCTCAACGTGTTTGTTGTTATGAATGTTGTTGAAATGTTGAATTTATTTCCTATCCTTTTAAGTTTTTCTGATAATCCTTTTATGTACGGTATTGTTATTTTCCTCATATTATTCCTTGTGTATGCTGTAGGATCTCGTTCTAAGTTGTTCTGTTCTATTCGATCGATTGTTGAAAATTCCTTATTTATAAACGATAAAGGATAATCATTTTTTAATAAAACAGATGTTAACAAATGTTTCTCCTCCAATAACGAATTTTCGTTAAAACAAGTAATTTTGGCTCTATCGTATAAGGATTTAATTATTCCCTTTTTTACATTAATATTGTAATTTGATTTGAAATTTAAATATCTATTGGTGTATGTTGGTTTTCTATACACCTGAGTTTGATATCCAGTATCGTTCTTAGAGATTAAAACATCCAGGAAAGATAGCGTGTTATTATATTCCTTTTCCATGGTAAATATTATTGTCTCTTCTTTATCGTTTATATCATTTAGGAATGTGTCCAACAACTCTGATCCATGAGGCCATATTGAGAATACATCATCTACATAGACTCCGACAAACTTAAGTTTGAGAATGTGACGTCGTGTTTCGCGCAGAAAGGCGGACCGTTCGTATCAGTGGCGGGCGGAAACCGGTAGCTTTAAAATAAATTTTTATAAGTATATTCAATTAAAGTGAAAATTAATTTGTCAATTTTTATTTTTATAATTTTATGAAGTTTATAGACACATTCGATAAAATAATGAGTAAACTATTAGGAGTACTTTAATAAATAACAAATTCCTCAATACTTACAATTTATTAACATTGCCAGGAAGGAAGGAAGGGTTTCAACAACACAAAAAAAAATAAGTAATTTATTTTAACAAATTAAATAATGTATTTATTTTATAAAAAAATATGGATTTTAAAGACTTCTATATTTTGCTATATGACATAGGAATATCACACAAAAACACGTCTATTCCGAAATTTTAATTACTATCTTCATCATCAGAAAAGCTTTCTTCGGATGAACCAGTATTAATAAAAAATTTTAAGTGGTCCAGCGTAGAGTCCAATAAATGTTCTCTTGCGATTTGAGTGTTTTCATATTTTTTTACGTGTTTACATATGTTAGCCCACTCTTCTATCAACAGTATTACCTTTTAGTAGAGTAATATTAACAGATTCTAAATTTGCATTAGACTCTATAAAAAATACAAAATTTGAAGGAATGAAGTATCATATGTTATGTTTTTTAATAAACACGATTGTAAACTTAAATAAAACATTTAGGTATTTGGGTTAGAGGCCGTGTAGGTATACCAGGGAATGAAAAAGCTGATACTCTAGCTGAGGAAGCAGTGCAAAATGTAGTCTTTTGCAATATTTATACAGTAAGGGATATATTTAACTTAATAAAAAATAAAATTAGACTGAAATGGTAACAGCAATGGGAGAATATTGTTGAAAACTCGCAAAATACATATTTACAGATACACTCCATTTTACATTTAAAGATGTGAAAGTAGAAATATAAATTAGTATAACTTTAATGATTTATAAATATAACAAAAAATCTAAAAAGATCTAAAAAAAGTAACAAACAAGAACAAACAAAATATTTTTAAACATAAATAAAACATTATGTGGCTAATGGACTTGTTTCCGTGTCATATTTTTCACACACATACACACACAAGAAAATAAAATATCATTGACAATACTTACGTCAATTTCCTTAAAGGTATTAACAAGTTTTCGGTTGCTTCGAAATGTGCTGCCTCTTGTTCCATAAATGTAGTAACATTATAAATTATTGCCTTTGCTTGGCTATTTAATCCCAGCCCTTTCGTTCCTATCTTTTTAGAAGCCATATTATAACTATTATTAATTAAACTTAACACACTATAAATAAACCAAACTAAACGACTTAATAATTAACTAATTACTACTACCTATATTATACTAATAAGCACTAATCTAAAATAAAATAATAAAATATCCAACACGATCAAATTAACAAGTCAAACACTCTCTGCGATACGCACTACGACACTGGCAAACTGAAAACTGGCCGTTTCTACCTTCTACCTTCACCATACTGTGGGTTTGAAATTTTGTTTAGAAATGATATTTGTTTCAAAATCTTCCATAAATATATCGGCTAAGAATGGAGATAAACTAGAGCCCATTGCTAAACCAAAAGTTTGTTTATAGAATTCATTATTTAGTTGAAAATATGTATTATCAGTACATAATGTTAATAACTCCATTATAGCCGATATGTGTAGTCTTGTTCTAGTTGCCAATGAATCATCACTCTCTAATTTTTTCTTGACTATACCCTAAGTCTTATTTAATGGCACATTCGTAAATAAACTATTTATGTCAAAACTTACCAAAGTATTATTTGAATTAAATTCAATATTTGATAATTTATTTAAAAAATGTTCTGTATTTTTTATGAATGTGTCATTTTTATTTGTAAATGGTTTTAAAATATTTAAAAAAAATTTTGATAGTTCAGAACAAGGAGAATTCATGGTACTACAAATGGGTCTAAGTGGTATATTCGTTATAAATGAGTCAGATAAAATTAAATTAGAAGAATTTTTCACTATGTAACAAAAAATAAAATTTGTTTAATTTACTGTTTGTATTTTGAGAACGATTTCCGAAGTGGAAATTAAAACGTGAATAAACGTACTTTTATCTTTAATTGTGGCTTATTCCCAGTTAAATAGTAATTAATTTATAATGCCACGAGAAAATAGCTTCAGAACAATTCTACAAGGACATGTCAAAGAATGAGCGGAACATTATAGTTGTCACATAAAGGTGAGCTAATGTGACCAACTATATGCTTGTGGGTAAGTCGGGTATGTCCTAGGCGAATGGAGTAATAAAAACTTAATGAGTTCTTTCTGTTTGGCATTTGATATTTCCATTAATGACTTTAAATCATTTAGCATTCTTTACACCAACTACTTACACCAACAAATTTGTGAAAAGTATAAAGAAATAACATTACTGACTACATCATATAAAATAATGATAATCAATAATTATTAATAAACATTTAAATGGTATACTTAATGCCACTGCGTGAAAGTACTGCATTGTTTCTTTTTAAAAAATCAATAAAAAGTTTACACTCATGATTAGCATATTCTATTATTGGAGCTGTGGGTGTATAGAAGAATTCTGAAAATATCGTGAACAAAGACGTTCTGAGAAGGATGAAAAAAGAAATAGAAATTTCAAATACAATTAAAACATGGAAATTGGAATATCTCGGACATATTACACGTGAAGAGAAATACACTTTGCTCCAATTGATTATGCAGGGAAAGATCCAAGGAAAGAGAAGCATAGGGAGGCGTAGAATATCATGGCTGCGCAACCTGAGAGAGTGGTACGGATGTACATCAAATGAATTTTTCAGAGCAGCCGTGTCAAAATTCCGAATAGCTATGATGATTGCCGACCTCCACCCCGGAGATGGCACTTGAAGAAGAAGAAGTTTGAAATGTGCCATGAGTCCAGGAACATCACTGCAAAAGACCAGGTCATTTGCTTGGGAGAAAAAAGATAGAAATTCCTTTTCCCTAAATCGATACCAAGAAAAGGATAAGCGCCCTGAGAATCGCAATGAGAATCAACGCGGACTGAAATTTCATTTGGGGGACGTACATAATTGTACATCATTCCAAAAGGCTCCATAACAGCTGCCAATTCTACAAGATTTTGTTGGAAATGACTTTGTTCTGATGCATGATAATGCCAAGCCGCACAGTGCGAGAATCACGCAACAGTTTTTAAATGAAATAAACATTCCTGTATGGATTGGCCAGCATAGCATTGAGTCCAGACGCAAACCCAATCGAACGTACTTGGAACATGCTTGGGCGAATGATACGAAGTCGTGTTCCTGCACCTTTAACTTTAAATCAGACAAGAAGCTCTTTTAGAGGAATGTAAACTTATTCCTCAACAGGATATTCCTCATTTGATTTTATGCATGCCAAGGAGAATTCAGGCAATAATTCCAGTTCGTTGCTCAAAAGGTAAATTTTAATTGAAATTACTTAAGACAGTTTGTTTCGTTTGTGCTTACGTTATTATAATAATAAAAGTTTAAAGGAATTTGAGGAAAAGAATAGATTCTGAGCTCCTCAAAACAACAATAAACAAAATAACAAAGAAACAAGTCATACATATACATTACCGATTTACTGTAATAAAAATAAAATATTGATTCATGATTTTAATGTTCAAAAGTGATTCATTACACAAGCCATCGAGTTTTTTTACTACAAAGTTGATAACACAAAAATTAGGTCTGCATAATTATTCCTAGTTAATTTTTTATCCATAGTCATGAGTGCTACTAGTCAAAGAAAGTCATTTCCATGTGAAAATTACAACATATGACTAAACAGAAAATAATTAAAAAATACCCTTACCGTCATAGCACCATTCTTCTTGTAGACACAAGCGATCACTATATAAACAACCTGTAATTAAACAAAAAGGAATTAAACTTTAATAAAATAAATACATAAATTTTACATATTTTATAGAGATAATAAATTAAGAGAATCAGTAAAAAATATGAATATCGACATATTTTATTTGGACATATTAATCAAAAAGAGTTTCTGGTTATGCAATTATTCTACGTAAGGCTAATGCCCATTAATTCTTCAGATATTCAGATCACTTATTACAGGTTTATTTTATACCCGTACCCAATGAATGCATTTAAAAAGCATTGGCCTGAAATTTTCCGCCTACGCTCTTAACGCAACTAAACCGATTTTCGTTAACAAGTAACTATGATTGTTTAAAAGTAGTTTCAAGTAAGAGAGTACCTACATAAACAAACATAATGGCTATTATCGTTTATGTGTATATTTGTTGAAGTGAAGAAACTAATGACACTTAATAAAAACATAAGTTTTTCTATTTTACTTCTTTTTAACCGTGTTCTTTTTATTTAAAATTAAACCAGATTTTGAACATGTGTTCACATTAACAATACTTTATGAATATAGTGGTTAAAATAGTATATACATGGGGATGGTTTTTCCACCATTGTAATGGACTCTTGATACAGGTGTACGTTTAGATAAGTCATCTCCAATTATTTGATCAAAAATACACCATGGACTAAATCATTTTTATCGGATTCTTTTTCTTGTTAGTAGTGGTCGATTTTCAATAGTACAATCTAATTATAGAAGTAACCAGCTTCTTAACTCTTTCTTCTGTTTTTTTTTAGCTTCATTTTTATCAGAAAAACCCTACACTTTAAATCGTGAATCCATAAATGTACATAATGACAATTGGCCACTCTATTTTATTTTCCCAAAATATTTTTGCTAAACCCGATATTAGTAATTGTACTACGAATGTAAGGTTACCGTTTGCTAAAATTTTATTGCAAGATTCTTGCAGGCAGCGTACCATAACAATCACTGAACTACCCTTCAAGTATTTTTGGTCACTCACTGTACTTGTTATTTCTTTAAAAGGCCGTAAAATTTGGGAAAGTTGAGAACAAATAATCCAGTGTTCTTTATGTAGATTTGGTCTAAGTCTAAGTCTGTATTATCTAATACCAATGTGGAACGGATTGTGTGTTCTAACTCGGTCATTCTTTTTAACATGTAATAGGTGAAGTTCTATCTAGTTTCCACGTCTTGGATTGGCTGTTTAGGAAATTTGTTATGTTGTAATTGATACTTTAAAAGCCTTTCTGAAGATAAGGTGCTTTTTTTTATTACACTTTAAAGGTAATTTACATTAATTACTGGACTACACGTGTTTATATATTTTGTTTTGCTAAAAACTCGGAAGTGATTTAGTGCTAATTTGTTTCAAGGTTATATTTAATACAGTGTCTGCAGGAAGTAAAGTCTTGGATGTATTTTATTGAAATTTGGACATATTTGGACATACCGGCAACTTGGCATGTATTTTCCAATTTAACTGCATGCAAAACTATTCGTATAACTTTATCTCTACGCAAAACAGAGACTTATAAAGACCTTGATGAACAGTTGATGTCGACAAATA
Organism: Diabrotica balteata; assembly: GCA_918026665.1. Lineage (NCBI taxonomy): Eukaryota > Metazoa > Arthropoda > Insecta > Coleoptera > Chrysomelidae > Diabrotica > Diabrotica balteata. The sequence continues at coordinate 97,738,765 of OU898280.1, forward strand.
ATTTCGAGTATTCGAAATATTCCGCCCCACTTCTTTTAACACGCACTGTCTATACATATTATATTCATTTTGTTTGTCTTTAATACAGTAAAATCCAATATTATTACTGAACATAAAATACAGGAAATTAAATATTTTTACTTTTCAAGCGATCGGAATTAAATATTAACGTCCCACTGTTTGGGGCCCACTGATGATATCTTAATTACATATCGGCCGTCATAGAGTAAACGGAGTAGGTTTTACTGTAGATTGGGGCGAAACTTAATACTATGTTTTCTATATTAAATAATAAAAGTAATTTTATTATTTATTCATCATTTATATTTTAAACAAACTATACAGTGGTGAGTGCTTTATCGCCCGGCTTTTTAACGTAAGAGATAGAAAACACAGTTACCTTGTGAAATAAAAAGAGATGAAACTCGTAAAGGTGGGAAATAATCGATAGAAACCTATAATTTACATTACATTACATTACCACCGTGGATAGTCTCACACATTTAGACGTTATTATAGTATTAGAAGTGTTTAAAGTCGCTTTAAAATCCGGCAAAATAGCGGAAAGGATAGAAGATGGATTTTGTGAGAAAGAATGAGATAAAGCTAGTTCTTAGACGTGGCTATTTGACTTCAGTCATAATTATACGGATGACCGCGAAAATATTTTATTTTCATAATTTCTGATTTAAGAATAAATGATTGAATAAATTAGAATTAAAGTAAAAAACATTAATTAGTAGCGATTTTAAATTATAAATCTTTAAGTTTATTCAATAATAAAAATAAATCAACTGAAATATTTGACTAAACTAAAGGTAGGTATGTTCTATCCGAAAACATTAATTGTATGTGGAGTTGGTGTAATTATTAGACACGTGGTCTATTGACAAGAAGATTGGGGTTCAATTGCCACCAAGGATAAAATTTTTGTTTTACTCAATCAAAAAATAATAGAAAATATTATACATATTAGGTAAAAAGTTTTCAAAAACTCATTATTTACAATTTATTCTTATTCCAATGTTAT